>JAJEJO010001062.1:194794-244045 GCA_020662805.1 Glaucomys volans
AGTAGGTCTGAGTCAGCGAACAGCATAAAGAACCTTAATGGGCAGAGATGCTGGCTGAGGGCAATAGGAGCCCGAGGAGAGGGTAGAGGATCAAAGGCGTAAGTACCACTCCTGCCACCAGGTGGCGCCTGCAGACGCGACTCCAGGGTCTACCGGTAATTTCTTCTTAGTTGTGTCATGTTTATATTTATGTATCTCACTCTCTTTTTCATTCTTTTTTGACGTGAATTACAATTTAGCCACTAAAATGCACAATAGTGAGATATGAAGGAGACCAAACTAGAAGAAGACATCACACAGAGATCCTGGACTCAGAGGCGACCATGACTGAGGGGAAAGCTGTCTCCTGAGCATGATGGTCTCACAAACCTGGTGGTTTGAGTCCTCCTCAGACCTGCAATGTGTCTGGAGGGAATACTGACAAGGAGTGGGAAGTACACAACGAAGGGCAAAGAGTTCATGTGGATAGTAATCAGCCAGAGATATGAACTGTAATAAGAGAACATAGAGCACATGTCAATATCCATAATTTCAGCAGGACCAGAAGGATGAGGTGAGACAAGCAACATCATAGCAGCCACTGGGGACCCAGGAGATCATAAAGACCCCTCCCATGCTGTCTTGAAGCCTCGAAGATCCAGCCACACTTGATCCAGTCTTGGTGAGGAGAATGGGAGGTGGGAGGGACCCTAGAAAGAAATGGCAACCTTGAAGTCACACATGCTTCACTTCCTGCCCCCACCTAAATAAGAGGGAGACTGGGCAGTCAGAAAAAATGTACAAGTTGCAGTTGTTACAAACTCCAATTTGTCATTTGAACCTTCTTGGGGAAGGGAATTTGTGGGTGGGGTGACCAAGAATGGAATGGATGGGGCTATTATTGCTGTTTGCCCAGAACCTTAGCCTCTTCTTTGGTAGTAAAACTCACTCTGTTCAGAAAAGGGTTCCTTCCTGTTCCACGAGGCCCAGGTGGGGCTGTTCACTCCAGGGTTCCACCCAGTACAGGTCCTGGGCAGGCGACTGGAGGATACCAGCTCTGTCAGCCTGAGTCTGCCTGTGGGGCATTTGTGTGGGTTTGTTTTTTGGTTTTGAGACAGTGTCTCCCTCTCCTGCTGGGCTTAAGAATTTGCCCTTCTCAGCCTCCCAGTACTGGGACTACAGGCAAGTACCACTGGACTGGCCTTCCACTGGGGGATTTGAATCTTGAGTGGATTCCCTGCCTACTCTCTGCTGTGGCTCCATCGTTGTTGGACATCTGACCCTGATCCAGAACTGTGGACCCTTTTGCAGAACTGAGGTGTCTGTCTTCGTGGCTTAGACAAAAGGAAAGTGTTATGGAGATACAGGGGATGTTCAGGCCCCACAGGGTCTGGAGCACAGCCAGCTGTGGGGCGTGTGTGTGTGTGTGTGTATGTGTGTGTTTCTGTGTATACCCAAGATCTGCAAATCCGCTGGGAAGTCAGGGCATGGCTGCCAGTGCTTCTCTCTGACTGGGTGATCCGCTCTTCCATCCCCCTGTCAACTCTTTCAGTTTCTTCATCGGCACACAGAAAACTGCCTTCCAGGGCTTCCCCACTTCCATGTTACAGACAAGCTTGAGAGGGGCAGTTGGACACAGGTCTGCATGCCAGGAGAGGCCTTGGGTCAGATGCCACCCCTTCCCCAGTCCTTTGTGGTGGGGAGCCAAGATGGCTTACCTACTGGCATGGCTGCCAGAGGTTCATCCTGTGTGTCTGGAGGAGATCGTAGAGAAATAGCAGTCACCCCAATGGAATTCCAGGGCCACTGGGCCTCAGCCCCCCTCAACAGGAAGCTGACCAGGAAAAATCTTGCTTTTTTTTTTTTTTGGTCCAGGAACTCACACGTGCTGGCAAGCACTGTACCACTGAGCTACACCCCAGCCCTGATTTTTTTTTCTCTTTGAGGTACAGCAGCTATATTACATAGACTTGAACCTTAAGCACACGACCGGATGGGTCTTTGCATGTTTTCAATACTCTAGATCAAGGCTGAGGACAATTCCAGCACTCTAGGAGGCTCTCTCGTATCCCCCGTCCTGTCACTATCCCTTCTGAGGTAACCACTTTCCCAACTTTCATCACTGTCCGTGAGTTTTGCCTCTTCTTGACTTCAGGTAAATGGATCACACAGTCTGTGTTCAACTGTCCATGACTTTTCTTGTTCACCATTATGCCAGAAATTGTCCCGTATGATTGAATGAGCTATTTTAAATTTTAAAATTTTTAAGCCAGGCACAGTGGCACGTGCCTGTAATCCCAGCACTTGGGAGGCTGGGGCAGGAGGATCATGAGTTCAAAGCCAGCCTCAGCAACTTAGCGAGGCCCTAAGCAACTCAGTGAGACCCTGTCTCTAAAAAAATAAAATACAAAATAGGGCTGGGAATGTGGCTCAATGGTGGAGTGCCCCTGGGTTCAATCCCTAGTACCAAAAAATATAAAATAAAATAAAAAAAAAAAAAAATTTAAAATTTTAAAAAATTTAATTAATTAGTTATTAAAAGATAGTCTCATTCTGCAGCCCAGGGTGGATTCAAAATCCTGGGCTCAAGTGATCCTCCCTCCTCAGCCTCTGAGGGACTTGGACTACAGGATGCTACAGCACCCCATTCGTTTTGGGGGTTGTCTTTTGCATGGGTTTCTTGCAGAGGGAAACCCCAGAATGAAGCTATTTATTTATCTGGCAGTGCTCTGGATCAAACTCAGGGCCTTGGGCATGCTAGGCTAGTGTTCCACCACTGATCTACACCTCACCCCCCAAACTCTCAGATTAGAAGGTTCTCTAACCTTATGTGGTTTGGGTACAAAAATTGCTTACATTTTGGAAGCACATAGAACTGTCAGATTTCTCTCTGCCGCTCTCTGCATTTGTAATGGAATAAACCTCCAGTCTCAGTCCCCTGAGAAGATGACAGTGGGCTGCAGGGGACAGGACTGGTGCATTTCCACAGCTATTCGGGTTCCCCCTGCAGCCTCCGGCCTTGACTTGGGAGAAGGTGCCATGATTACCTCCTGATGGTTCCCCTCCCACGGGCAGGGGGCTGCAGATGGGAGGGGTCAGCAGGCAGAGGAAAGAGGGGTCAGGCTATGCTCAGAAGAAAGTGTTTTCAAACACTAACTTCCCTAAAAGTAAGAGGACAGTGCTCCTTCTGCCTCTCTGCAAGCAGGTGGGCTTCTCTTGTTCGGAGGCTCTCCTGGCTCCTTCCTCCATGTTCCATGTCACAGGGATTCAGGGGTGAGGGAGGCAAGTGGTATTACAGGAGCTGAGTACCTGATATGTAGTGGGAGCTTCCATGTACTTGATCCTGATCTTAAGAAGTAGGAGTCATCATCTCCTTTAGGTAGATAGGGAAATAGAGGCTCAAGGCGCTTGCAAAGTTTAAACAACTCATCCAAGGTCAAGGAGCTAGTGAGTGTTGTGTTTTGAAGCACAGAATGGAAGCTATGCTCCAGGCCACCCAATCTGGGGCTACCAAAGGGGTTATTTTCCTCCTTGAGGACAGGGTGGGAAAGTGGGGAGGCCAGGGGTGCTGTGTGCTCTGGCTGCAGTGACCTGACCTCCAGGGAAGTTGCTCTGTTTGCACACCTGAGCACACTCAGGCAGCTGCACCCTTCCCAGCCTCCAGCCCTGCTCTACCTGAGGTTCGGGAGACCTCCCCATTCTCCTCCAGAATTAGTGACTGCTCACGCCAACGTGTGGCCTTGGGGGTGGCAGGAGTGGAAGCCTTAACTAGAGGGATGTTGCAGTTGCAAATGGTGAGTGAGGTAGGAAGGAAAGAGGAGAGGTCACTGGAGAAGGACCTTCTGTGGGCAGCCCCCTGGAATAGGGCAGAAGGAGCTGGCGAGACAGAGAACACACAGACCCTGGACAGGGTCAAGGAGCTGACCAGCCCCAGGGACCTGCCTGCCTGAGATCCTCCAAGGGGCCTAGGAGGATGGGGAGGCTGTGACCCCTCCCTACCTGAGCAAACACTGCCAAACACTGGGTTTGAGTGGGGCCAAAGGCAGGGCTGGGACTAGGGTGGAGCAGGAGAGGTACCTAGGACACAGGACACAATCAGGTCCTTGCTCCCGGGTGCCTCTCATGCCCTACCCCAGTCCCTGTCCTGCTCAGGACTTCAGGGTCATGGGGCAGCTAGTATTCAACCTGCTCACAAACCGGACCTGTTCCAAGCACTGTGTACATGGCCATATGTAATATCGAGTTTACTAACTATATAATTCTGTTAATTTATTTAACATACATATGTGTGTTAAGTTGACCCTCACAGTTCTTGAAATTAGTCTCATTGCCAGATAAGAAGACTGAGCCAGAGCAGTTAGATAACTTGCCCCTAACAACTGGTACACTTGTGTGAAAAGTCCATTGTTTTTCTTTCTCCCTTTCTTTTTCTTTTTTTGCAGAACTGAGGATTGAAGCAGAGCCTTGCACATTCCTGTACCACTGAAGCACACCCCAGCCCCGGAGTACACACTATTAACCACAATGCAACATTGCATGTGTGCATTCTCTGTCTCTCTCTCACACACACACACACACATGCACGCACATACACAACACGTGCACGCACACACGTGTTTATGCAGTGTCGCTCAAATAAACTGCTGGGACTTGTTGCTATACCAGATGTCTGTCTAGCCACCTTATCAGGACCTCCCCTGCCCCCAGCAGATTGGCCACAGCTGTGCTTCTGCTCACGGCAGGCCCTGTGGAATGCAGAGGGTGGGTCACATGTGGACAGGGCCCCTTTTAAGGTCCCACCACCCCAGCTGACTCTGTCTTCTGCCACCTGACCTGCCGGCTGCTAGGCACACCATCTGTACCACTCACCATGAAGGTCCTTGTCCTTCTGCTCGTCACCCTCGCAGTGGCCTATGCAGCTCCTGACCCCAGGGGAATCATTATCAACCTGGTAAGGGGCTCTCCAGGGGAGGTGCCGTGTGAGTCTCCAAGTGAGGATTTTGTGAGTTTGGATCTTGGCCTCTGATGTCCCCAGTTGGAGCTGCCCAGGGCCACTTTCCCTGGAATGCTCGGCCCCATGGTGTCCCTCTTCCCAGGGTGCCCCCAAAAGACTAATGGACAATTCCGTACTCAGGCTGGGGCATGCTCAGAGCAGTGTGGTGGCAGAGAAGTGGCCCTGGGCTGGGGTTGTGACTCATGGGGTCCCGGCAGATGGAAAGTCTGGTGTGATGAACTAAGCACTTGAGCCAGAGCAGACCCTAAGAGTTCTAGTACTGACTGTAACTACCTCCCTGGGCCTCGGTGGCGATCCCATCTGGATATGCATAGTTGGCCCTCAACAGGGTCTCCCAGTGCTTCCAGCTCTACCCTCTGAGGAGCCTGTGAAAGCTGAGGCCCAGCATCCTGCAAGACTCCTCCCTCCCCCCACAGACTTTTACATAGCTTCCAGGACCCTCCAAGCCCATCTGCGCCCAGAGTGAAGATACTGGGCCCTGGGTGGCTGCTGAGCCCTGGCTGTGAGAGGGCACTTTACAAAATCATAGCCCTGGGCCCTGTCCTGGAACCCTGGCTCAGAAGGTCCCATGCTCTAGAAATCTTCACCTGTGCCAGGGTTGGTGGTGCCCCCCTGTGATCCCAACAGCTTGGAAGCCGAGGCAGGAGGATTGTGAGTTCAAAGCCAGGCTCATCAATTTAGCAAGACGCTAAGCAACTCAGTGAGGTCCTGTTTCTAAATAAAATACAAAAATGACTGGGGATGTGGCTCAGTGGTTGAGTATCCTGGTTGGGTACCCAGTACCAAAAAGGGGGGAGGGCGGGGGAAGCTGCACCAGTGATCCTGGCCCTACAGCGGCTCACGTCCTGTGCGCCAGACACAGTTCCGAATGCCTCGGTACCACCGAGAGACCATCCTCACCAACCATCCTCACACGGAGACAAGTAAGGCGCCAGCCTGAGCCGCGCAGCTGGAAAGATGGCACGCGGGAGGGCGAGCCCCACATGGCCTCTCTGCCACAGGTCACCGTCCTGCAAGGCAGCCGCCGGTGCCAAGGTTCTTCCGCTGCCGGCAGGAACAGGCTCGGAGGGTCCAGGACGCCTCTGTGATGCTATCGAAAGACTGTGGGGGAGGGAGTCTCGAGGGGCGATGGACTTCGATCTTCACGGACTCCTCAAAGGAGGGTGGGAGCTGGAGCCATTGGAGATCCTGTTTTGGGGGCCATCTACACAACCTCCTGATGGGATCACAGGCCCAGGGAGTTGGTAGTTTCGGCCAGTGCTAGAACCCGTGGGTTCCAACCCCGCCCAGGGCTGCCTCTCTGCCACCACACTGCCCACCCCTCACGTGGGTGGATGCAGAGAGGCCACCAGACCCAAGGGTTGGACTCCTTCACACGCCCCCACTGCGGGAGGTAGTGTCAGGGGTGGTGAGTGGGCCCGGGCCGGGGTGTGAAGGAGCGAGGGGAAGGGTGCTGGACTCACTGTGTGTCGCCGCAGGACAATGGCGAGATCTGCCTGAACAGCGCCCAGTGCAAAAGCAGCTGCTGCCAGCACAACAGCGCCCTGGGCGTGGCCCGCTGCACCGACAAGGCCAGGGAGAACAGCGAGTGCTCGCCCCAGGTGGGCCTGGGGGTTGGCCAGAGGGGTGGGGATGGCCTTGAGGCTTGGGGTGGGGTCCAGGCGGAGGATCGCCTGGATGTCAGATGCTGAGGGGGCGAGCAGAAGGACCTCAACGGGTGTCCAAGCACAGTCCTCCACCCTCCGAATTGGCCAAGGAGATGCGTGGGGCAGGGGTTTGTTATTTCCATTTCACGGGTGAGTAAATAAAGGCTCCCCAGAGAGTTCAAGTTAGTAAGAGCAAGTGAGTCACAGTGGAGACCAGAAGCTGGGCCTCCCTGGTCCATAGTGGCCCCTGGGGAGGCCATCAGGAGAAACATCCTCTGAAAAGGGACCAGTCTGCTGATTCTCCCACAAGGCAGAGGGCAAATGATTCCAGAAGCAGCACGGGCTCTTTCTCTGCAGACAATCTATGGGATTTACTACAAGTGTCCCTGTGAGCGGGGCCTGACCTGCGAGTCCGACAGGACCATTATTGGCACCATCACCAACACCAACTATGGCGTCTGCCTTGATGTCGGCCGCTCCAAGGATTGAGACCACCCTCCACTCCTGCACCTAGCCCGGCAGGCTGCCCAGGACCTTCTATCCTCCACCTCTTCTCTCTGGCTGGCCACCTCCTTAACCAGCACCTCTGTCACCTAATCGGGTTCTCGGCAATAAAACCTGCCTGCAAACGTCCCCTGCTCCTTCTTGTGTGTCCTTGCTGGGTCGGGGTCCCCCTTGGGGCTGCATCAAGACTTTGCTCACCAGGGCTGGAGTCCAACAGGCCCACGATGGAGGGAAGGGTCCAGGGCCAGGGAGGATGAGCTTGGGGACTAGAGACAAGGTTGCGGAAAGGCCCACCTGGGCTGGGAACTTCT
This sequence comes from Glaucomys volans, assembly GCA_020662805.1. Taxonomy (NCBI): domain Eukaryota; kingdom Metazoa; phylum Chordata; class Mammalia; order Rodentia; family Sciuridae; genus Glaucomys; species Glaucomys volans. Next base: position 202,249 of record JAJEJO010001062.1, read on the forward strand.
TCATTTCTGGGAGTAATTACCCCTCTCTGGGATGCACCTGGGAGGTCCCTGCAATTCCCAGAGAGATAGGCAGGTGTGCACACGCACGCGCGTGCGCACACACACACGCACTGCATACCCCCTGGAGCCATCAAACATGAGTTGCCTTAGGTGGTAGTGAAGTCCCTGTCACCACAGTGTGCAGACAGAAGTTCAGTGATCCGTGGGGGGTAGGGATGCTGGAGAGGAGAGTCACACAGAGCAGGGGATAGGGAACTAAACACCCGCCCAGCCCAGGATTCTGTAGTTCTGTGATCAGTGAATCCCCTAGGAACTGAAAGCAAATGAAAGAGAATACGGAAAGAAAAAGAAACGGGACAGACCTCGAGGGATCAGCAATGCTTTATTAAGTGGCACGTGGAGGGGCACATTTTCAGGAGGGAAAATGGCGACTGGCTACAAATAAGGGTCTGAGTTTTGTGGGTTTAGAGGGGCCGAGTCCTGGCAGGGAATGTGTTGGTTACAGCTGGAGGGAGACCTGGGCAGTCAGGGGAACGGCTGCAGATAAGGAAAAGGGTCACATGTCCCGAGCCCATTACTCTCCCCTTCTCCCAGGGGTTGTTATTTTCCATGTAACCTATGAGTTAGGATGGTATTCAGCTGTAAGAAGCAAAAACAAACAAACAAACAAAAAAACCAAACCGCTAATTACAGTTTAAATAAACAAGGACATATATCTCATGAACCAAGAAGTCCAGTGACAGTGCTGGCACTTATTTGGTGACTGGAGGGTCTGCAGCTCTCCGGACCCTCCCTCTACAGTTGCCAAGGCCTTGGTGGCAGTGTGTCCCTTCATGGTAGCCAAAGGCAGGAAGCATGGGATGGGGGACGAGGAGCGGAATGGTTCTGGGGCATCCCTTCTCGTCTTTCCCAAAAGCCTCCTGGCTGGCTTCTCCTCACAGGGCAAAGGTTAGAACTGGGGCACTGGCCACCTGTAGGTGCAAGGCAGGCTGGTGCCCAGCTAATCACCACCCCTCTCCTGGGCTGGCACCTCGCTGCCCAGGCAGTGCTGGGATTCAGCCAACGGGGAGGAGGGGAAGGCCAGGGACCGTGGGAAAGCAGTAACAGTGCCTGCCACACAGGAGTTGGTGCTCAACAAGAGGGGTGGCCACTGTCGTTCTTTAGGGGGCATCTCAGGCCCAGGAGCAAGGGTGGGTCTCGCTGCTTGGTGCCCAGACTCTGCTCTGGGAGAGAACTACAGCCATGTCTTCTTCACGTACCTGCAGTGACCACGGCGCCCCAGCACTGTGTTTTAGACTGCAAAGGACCTGAGGACTCAAAGGACAGGAGGACAGTGTCCCTGATTCCAGGAGTGAATGGAGAGTTGGGCTCTGCAGAAGCCAGTGGCCAAGACCCCCACCCGTTTTCCTCTGTTAAATCCCCTCTACTTGAAATACCCGAGTGGTTCTTGCTTAACTGCCCTCAACCTGACTGACACAGGTGTCCGGAAGGAGGGGGGCATTCTGTCATCCTGACTGTCCCCCTCGCCATGCCTTCCTCTCACGGAGCCTGGAGCCCAGATGAGTCCCTTTTTAAAAATTCACATAAAGATGTCCCATAGGCTGCACCCTTCACTGACACTTTCCACCTTCCCATCCTCACCCCAGGAACTCCCTGTCCTGAGGTAACGTTTTTTCTAAATCTGCTAGGTATTCACTATGGAAGCAGGGGTGTTTGTAACTTTGAGCCCATTAAAAAACAAAAAAACAAAAAACAAAAAACAAAACCACCTTAGCCCTGTGGTCCCACACTGATCTGGCAGCTTTGGCTCATCCACACGTGGCTGTTGGGCACTTGAAATGTGGCGTGTCTGAATGGAGGCAAGTATAAGATACAAACTGGTGATGAAGACATTACCAAAAAAAGAATGTAAGACATCTCAAATCATGTTGAAATGATGACATTTTAAAAATTAACTTAGAAACAAAAATAGGATATCAAAATCGATTCCACTTGCTTCTTCGTATTGTTTTTATGTAGCTGTTAGGAGACTTCAAGTCATGGAGCTAGCTTGCTCTTACCTCCCTGGGGCAGCGCTGCACAGGCTCAGGATCTGCCTCTTCAGCACAGGAGAGGCCCAGTCACAGCTCAGAGTTTTCTCCCGGCAGAGGTCTCTAGACTCTGGCAGCTGGGGCCTCGACCAAGGACCACTTTCCCCACAGGGCAGCAGGATCTCCAAGCTGTGAAGGGGTCCAGGGCACACCAGGGTGGCATAAGTACTTTGAGCTCAAGCCTTTTGACAATAGTCTCTTTTCTGAGCTCCTTCATTGGCCTAAAAGCAGAGCCTCCCAAAGAAATGGATGCTCATAAATCCCACCCTGGGAATTCCTGGAAACCAGGGCAGGAAACCAGAGAAGTGGAAGTCACCTAGTAGATGGTTCATAAGCTCCAAATTCTACCGGCTTCCCAAAGTCACATTGTCCTATGAACTCCCCTATATTCTGAATAAAAGCCTGTCATAGCTCCTGTTAAGGTCTTTTGTTGGTTTAATTGGCAAGGTCCCATTCACTGAGTAGAATTTTTTCTTACCCACACATGGAAATGGGTTCCCTGTGTCAGCAACACGTCTTTCTTTCTCCTCTTTAAAAATGTCCTCTGAGGTTAACAATGTCTGTTAAAGGACATCAAAGACTTGAGGGTTTTTAAAGGCATATCATGTCCCTGGATGAAAATATTCAACAGTGCAAAAAACTAAAATTTCCCCAAATTAATTTTTTGGGGGAGTGGGTTATCAAGGATAAAAACCCATGGGGTGCTTAACCACTGAGATACATCTCCAGGCCTTTTTATAGTTATTCATTTATTTTAATAGCTGGGATTGAATCCCTGGGCACTTAACCCCAAGCCACATCCCCAGCCCTTTTTTGTATTTTATTTTAAGACAGGATCTCTCTGAGTTGCTTGGGGCCTCACTAAGTAACTGAGGCTGGGTTTGAACTCAAGATCCTACTGCCTCAGCCTCCAGAGTCACTGGGATTACAGGCATGTGTCACTGCCCCTGGCCAAATTAATCTTCTTAACAATTGTATATACTTAAGGTGTACCACATGTCGATTTGATATGCTTACCCTGCTATACACAAACACAGTGATGTGATTGATACTGCCAAGCAAATTAACATCTCCCTCCCTCTCTCCCTTCCTTCCTTCCTTCCTTCCTTATTTTACAGTAAGAGTACCTAAAACCTGCCTTTTTAGCAAATCACTCACATACAGTACAGTATCGTAACTGCAGTCCTGGGTGGCACCCTAATGCTCTTGGATTTCTTCATTCTGTGTAACTGCAACTTCGTACCCTTTGACCTCCATCTTCCCATTTCCCCTCCCACACCACCACTCTCCTTAGAATCACTGTTTCACTTTGTGTTTCTATACTGGATTTTTTTGTGTTGAGTTATTTTTAGATTCCACATGTATGTGAGATCAAGTACATTTTCCCTTCTGTGTCTGACTTCTTTCACTGAATATAATGTCCTCCAGTTCCCTCCAAGCTGTTGCAAATGGCAGAATCTCCTTGTGTAGGGCTGAATAATATTCCATTGTATATGTATACCACGGTTTCTTTATCCATTGGTCCATCTGCAGACACTTCAGTTACTTCTATAGCTTGACTATTGTGAAAAGTACTGCAATGAACCTTGGGAATACGACTATCCATTTCTTTTGGATGTCTACCCAGAAGTGGGATTGCTGAATCACATGGTAGTTTCATTTTTAATTCCTCCATACTGTTTTCCACAGTGGCTGCACTAATCTACATTCCCACCAGCCATTTCCAAATACTCCGTCCCTTTTCTCCTCACCCTCTCAAACCCTGTTATTCTGATAACCATCCTTACTGGAGGGAGGTGATACCTCAGTATGGCTTTAATTTGCCTTTCCCAGATGATTAACAGTATTGAGCACCTTTTCATGTACCTGTTGTACCTGTTGCTATGTCTTCTCTGGAGACATAGCTATTCAGATCCTTTGCCCATTTATTCATTTTTTCAGGCAGAGTGGGGTGAGCTCCTTCGGCTTGGAGGTTAACCCCTCATCAGACGCATAGTGCTCACATATTTTCTCCTGATCTCTCTGGAGCCTGCGTTGCCACCTTGTGGATTGCTTCCTTTGTTGTGCATTCATGTTTTAGTCTGAAGACGTCCCACTTGTGTATCTTGGCTCTTGTTGCCCGTGCTTTGGTGTCCGATCCAAAAAAATCCTTGCCAAGACCAATATTATGTAGTTCCCCCCAAGTTTTCTTCTAGAAGCCTTAGGATTTCAGGTCTTACTTGTAGGTCTTTAATCCATTTGGAGTTGATGTTTGTGTAGGGGTAAGACAAGGTTCCAGTGCCGTTCTTCTGCATGTAGATGTCCAGTTTTCCCAGCACCATTTATTGAATAATGATTCCCCATGGTATCATATGTGTCCCTTGTGGAAAATTAGTGGACCACATAGATGGGTTTATTTGTGGGTTCTCTGACTCTTTAAGTCTTCAGATCTTCTTGGAGGCTAGGTTTCTAGCTGGCCACTTCTCCTTCTGAGCTGTCTCATCACACCGGGACAGTCCCCTGGCAGGCTGGCACGTTCAGTATGGCTCTCATATTCCACTGCAGCATGATTTACAAGGGTGCTTTAAGTGCAACCACAGCTTATACTTCAACTTCTGAGCTCTTGCATCTTAAGACCCCCATCCCAAGAGGACACCTGGCTCAGTCTGGGGCATATTTAATCAGAGGTGACTCTGACTATGGAACCTTATCTGAAATTGTCATCTCCAAAATGTAAACCAAATATAAGTGGGCTTCCTGGAGGCCGGCCTCCACTGAGGGTGCACTTGCCTAAACAAGTCTCTCCCGGGACTCTAGAAGCCTCTGAACACCCAGCAGAACTTCCTAAGCCTCTCTGGACTCATCCTCTCCCACCCCATGCTCTGCAGTTGCCACACCCATCTTTCTTTTCTCACTCTCTTTCCTTGGCTCTCCTTTCTCATCTCTTCCTGCCTCCCAGAAGGCTCAGGTTCATGACTTTCAAATTGTGTGACCTTGAGCAAGTGGGTTTCTCCACAGGTGAAAGAGTGGAGTTGAAGCCCAGACTCCTCAGAGGTCTGTCACAGGGTTAGAAGAGATCAAGTGTATAAGGTGCCCAGACCGCCCCTGGGGGGCCAGTAAGTACTCAGGCAACTCCGGCAAGGCTTTGTACACGTATATATTTCATTACCATCTTTCACAGTTTTGAAATTTCTGTGTCAGGGGAACACAGAGGACCAAGTATAGGGGAACCAAGAGACCAAGTATAAACTGGGCTTTCAGAAGCTGGGTTATGGGATGGGCCAAAGCCTAAAAGGAGCTGGGGTGGGAGGGTATCTTAACTCTTCTCTAGGGGACTTTCGCTCATGCGCCAACTGGAGAAAGACCCCAAGCCCAAGATTACTCTTTCCTGCTTCGCCCCACATCCTGCTCCAACCCCCCAGCAACCCGTACCACACCTGCCCAGCTCAGCAGGCAGCAAACACTGAAAGATCTTTATGCAATGATGGAACATCACCGCCCCTCCTTCCCCTGCCAGCAAGGCTCTGGGGCCAAGGGCAGGAACACGCAGTTCTGAGTAGGCAGGAGCGTGGGCAGCAGAGGAGGTCAGCATCACGTTCTCTTATTAGGTGTCTTTTTTACATATTTCTCACAACTGCCGTAGATGAGTTTAAATGTCTTCTGATTCTTCGGAAATACACAAGTCAGGTTTGAACCGCAGGGACACTCGTTATAGAGGCCGAAGAAAATCTGGGGAAAGCAGGACTTTGACCTTAACCTTGAGGCTGCTTCTCCTCTCAGTACTGGGGAGGGGAGTCGCTAGCCCACCCCAGCTCAGCTCCCTGGTCCAACTGCTTGTCCAGAGCAAGAAAGCTGGGGATAATGGACCCCTCAGGCTCCTCACCCCTGCTCAGAGTCATGAATTGCTTCTGGGGTGATCCGGGAATTGCCCAGGGCCTCCCTCGCTGGACCTGGCGCAGGCTTGCCTGTTAACTCATCTCCCGGTCCTAATGCAGGAAACCCAGTGGGGCCTTCAGGTCTTCTTAAATCCCTTCGTAGACAGATCAACCTCTGTCTGACTACGGGAGAGGCTGGGAGGCTGCCTCGGCCATTTCCTATCAGGAACACCTGGGGCAGAGGACGTTGTGGACCTGGGCAAGGGGGCACAAGACACCCCCAGCTCTGTGCATGTAGTGCGCTGGCTACGCTTGTAGTTGGGAACCCACACTAGAGAGTGAAGTATGCCTTCCCCTGCCCCCGCATCCAGGATCCAAGGCTCCGGGGGGTGAGCTTCCACCTTGGGTGGGTCCGCAGGCTCCCCAGACAGCCTGGACTTATGGACCAAGTGGAGGATTTCTGGCTTGGGTCATCTCTGCCACCCCCTCTGCCCACTTCTCGGGAATCGGGTCCACCAGGGTTAACTCTTCTTCTTCACCCCTCCCCCACGCCCTCTAGGGGACCACACCCACCTGCGTGTGACACTTGCTGCCCTCAGACCCCATACTGGTGCAGTGCCACTCGCAGTGCTCTTCTGCCTTGCGGCAGCACCCGCTCTTACACCCCTGGTTCTGGGTGCAAATCTCTCCGTTCTCCTGTGGAGAGACCAGCCCGCCTGGGTCTCCTACGACCCAGCGGCCCCTCCACAGCCCAGCCCTGGCTTCCCTCTCCTGGGCTCCCACCACCTCTCACTCTGCCAGGCACCGTGGTGTCTAGCTGGGGACAGGTCGGGATGGGGGATATCTGTATAGCTGGGGACAGGAGGACACTGCAGGACAGACCTGTCCCTGGAGGTGGCTACATGGTTTTTATAGATTTACCCTTAGTGTCCTCAAAATAGGTTGCTTCTCACACGCACCAGGGGGATCCAGACTTTCCTGCCTCTGCTCGGGAACTTCTGAGGCAGCAGCCTTCTGTCCTATAAACTGCTACTTACCCTTCCATCTGAGCTTGATTGTCACCTGCACTCCCCTCCCGTCCCCAACATCGATAATCCCCAGTGCTGGAGCTTAGGATATTACATCATCTATCATCACCACGCTTCATCTCTCCGTTGGAAGAATTTCAAGGGTCATTCAAAGAGCAAATATTAGCCCAGCAACTGGGGAGGCTGAGGCAAGAGGATCACAAGTTCAAAACCAGCCTCAGCAACTTAGTGAGACCCTAAGCAACTCGAGGAGACCACATCTCTAAATAAAAACATAAAAAGGGTGGTGATGTGACTCAGTGGTCAAATGCCCCTGGGTTCAAACCCCAGTACAAAAAAAAAAAAATTTGTCTGTCATCTTCTGCTAGAACCTCAGCTCAGGGAGAGCAGGGATCTCACTCTTTCAGGCTCTAGTTTACTGCTTCTTCACCCCTGGAACTAACCTCCTCACTCCTGCAGGTGTTGAATGCACAACAGCTGGACACATGAGGACTTGGTGCTACCTGGTTCCTCTATCTTTCTGCTCTCATGGCTTGTGTCCACTGCCCCTTTTGGCCTTTCCTTGAATACAGAGGCACAGTTCCCCCACTCGGAACGCTGCAGATCACCTGCCTTGCTCCTGCCTTGAAAACTTGTGCTCCCTTTAGCACTTTGCTTAAATTCCACTTGGTTTGGAAGGTCATCCCTGCACAGCTCCAGGAGGGGAAGGGTGTTTATCTGTCTCATTCACAGCTCTCTCCTAAAAAAAAAAAAAATTACATCTTATAGGTGCTCAATAAAAAGTACTTGTCTCCCTAACAAGGGGGTGGGGGCTGCCTCACATCTGCCTCTGTGTTCAGCTCCCAGGTTGAGGGTGTTTTCTTTTTCCTCCCAGACATCATCCACCCAGCACCTTGCTGGCCCTGCCCCCCTTCCAGCTTTCTCCCACACCAGCCTCCCAGACCTCAGGACAATGGCAGGCGAGGGGCCTGCATCCTCCAGTTTTCTTACCAGAAGATTTTTTGGTGCCAGGAAAAATGAGCTCCTGTTGAAAAGGAGGAGGAAGGAGAGGAAGAATAGCAGCTGTGGCTGAAGCATCATGGCCCAGAGGTAATGGTGACTTTTCTAAGGACCCCGCTAAATGCTTGGCACCTGTTGTATGACAGCCACCTGATCAAGGCCTGAGGGGTGAATGCCAAGTCCTAAGGTTAATGGGAGAGAAACTCCTGAAGTTCTGGCCCCAGTTCAAATGAACCAGGAATAGCAATGGGCATGAAATGGCAGTGTCTGGAGAATGGCAGTGGCATCCTGGACCCTTTGCTGTGCTCACCCTACTGCCAGAAGAGTCATCTAATCCATGCACTAAGGCTTTGGCACTAGCAGGGTATGGGTTCAAATCCCTTCTCAGCTACTCTGTGCAGCCTTAGGAAGACTTCTTAACTTCTCTGAGCTTTTGCTTCCCCATCGGCAAAACAGGATAACAAGAGCATATCAAAGGGATGATGTCTACGTTAGATAATATGAATTGTGCTTTGCACAGAGGATGCACCCAATAGATTGAAACTGTTACCATTATCTTTAGAATTAGAGTCACAGAGTTAGAAGGATTTCAAAAGTTTCCCTTGTCTAATCCAACTGTATATTATTGTTAATAAACAGCATTATGCAGATTTTTTGGATGAAGTAACTAAGAAAAGTTGCAAGACTTCTCCTAAAGTCACAAATCTATTAAATAACAGAAGATTAGATTCTTTCATCTTTCTATTCCCTTACCCCAGATCCCTCAGTTAGAATTTCAGTAACTGCCTCTCTACAGAAAATCCAGTGCGCCCAGATGTACTTGGGTAGTAGGCCTTTGTGGCCAGCACAAGAATCATACACCCAGAATGCCAGATGAGTGGGTTGTGCTGGCAGATAATCAGGACAAAGTGCACTGAGTCTCGGGAGCAGGAACAGGCAGTAACACCAAGGCAAGAACAACAAGAGACATTTAATGTACATTAGTCAGGACAAGTGAGGCAATGCCGCAGCGACAAACTACCCAGAAATTACAAAGGCTCAGCACAAAAGTAAGTCTGCTGTGAGTCAAGGAAAGCTGTTCCATGACAGACTTAATAATCCAGGCCTCTCATTTTACAGTTCCATGGCCATGGTAAGGGGAGAAAATTGGTGAATCACAGGTTTTCTGGGTTCCTGGCCGAGGGTGAAAGCAACCCTCCGCCATAACTGGTTTAGATGTTGAGACTAATGATACTGTACCAAGAAGATGTAGAAAGGTTCAGCATTTCATGATGGAACTTTCCAGGAAGATGTGGATGGAAGATGAAGGGGAATATGGCTTTGACTTTCCCTGTGGCTAGGAGATGGGGCCCGGATGAGGGTTCCTGTGAGCAGCTGGAGTTTGTGTGGTTTAAACTTCCCAGAAGTGCCAAGGGAGGGCCATCTGGTTTTCCTACTGGATTCCAAGACCTGGGACAGAAGGTTGGGGCTTGAAAGTGGTCATTGGCCAAACATCAAAAATGGTCTTCCTCTTTTACATCACACTTGCTCTTCTTGGCTTTGGTCCAGAAGTTCCACAGGTCACTTCCTTTTGATGGGCGGAAATATTCACCCAAGATACCGGAAGAAAGGTAATCCTCCCAGGTGTCGAGGAAGAAGAAAATGAGATGGAATCTTGATAAACCGGTAGAATGCTTCTGCCTTGGACTGGAGTGTGGGGAACACTTAGAAATAGGGCTTCAGAAAGGCAGGGACTGAAAACCCATGCGTGGGCAGAAATAAGGTTTATCAAACTGAGAGGAGGCAGATTTGGCTGAACTGAGGTGGCCTGGAGTTCTTCCTTTTGGGGGGAACAGACTCTTGCTATGTCACTGAAGCTGGTCTCAAATTCCTGGACTCGAGATCCTTCTGCCTCAGTTTCCCAAGTAACTGGAACTACAGACACATAGTAATGTCTGGCTTACAGCTTTTTGTTTGTTTATTTGTATGTTTGTTTTTATACCAGAGAGAACCCAGGGGCACTTAACCACTGAGCCACACCCCCAACCCTATTTTATTTTGTATTTTGAGACAGGGTCTGATTAGGTTGCTGAGGCTGGCTTTGAACTTGGGATCCTCCTGTCTCAGCCTCCCAAGTCACTGGGATTCCAGACGCTCACCACCATGCCTGGTGAGATTTTGTTTTTTTGGCATTAGATCATTCCACATCTCTAAAACCTCCTTCAAGTGAGGAACATTTTGACATTAAATGTCCACCTACAGAAAAGTCATGCCTCTGAATATGCAGATGAACTCCCATAAAGTAACACAGAGAAGCCTCATTCCTACAGCAAAAAGTGGAATTCTGAAAAGTTTCTCATCAAGGGACAGAGAGGATCAGTCAGAACTTTCTTAGTTGCAGGTCATAGAAACCCAACCCAAATGGGTTGAGGAAAAATGTGAATTTATTGGTTTGTATAACTTAAAAGTCCAAGGGTAGAGCTATCTGGTTTAAGACACACCTTGTTCCAGACACTAAAAGGAAGATAATATAACCTGATTCTACTCTGCTCTTTGTTAGCTTCCTCCTGAATCCAAATAGTGAAAAAGTGGCTGCCAATAACCATCAACCCATGTTCTCCCACATTCAAGTCCAGTAAAAGAGAGAGTATCTCATCTTGGTAGCTCTTATAAAAGTCCTAGGCTTTGCTCTGATTGGACAAACTGGGTCATGTGCCCCTCTGAACCCATTGCTAAGGGCAACATGGCTACCCACAGAACCAATTTCTGTCTAGAGGATTCTGTGGTCAGATGTGGGGGAAGCTCTGCTCAGTCAAGAGAGTGGATCCAGCTGCCTACACCACTTTGTTGTCCAAAAACTCCGGGTTGAGTAGCCTGACTCCACCTTGGAGAACCACATCAACCGAACTGTCGCTGTTATTACCTCTGAGAGGAGAACAATTGTGGGAACACTGAAAGGCTTTGACCAGACCATTAATCTGATTTTGGATGGAAGCCACGAACAAGTGTTCAGCTTCGCAAGGAGTGGGACAAGTGGTACTAGACTATACCTTGTAAGAGGTGACAATGTGGCAGTCATTGGAGAAATCAATGAAAGACAGATTCTGCACTTGACCTCTGAACTCTGTAGCACATGGAGGAAAAACTACATCCACTGCACATCTAAATCTTGTCCAGAAACCAATGAGTCTGAGGAAGAAGGTTGGAATTTTTAGGATCATGTAATTGTGAATTTTGACTTCACATTGATTCACTGGAAGATGTAAATTAAAACATTTCTACATTTTGAAAAAACATCTTACCTAAATTTAAAAGAGAGAGAGAGAGAGAGAGAGAGAGAGAGAGAGAGAGAGAGAGAGGAAGTGGAAGTGGTTTCCTTAAAGGAAATTCAGGATCAGGAAGAGAACGGGAGCAATGGATCAATGGATCTTGGGAATGTGAAATCATTAAATGATATGGCAAATGGGAATTTATAGGGAACTAAGCCTTGGATCTTATTTAAAGCAATGCAAAATGTTCACAGCATAACTTTTCTTCATGTTTTCAGTCTTTATTTGTTTATTTATCTTGGTCCTGGGGATTGAACTCAGGGGCACTCAACCATTGAGCCACATCCCCAGCCTGTTTTTGTACTTTATTTAGAGACAGGGTCTCACTGAATTGCTTAGGGCCTCACCAACTTGCTGAGACTGGTTTGAACTTATGATCCTCCTGCCTCAGCCTCCCTAGGCTGGGATTACAGATGTGCACCACCGCGCTCTTTCCCATGCAATTATGTTTTGAATGAATTTGAACTTAAGGAGGGCTTAGTGTTCTAGAATCAGTTTTGCCTACACTTGGAAGATTTCCTTCTCCATCAATCAATGTCCAGTCAGGAAAACAGAAAGTATGCCAGATGTTTGAAGCAGAGAGGATTTAACCTAGGGAAATGGCTGCACAGGTGATGGAGTCGCTGAGAACCCGGGCAGGATGGTGAAGCAACTTGAAGGTCAACGATGGCAGGAAGACACCAGAGGCCCTATGGGGGCGGGAAACCCTGGGGTAGGCAATGTGACTGGAGTCCAGGGCAGAGGAGGGCCTGTGCTAACAGAGGAGCCAAGGAGGACAAGGCTGGGGACATTTCCTGAAGCATGGGGTGGGGTGGGGGAGAACTACCCCACAGTCACCCCTTGTAGCCTTCTGATCCTCAGCCAGTCCTAGAAGCTGAGGCACAAGGGAGACTGGGAAATGTAGTTCCTGAGGAAAAAGAGCAGAGTAGAGAGCTGACTTGGTGGCACAAGCCTATAATCCCAGCTACTTTGGAGGCTGAGGCAGGAGGATAGCAAGTTCAAGGCTGGCCTTGGTAACTTAGCTAGATCCTGTCTCAAAATAAAAAATAAATCAGCACACTACAGTGACGCAGTCACATCGAAGCTTATAGCAGCTCAATTCACAATAGCTAAATTGTGGAACCAACCTAGATGCCCTTCATCTATGCCATTCCTAGATGAATGGTTAAAGAAACTGTGGTATATATACCCAATGGAATATTAGGCATAAAGAAGAATAAAATTGTGGCATTTGCAGGTAAATGGTTGGAGTTGGAGAATATCATGCTAAGTGAAATAAGCCAGTCCCCAAAAAACAAAGGCCAAATGTTTTCTCTCATAAGTGGATGCTGATACCTAATGGGGTAGGGGAGGGGGTAAGGGAAGAATGGAGGAATGTTGGATAGTGTAGAGGGAAATGAGGGGAAGAGAAGGGGTGGGGCAAAGGAAGATGGTGGAAGAGATGGACACTATGACCCTAGGTACTTGTATAATTACACGAATGGTGTGACGCTACATGATATACAACCAGAAAAAGTGAAAAGCTGTACTCCATCTGTGCACAATGAATCAGAATGCATTCTGCTCTCATATATAACTAAATAGAACAAACAATAAAAAGTAAACAGGCTAGGGGTGTGGCTCAGTGGCAGAGCACTCACCTAGCATGCACAAGGCCCTGCGTTTAATCCCCACTGTCACATAAATAAATAAATAAATAAATACATCAGCAGAGCAGGCAGAGGACAAAGAGGCCATTGCTTGCTTGGCACACCTTCCTTCCACCTCTCCAGGCCAGGAGGAGTCAGTGTTCTGTCTCTTCCCACTTCCATCCTCCTCCCACTCAGTAAGTCTGCCTTTTGAGGTAGTGTGGTTTTGTTTGTTTGTTTTGTAGGGGGTTTGAGATGTCAACCTAAAATGAATGACAGACAGATCGACTCTCCAGAGAGTTTGTTCAGGAATCACAGGAATTGCAATCCAGGATATGTGAGCTACGACACCGGGAAGTTTTTAAAGGCAGAAATGAGAATTATGCACAAGCTGAAACAAAAACCGTTAGTTGTGAAAGCTTATTATAGAAGGTGGCTTTTGCCCATTAGTGGGATTTGCTTTTGCTAGCAGAGGGTCTTCACAGAAGTGGCTTAACTAGACGTTTCTGGTTGGGAAAGTCTTTCCTGGTAGTCCCCCTTACAGGCGTATGTGTGTGAGGCCTTCAGGGCCTCCCAGACCCATTTGGTTGGAGTTTAACACAAGTGACTCCATTTTGGTACTGACAACTTGCACAGGGGTAAGGGAGTGGGGTGCATTACATCTGCCACAGAGTAAACCTAGGGGTGCAGAGTTTAAATGCCTGCTGTGGGGGTGTGGGTGAGACACGTCACTCCATGAGGTTTATTAGAATAAACCTCACAATTTTCTTTTGTTTTTTTGAATTTTCAATCTTCAGGAAAATTTCACCATTTTTACCTCTTGCTGCAAAGAAAGCCTGACTTGACCATGGGTCTGATTCGAGCTGCTGCTCACCTGAGTGGCATCCGCGACTCCACCAGGAGTGACTCAACTGGGCTTTCCACAAGCCTTGCTGGGAAGTGGGGGACACGGGCTCCCCTTTCACAGCTGCTCCCTGTTTTGTGGTGATACCTGAGAGTATGTAGTCTTAAGGTGCGTATGTCAAGAGGGAGCTACACACCAGTACCACCATCGGTCCGCCTGGGCTCCGAACTTCTCTGGTTTGTCAGAATAATAACAAAAGGTGTTGGGGCAGCAGCACCTTTTATTTTTATCCTTTAAAAATAGATCCCAATATATATTCTCCTCTTTTATCCTTTAAAAATAGAACCTCTAAGTTCAAGTTGGGCACTGGGAGGCTCAAATGGAAGACCATGGCGTTTTTTTTTTTTGGTCTTGAGGTGTTGTGGCTTGAACCCAGGGCCCTGTGCATGCTAGGCAAGTGTTCAGTGTTCTACTACTTACTGAACTACACCCTCTGTCCAGAAATTCAGATGAAAACTACATTTCCCAGCATCCTTTGCAGCTAGCTAGTCATGTGACTAAGGCTTGTCCAACAGAATGCAAGTGAAAATAATTCAAATCTCTTCTTTATCATGCCCTTCCCAGAAGGGTGAGCTTGCTTTCCCTCATCTTCTTTTCTTCTGAGTGTGAACCCAGCCAATATGTTGATGAGCCATCTCTGATCTCGTGGAGGAAGTAAACATCCTATGGTAGAACTTCATCCTCTCAGCCCTCAGGATAGCCTCTTTGGGGAACCCAAACCCTTCTAGTTCCTCCCCAAGGCACTATGCAGATAAGGTGACCAGACTCACAATGGTTCGACTCATTTTCAACTGCACAATGGTGTCGAAGCATACTCTACAGCCACTTTGTGTTTCACTCTCAGGACAGTATTCGACAAGTTACATGAGATCTTCAACACCATTATAAAATAGGCCTATGGGCCAGGCACTGCATGCCTGCAATACCAGTGACTCGGGAAGCTGAGGCAGGAGGATCACAAGTTTGAGGCCAGCCTGGACAACTTAGTGAGACTCTTATTTCACAATGAAAGGGCTGGGGATGTAGCTCAGTGGTAGAGTGGTTGCCTGGCATGTACAAGACCCTGGTTCAGTCGTCAGTACTACAAAATAAAAAATAAAAAAAGGAGACAACCTATGTCCAACGCCAGTGTTCTTTTTTTTTTTTTTTTTTGGTACTGGGGATTGAACCCAGAGGCACTCCACCACTGAGCCACATCCCCAGCCCTATTTTGAATTTTATTTAGAGACAGGGTCTCACTGAGTTGCTTAGGGCCTCACTAAGTGGCTGAGGCTGGCTTTGAACTCGAAATCCTCCTACCTCAGCCTCCCAAGTGCTGGGATTACAGGCGTGCGCCACTGCGCCCAGCAAGGCCAGTGTTCTAAGCACATTTAAAGTAGGCTAAGCTAGAATGTTCTCTAGCTTATATTAAATGAATTTTCAACTTACAACACTTTCAACCTATAATGGGTTTATTGTGATGTGACTGCATCACAAATCAAGGAGCATCTGTCGTCATGGCCTCTGTGTGCTCTGTTGTGAGGGATGGGGAGGAGCAGCAGGTGGCTGAGCATGAAGGTGGAAGGAGGTGGAAGCAGAGCCACCCTCATCCTGCAGAGCCTCCTCCAGACTGTCCTTGAACTCACTTCGGCTCTCATTGGGGTATTTTTGTTTCTATAGCTATAAACTTGTATCCTGAAACACACAGGTTTGCATTTGGAAACGCTCTTAATGTCTATCCCTAGGGAGAGGGTGGAGTGAAGGACAGTCCAACTGTGTAAAACTGATGGAGGCAGTAATTAATGTTTTTGAAAAGACTTTGGTGCCATTGGGGGAATGATCAAGATAACAACGACAGGAGAAAAAGCAAGCCCTCACTTCTGTGTGAGGTGAAAGGTCTTTGAGCTACGCTACGGTGATGTCAAATGAGGGTGGTGCTCTGCTTTGAATGAACCCCCAAAGTGTGGTGGAGACTCACTCTCCATGAACAGTGTTGGGAGGTGAGGCCTAAGAAGAGGTGACTGGGTCCTGAGAGCTCATGACTGTTGTTGTCTCAGGAGGGGAGAGTTATTGAGAGTGGGCTTGTTGTAAAAGTGGGTTCAGCCCTCTTTTGCTCTCATCCTCACCCAGGAACTCTCTTGCCCTTCTGCCTTCCACCATGGGATGACACAGGAAAGAGGCCCTCACCAGACGCCCAGCAGATGTCAGGACCACGCCTTTGGACTTCCCAGGCTCCAAACAATGAACCAGGTAAATCTTTTTTCTTTTTTCTTTTCTCTTTTTCTTTTTGGTATCAGGGATTGAACCCAGGAGTGCTAAACCACTGAGCCACATCCCCAGCCCTTTTTATTTTTTGTTTTGAGACAGGTTCTCACCAAGTTGCTTAGGGCTTTGCCAAGTTGTTGAGACTGACCTCAAACTTGCAATCCTCCTGCCTCAGCCTCCCAAGTCCCTGAGATTACATTCATGCGCCATTGTGACCAGCAAACCAGGTAAATCTCTTTCCTTTGTAAATTACCCAGTGTGTGGGATTCTGTTATAGTAGCACAAAACAAACCAAGGTGGCAAGTGGGCCCAAAGCACAGTGCTGCCATAGCAGACAGAGCCCAGGAGAATGACTGCAGACGTGCTCTGAGGCCAGGGCTCTTCATCAGGATCTGGCCATGAAAGCAGGTGGAGGGCCGAGTCCCCACCAGGTTGGTTGGGACACCAGGTAAAACCTTAATCCACCCATCCTATACATAACCCAGGCTAAGCCAATCAGCAGATGCCAGACAACGAGTGGTCCAGGTGGACTAACTTGACCTGATTGGGATCAACCTTAGGGTATTTGCTGAGAATTGGGAAACAGAGGTGTTCTTCCTCCGAAAGGCACGGCTGGATGTGTGAGGTGGAACTGAGGTTAAGAGCCTGGTCTCTGGAGCAGGGCTCTCTGGCTTCAGGTCCCAGCTCTACCCTGTACTTTGGGAGACTCAATACCCTATCTGCAAAGTAGAGATGATGACAGTATCTACAACATATAACCTTTCTGTGACAATAAGATGAGTTAATACAGTTAAACTATAGTGGTCTAACAGAGCACAGTAAGTAAAATATTAAAAAGGGCTGGGGATGTGGCTCAGTGGTTATGTCCCAATGGGTTCAATCTGCTGTACAAAAAGAAGAAGAAGAAGAAGAAGAAGAAGAAGAAGAAGAAGAGGAGGAGGAGGAGGAGGAGGAGGAGGAAGGTGGTACAGCAGTTGGGAGCAGAGTAAGTACTCAGTAAATCTCAACTGTTCATTAGGTGAAACCTGGAACTTCTGCCATTGCTAGGCTGCTGGAGCTGCTGGATTCAGCCTGACCTGAGGCCTACCTTGACGCTGGACTTCCATTTCTGACCACCAATAAATCCCCTCATCATCCAAACCAATTTGGGTTGGTTTTTCAAATGATATGCTTGCAGCAGAAAAAATCCACCTTGATACCCTAATGTTGTGACCTCAAGCAACTCATGTAGCCACCCTGAGCCTCCATTTCTTCATCTACACCAGGGAACTGATAATAGCTGACAATGTGGAGACACCAATGCCCCAGGTTCCTGAGCCTTCCCAGGCAGGCACATTTTTGCATTTATATTTCTCAGCACGTTCTCACAAGCATTTTCCCAAAGACCGCCATCCTTTTGCTCCTCCCTACAGAATATGCAGGTACCCCCTCTCCATTCCTCCCCACTGCGCCTCCACCCGGGGGCACCCCAGTGATGCTTTCTGTAGGCACACTCTTCAACCTGCCCGCCCCCATGAAACTCTCCATCCCAAGAGCTGGTCCTTCCCTGGATGCAGGCCCCTCTCCCACCCACTCTCCCTGTCCCCAGGCCCCAGGAGATGTTCTTTCATAGCCACAGAGTTTCCTTTTGCCTCCCCCAGACTGGGACTGTTCCCATAGGGCCCCTCCCCCAGAAAGTGCAGATGGAGGCCCGAGCCAAAAAGTGACTTTAATGTCTCAGGAGCTGGATTTGGAGCAAGTTGAGGGTGCCCAGGGCCTCTGGTCCCAAGGAATTGACCAGCTTGCATGCTCCTCTAAATCAAGTGGCACCGGCGGGGACACATTATGTCCTTGGATGAGCAGGTCAAGCCCCTTTTGCAGGGGCAGATGATGTTGGTGGCTCCCTTGGTCTGTGGGGAGCAGGAGGAGAGCTGCAGTCACTGGGATGCAGGAAGGAAGGGCGCCCAGACTCTCGGCGGCGGGAGCAAGGGCGCAAGGGCCCAAGGGAGAGGGCAGCACATGCCTGTGCCACCCAAGGCAAGATCGGGGCCTCCATGCTCAGTGTCTTCATCTGTCTGCTCTATGACAGAGCAGCAGCCCACCTCACAGGGTCATTGTAAGGGTAAGGGACATCAAGTATATCAAGTGACCCTGATAAAGAGCCTCTCTGGCCATTTCAGTTTTAAGATCCGGCCACAGTAGAGGCCTGGCCAGGTCCTTCCAGCACTGACAGCTCCCCAGACAGGGACATGGAGGCCAGGCTCATCCTCCCTAGAGAGGTTTGGGCCCAGGGCCAGATGACCAGGAACAGGACACTCTGCTGCCTACGTTTCTACCAACTAATGACAACCATGCTTGACCAAGCACTGAGCCTCAGAAAGCAGAAGTAACCTGTTTGAGGTCACAAAGACAGGAGCTGGAAAAACTAGGATTTAAACTTGGGTTCAACTCCAAAGCTGTGGTCCAGCCCCTGGAGCCCCCTGCACATCTCAAGAAACTAGATCACTGTGGCAGGGAGATGGGGATAGATCAGGGGAAGACTTTTCCTGCCCATCTTGCCTCAGGAATGTGAGGGTAGAGATAATAATTCATTCAACAAAAGTTTGTTGAGCACCTACTACGGAAAGGCACTAAGGTTTGGGGTTAGGGCTTCTCAGAAGAATGTGACAAATCTTTGCCCTTGAAGGCATGGCAAATCAGGGAGATGCCTGCTGTGTCCAGGGCATGAGCCCAGGGCATGGGTGCTGGAAAGAGGGAAGGCTTCTCAGAGCTTTGTTTTGCAGGATGAATAGGAGTCTGCCAAGTGGAGAAGGCGGGTAAAGGCCTCCAAGAAGATGGTGCAAAAGCCATGTGTTTGTTTTAAAACCTCTCCCACCCCTTCCCTACTTGCCCAAAGTAGCTGCCCCAGCCCAGAGCCTCACCTGGGGCAGGCACGCCTTGTTTTTTCTGTTCTTGGCAGCACAGAAGGCTCCCCCCAAGGTTAAGTCCATGAGGCAGCAGTCACTGATGCATTCAGAGTGATGAGAACACTTGACCCCGTTTAACTGTGAGGATAGGCAGGATGTCTGCCAGGCTGGGGGACAGTCCCTTAGCCCACAGCTCTTTGGCTGTGTGGGAGGATCAGGAAGAGTCCCCACATTGTCCAAGAACCCAGGAGTCCATCAGGAGAAGCCATGAGATGGTCAGCCCCAGGTCCCACTGCCCAAGGCACCACGGTCCTCCCTGCAGAACTCAGGGAGCCGGAGATGGAGAGTGGGGGATGGCAGGTCCCCTCTGCCTCTCCTTTCCCAAGCTCCCCGCAACACACACAGACACACACACACACACACACACACACACACACACTTCCGTGGCACACCCCCCAGATCACACTTTAGTAGGGGGTGGGCAGGAAAAAAGGGGAGAGGAGGAGGAGGCGGGGAAGAAAGCCACCTACCTGGAAGGGCCACTCAGCTTTGGCGCGAGGGGAGAAGCCGGGTCGGGAGGGTTTGTCGGGAGGGGAAGTGAGACCAGGGCTGAGACGCCTGAGGGGGGCTGGGGTGCCCCACCTCCGGGGCTGCCAGGGAACGGCGAAACCGGGCGTGGAAGCGCGTGCGGGAGCCCGAAGCTCACTGCCCGGGCGTAAGTGCCCCGCGGCGGGAGCCCTCGTCCCGCTCCTCCGCCAAAGCCACCCTGGGTCCTCCGGGGGCCTCGCGCCCAACCCCCATCACAGCAGCGCGTTGGGGACGCTCCGTGGGCTCACCTTTTCACCCCCCAGGATCCTGCCCCAGCAGGAAGGCAGAAGGGCCACCAGGAGCGCGACAGCGGCGGCCATGGCCCGGGTGGCGGTGGAGTGGACAGGACCCCGTGACCCGGCCACGCAGTGGCCAAAGGGCGGCGTGGTGATGGTCACAGGCTGTCCCACCGGAGGCGACCGAGGGTGGCCTCCCCGCTCAGCCCTTTCTGGCTGCCAGCAGCCTTGGAAGCGACGGAGGAAGAGCAGCCGCCAGCCTTGGGCGGCCAGGTTTTGGAGCAGGGCTTCCATGTGCTGCTGCTTCCAAACAAAAGCTTGACTTTATTATTATTTTTAATTACACAGTGGCGTGGCCCAACAATGATTTACTTACCCCTGGTATGAAGGGTGTTTTGGAGCAGTAGACCCTTCTCCCATCCTGTCGCCAGGCCACCCGGAGGACTGACCTCTAAGGTCACTAAAGAAGATGGACTCTTGGCGCATAAGCACGCACACCTGTCATCCCAGCAACTCTGGAGGCTGAGGCAGGAGGATCTCGAAACCACATCAGCAACTTAGTGAGGCCCTAAGCAACTTGGTGAGACCCTGTCTCAAAATAAAAACAAAACCCAAAAAGGGCTGGGGATGTAGCTCAGTGGGTAAGCACCCTGGGGTAAATCTCTAGTAAGAGAGAGGGAGACAGAGAGAGGGGGTGGGGAGGAAATACCTAGACTCATAACTCTGTCTCAGCCAGGTGTGACATCTGCCTGTCCACTCGTGGAGCATTGGCCAGAGATGACCCCAGACTTCTGCCAGGGAGGCTAGGAAATTCAAGGGACTCTTGGGATATTTGCTGTATGTCATTGTTCCTGCTGTGTAACTCTTATGTCCATTTCACAGATGAGGAACCTGAAGGCCCGGGGTAATTTGCCCAAGTAGCATGATTGAACAGCAGAGTCAGACATGAATCCAGAGCATTCTCGCTGCTGAAAGCTCCTACCCCTGTTCTCTACTGCCTTGGGCGGTCAGAAGGCTCTGTCCCAGTAAAGGGATTGCTGTCATTATTGTAGTCCCTGCCTCCTGAAGTCATGGTCTAAACTCTCTAGGTAAGTGTTCTGCCCCTTCTTTGGCTAGTGTCCTGTCTAAGCAGCCCAGCCTGTCTCCCTGCTCCACCGTGAACTGGCAAGGAACCTTGGGCTAATGGTTCTCTGAATTGTTTGTAACCTTCCCTGGCCCAAGTCCTGTGGTGTGAGCTGGGGAAATCCTTGGCTGATTAGAAAGGGACAGATGTGAGTGTGGGAGCCAGCAGCTGTATGTCAGGGTTGGCAGCTGGGGTTCTTGCAATGGGAGCCAGGGACCCTAGGAAGTCCACTGAAGGCCTGGGGTAGGGGCTGAAGCTCCTGAAGTCTGAATACTGTGCACATGTCGTTTTTCTTTTCTTCTCTCTCTCTCTCAGCCAGAGAACTGGAGTTTTCCTCAGACATTACTGGCTTGGAACCTTCATTTTATGGGGAAGAACTGAGGTCCAGAGAGGAAAGGGACTGCCACTGGTGACTTAACCAGCCAGTAGCAGGGCCAGGCCTGAACCCCAGACTCACGACTCCGAGTCCTGTGTTCATTCTCCTGAACCAACAGCCTGTCTCACAGGTACACATGAAGAGGTCTTTACAGGGAGTGTGGTGGAGGGGTCAGAACTAGATCACCAGGGTCT
Source organism: Glaucomys volans (assembly GCA_020662805.1). Lineage (NCBI taxonomy): Eukaryota > Metazoa > Chordata > Mammalia > Rodentia > Sciuridae > Glaucomys > Glaucomys volans. Next base: position 223,706 of record JAJEJO010001062.1, read on the forward strand.
CCAGGGCCAGGGGATCCTGGAACCACCTAACCTGTGAGTGTGGCTGCAGCTCTGCCCTTTATCCAGGGCCCAAAGTTGGCCCCCCTGGACTTCCAAGAGGAAGATGGGGGTCAGTTCCAAGCAGGGGAACACTGTACTGATGACCTTCATGTTAGGTAGGTAGCTGGGGTTGGGCAAGAATGGGAGAAAAGAGAGACAAGGTAGGTGGCAGCTGTAAAAGGGCCCTGGTGACCAGCAACTGACCAGAGGACTCACAGCCATCTCGAGATACTTACCATAGGAGCATGAATTCCCCCTTCCCGTGTGTGGGTGGGGCTATGCCCATCTTAGGAAGGTGGACATACCACTCAGAGCCATCAGATGATCCTGCCAGTCTTCCCCACAGTCCAGGAGGCCCAGCACTCTCTCCCATAGATTTACAAGCACATATTATGTTCACAATGCCCCCACAAGCTTCTCCGAGGTTCGGTTAACTGTTATATGACCTTCCACCAGTGGCACTAGGCCAGAGAGGACAAAGTGGCCCAAGTGCGCAGGCACATGTCCTCAGTGTTCAGGCAGCAGCTGTGCAAGTGCCAGGTCTGCAGAGGTGCGGTCACCTGCCACCCCAAGCCCCTACCCCTTACCTAACGAAAGTCCAAAGCCTAAGCATTTGGGTCCCTGGCTGACTTTTCTGCCCCTCTCTCTGGGGTGTATCTTATTTTCTCTTGCTATGATTACCATCCTTATCTTGCATAGGGGAAATTGCCCGGATCTTAGTCAAGACACCCAAGGGCTGAGGCTCACTCCACAGTTGACTCAGCCTCCTCCTTCCCTGCCCTCACCTTCCCTCCTCTGAGGTCCTCCAGCATCTCTCTTCAGCTTCCCTACATTTTTAAATATTTTTTTTAGTAGTCAATGGATCTTTTATTTTATTTATTTATATGTGGTGCTGAGTGTCCATCCCAGGGCCTCACATATGCCAGGCAAGTACGCCACAACTCCAGCCCCATTTCCCTACATTCTTAACAGTGCTTTCCATGACAATATTACCAGTGGTGTTCAATCAGCTTTTTTGCTGCTGTGACTAAAAGACCTGACAAAACCAATTTCAGGGGAGGAAGAGTTTATTTGGGAGCTCACAGTTTCAGATGTCTCAATCCATAGACAGCAGATTCCATTCCTCTGGGCTCAAGGTGAGGCAGACCATCATGGCAGAAGTGTGGGGGAGGGAAGCAGCTCACATGATGATCAAAAGCAGAGGGAGAGTCTCCACTCTTCAGGTACAAAATATATACCTAAAAAGTATGCCCCCCCCAACCGGGCGCGGTGGCGCACGCCTGTAATCCCAGCACTTGGGAGGCTGAGGCAGGAGGATCACAAGTTCAAAGCCAGCCTCAGCAACTTAGTGAGGCCCTAAGCAACTCAGTGAGACCCTGTCTCTAAATAAAATACAAAATAGGGCTGGGGATGTGGCTTAGTGGCCGAGTGTCCCTGAGTTCAATCCCCAGTTCAAAAAAAAAAAAAAAAATTACGCCCCCAGAGACCCTCCTCCTCCAGCCACACCCTACCTGCCTTCAGTTACCACTCAGTTAAGCCACTGATTGGGTTAAGGCTCTTATAGTCCAATCATTTCTCCTTTGAACCTTCTTCCATTGTCTCACACATGAGTTTTTGGGGACACCTCACATGGAAACCTTAAGTGGTCTACAGCAAGATTTAAAAAGTGGGGTTAATATGCTTCCTTTTGCTAAAAATAAATGTATTTAGCTGAAATCATATCTGTCTTACTTTTTCAATGTTATAATGTGTTCTTATGAAATATTGGCAATAATACATCAGTTTTGGTTCATTTTCCATGTTTATAATTGGCCAATATATTAAATATTTTTACACAAATTCTGGCAGTCCAAAAAATTTTGGAAGTTTTCTCAGTCTGCAAAACCCAAAATAAAGTTCTGGGGAAACTGACCTGGTGGAAAGGACCCACGCTGGGCAATGCTTGGAGGGGAGGGGTAGAGGCACCAAGCCCCTATGCAGCTGACCTCCACAGTCTCAGGTCCCAGCAGGAGTGGTGGTGCCCTCTGGCCAAGCCTTGAAGGGACCTGGAATCAGGGTAAGTAGAGACCAAGGTATCCAGGCAGAGCACAGGTGAGAAAGGTTTGGAGGCAGAAATGAGCAGAACAGGTGGAGAGAACAGTGAGGCGGGCTCTCTGCTCACAGGGGTGGTGAGTGGAGACCCTGGGAAGTTATTGCTCTGGTGAATTTGAGGGTCATGAGAGGCTCCCCAGTTGAGATGACTCTTCAGGGGAAGATGGGTGGTGGCAGCGCTGAATCAGGGGTCCAGGGTGAGGATGGGGTTGTGTTGCTCTGTCTGTGAGAACAGGAGGATGTCCTGAAATAGGGAGAGGTGATACATGTCCACTTCCCGTCACCCTCACCCCTTCCCCCACAGACAGGCTCAGGACACACAGCTGTTGCCTCACCTCCTCCCAGAATGGGCTGGCTCTCCTGAGAGGCTCTCAGCTCAGTTTGGGAGGAAGCCTGCCTGGAGGGAAAGGGGGGCACTGGTCACAGCCTCTTCCCAACCCAGGCTGGTCTTTAGGCCTTGGGGCATCAATCTGGAGTGTGGAGGCACAGATTTTCTTGTACCTGTGTCCTGAACCTCAGCTTCTGCCACTCAATGAGTCTGAGCCACATTGGTACCCAGATGCGTTGGCAATGAAAGCCTCTAGTTCCCCTCAAGGAGCTGTGAGGTGATTTCTCCTTCTATAGCTGCAAGTCAAAGACAACCAATCCAAACTTACCTTTAAACAATTATACAAAATAGGGCTGGGGATTGAACCCAGGTGCACTCCACCTCTGAGCCACATCCCCAGCCCTATTTTGTATTTTTGTTTAGAGACAGGGTCTCACTGAGTTGCTTAGGGCCTTGTTAAGTTGCTGAGGCTGGCTTTGAACTTGCAATCCTCCTGCCTCAGCCTCCCAAGTGCTGGGATTACAGGCGTGCACCACCACGCCTGGCCCAAACTAACTTATTTTTAAAAATTAAAGCCCAAGGGATTGCAGGTGTCGCTCTGTGGTAGAGTGCTTCCCTAGTGTGTGTGAAGCCCTGGGTTCAATTCCCAGCACCACAAAAATAAATAAATAAATAAATCCCTGAAAGGAACAATATTGTGTCAGTAGCTATGTGAAGCCAGGGACCCAAAGACAGACACATTGACATTGGGGGTTCTTTCTCCTCAATTCTGGCCTTCCTGGAGGCCTCCTTCCCTCTCTGGCAGGGAGACTGGCTTTCTGTGACTGGGGCAGGGGTGGGGCCAAAGTTGCATAAAGCTCCAAGCACCCCTGCCCTTCAGCACTGTAGAAACCCTACGAGACCGTGGGGTCCTGGGACTTTTATTGGCAGAGCTTCCTGGAGCCTGCCCAGGGCAGGATCCCAAAGGTAGGGGAGAAAGGGATCATTGGCTCCTGAGGACTGGGAAGTACAGAATGACAGGTAACCCTTACATCCCAAGTCACCATACACTGAGGAGTGTTCTATCTAATAGTACCTGATTGAGGAACAGTTCCTGTTATGATTCAGGAATGAGGTGTCCCCCAAAAGCTCATGTGTAAGACAATGCAAGAAAGTTAGAGGTGAAATGATCAGGTTATGAGAGCCTTGACCTAATCAACACATTCATCCATTTGAGTGGATTAACTGGGGCAACTGTAGGCAGGTAGGATGAGACTGGAGGAGGTGGGTCCCTGGGGGCATGCCTTTGGGGTTTATATTTTGTCTATGGTGACTGGAGTCCCTGTTTCCTGATTGCCACATCCTGAGCTGCTTTCCACCATCACACCCTTCTGCTCTGATGTTCAGCATCACCTTGGGTCAGAGCAATGGAGCCAATCATCTAGGGACTGAGACCTCTGAAACTGTGAGTCCCAAATAAACTTTTCCTTCTCTAAACTTGTTCTTGTCAGGTCTGTTGGTCACAGCAGCAAAAAACTGACTAAAACAGTTTCCTAGGGCAAAAGCACACCATGTATGTGATCCCTTAGCCAGGGGTGCACTAAAGGAAGGTCCTTGGAAACATGCACCCTCCACTCCCCCCACCCATGAAACCTTAAGCTACATTCCACAGGCCAATGGATTTTAGTCACTTTAAAAAAATATATATGTATATTTTTTTCCAAGGTAATGCATGCTTTTATAAAAAGGTAATTTTAGTTTCTATGCTTTTTATAGGAAGCATTTGGAAAATATAGAAATATATACTAGAAAATATAAAATTCATGAAAGAGAGAGAGATGCTATAAAACTCTATTTTGGATACCAGAGTAAATCATTAAATCCTTTTGTTATAGTAAAAAGTCTGTCTGCCCCACATTTCCATCCCGTTCATCAGCTCCCCCTCCTTCCCCTCCTTTTTTTTTTTTTTCTTTTTGAACCAGGGATTGAACTCAGGGACACTCCGCCACTGAGCCACATCCCCAGCCCTATTTTTTGTATTTTATTTAGAGACAGAGTCTCACTGAGTTGCTAAGGGCCTCGCTAAGTTGCTGAGGCTGGCTTTGAACTCGCGATCCTCCTGACTCAGCCTCCCAAGTCGCTTGGATTACAGGCGTGCGCCACCACGCCCGGCTCCTCCTTCCCCTCTTGAAATCCACCTGTGCAGGTGAAGAGGATAGAGTCCAATGCACAGAACCCTTAAGCAAAAGAGCACATTGATATGCTTAAAAAATGTTACTCCAGTTACAACATTTTACATGTGCAATTTGCGGGAGGCAACTAATAAAATTAAATGATTCTAAAGATATGTCTCATATTTATAGAAATATATAACAGTTTCTTATTACTTTGGAATAGCTCTTGTTTATAGTAAGGCTATTAACTCAGTCACTTTTTGACTACAACCAACAGTAAAAGATACATTTTACCAGTACTTTTTGTTGGCATCAATTTGTTTATTGGTGCCCATGACACACTACTTGAATATTGTGATTATCACCACTGTTAACCCATGGGTGTGTGTTTGCATGTGTGCATAGATCCACATACAATATGCAGATAGGTGTTGGAGCTTAAGTTTCACCAAGCAATATTTAGATTTACCTTGTGTGATCTGCTCTGAGATTTCCTATTCTATCCTCTTTCATCTTCTATAAAAGCTGGTTAGGATCCCCCAAATTGATGTCACTGCCCCCGTAAGGCCCATCAGTGGCTCTACTATCGAGTCCAGCTATTCATTCATCATTCTTTCACTTACTCATCAAATTTAGTGACCCCCCAAACCTTTTTCAGGCATGTTATCAGAGTTCCTTTTCCAGTGACAGATACCTGTTTTAAGCAGAAAGGGAGACGATGCAGATAACGGGGGCTTATGACATCACAGGGAAGGCTGGAGGGGTGGGATCCAGGGGCCTCCAGGAATGGCTTCCAAAACACGCTGCAGAACCGAGCTGCCAGGGGAGCCACCCTCTCTGCCACCATCAGGAAGTTGTGGAGTCAGGAGCTGTCACTGTACCCACTGGTTCCAGGAGCATAAACCTGGCGGTGATCTTGGGATCAGGAAGCTGCCACCAAAATGATTGTCTGTGTCTGCCCTCTCTGGTATCGCTGGTCAAAAAAGTAAATCTCCCACAAATATCTCTGCCCTCTTGTGTGTCCATACAGATTAGGTCTTAGGCAGTGCAGATTATGGACAAAACTAAGCCACACCTGGAGGCCCAGGTGCGAGCCTGTCTCGGAGAACAAGGTACATACTGCATTGTCAGTACCTACAAACTGTGCTCCTGGCCCAGCCTGAGGCCTCTCTCCTTCTCACTCAATGTTCCTCTTTATCTTCTGACCACCAACCATGAACTCAGTGGACACCTTTCTCATTCTCTTTACATGTGTATTTGATGGCACCTCCAAAATGTAGAGAAATGTGGTGCACACCTGCAATCCCAGCGACTTAGAAGGCTGAGGTAGGAAGATCACAAGATCAAAGTCAGCCTGGGCAATTTTGCCAGACCCTGTTTAAAAAGGTTTGGGGAGCTGGGCGTGGTGGCGACTTGGGAGGCTGAGTCAGGCGGATCGTGAGTTCAAAGCCAGCCTCAGCAACTTAGCGAGGCCCTTAGCAACTCAGTGAGACCCTGTCTCTAAATAAGATACAAAATAGGGATGGGGATGTGACTCAGTGGCCAAGTGTCCCTGAGTTCAATCCCTGGTTCCAAAAAAAAAAAAAAAAGTGTAGCGAAATAAACCAAATGACAGCAGATGGTCTGAAGTCTACGTTGCCACTTAATTTCGAATGTTTCTTTTCAAAGGTGCTGAAAACTGAAATCTGCAAGTGGGAAAGTTTCCATACTTTATACTTTTGTTAGAATAATTAATTATTCAAAAATTTTTTTAAAAAAAGAAAAGGCATTTCAACTTCCGCGCTGCTCTCTCTCTTGTGTGACTGACCCTGGGGAGGTAGCTGCTATGGCCTGAGGACTCTCCAACATCAGACATCCTTGTGGAGATGCCCACGTGCGCAGAAGCAGAGGCCCCCTGCCAACAGCCAGCGCCAACTTGCCAACCACACCAGTCAGATGAAGCAGATCCTCCAGCCCCAGTCAAGCCCTCAGTAACAGTAGCCCTGGGCAAAATTTGGACTAGCCACAGCTGGATGGAGCCAGACCATGCAGCCAAGGTGCGCCCAGGTTCCTGTGAGAGATGACAAATGCTTATTGAGATTTTACAGTCATTCATCACTTAGTAATGGGGATCTGTTCTGAGAAATGTGTCATGAGGCAATTTCATCATTTTGGGAAAAACATAGAATGGACTCACACAAACCTAGATGGTAGAGTCTATTGCATACCTAGGCTGCATGGTGTAATTTACTGCTCCTAGACTATACATCATGTTACCACACTGAATAGTGTAGGCCATACCTACACAATGGTATTTGTGTGTCTAGACAGAAAAGGTACAGCAAAATACATTATTTTTTTTAAATTGCATACCTGTATAGAGCACTGCTATGATTTGGGTGTGAGGTGTCCCCCAGAAGCTCACGTGTGAGCAAGAAGGTTTGGAAGAGAAATGATTGCGTTATATCCTTGACCTAATCAGTGACTCAATCCCTGGTGGGATTAACGGAGTGGTAACTGGAGGCAGGTGGGGTGTGGCTGGAAGAGGTGGTTCATTGGGGCGTGGCTATGGGGTATATACTTGTATCTGGCAAGTGGAGTTCTGGCTCTTTCTGCTTCCTGATCACAATGTGAGCTGCTTCCCTCTGCCACACTCCTCCGCCATGGTGGTCTGCCTTGCCTTGAGCCCAGGGGAATGGAGTCAGCCTTCTATGGACTAAGACCTCTGAAACTGGGAGCCCTCAAATAAACTTTTCCTACTCTACAGTTGTTCTGGTCAGGTCCTTTAGTCACACAGCGAAAAAACTGACTAAAATAAGCACTTACCATGAATGGAGTGTGCAGGTTTGGAAGTTTCTTGGGGTGAGTCGTGAGTGAATGTGCAGGCCTACAGCACAATTGCTCACTACCACAGACTTTATTCTTTCTTTTCGAGGTGCTGGGGATTGAACCCAGGGCCTTGTGCTTGGCAGGCAAGCACTCTACCAACTGAGCTATAACCCCAGCCCTACCATAGCCTTTATAAAGTATCTTTTTCTTTCTTCAACAATCAATTCACCTTAGCTGACTGAAGCTTTTTTGTTTTATAAATGTTTACATTTTTACATTTTTAAATGTTTACATTAAATATTTACATTTTTAATTTTTTTTACTTATACAATAACATTTAGCTTAAAACAAAGACATTGATAGCTATAAAATATTTTCCTTTTTATATCCTTATTCTTTCAACTTTTCTATATTTTATAATTATTATTTTTTCTTTTTTAACATTTTTTTTTTTTGCTGTTAAAAACAGAGACACAAACACAGACATTATCTTAGGCCCACACAGGGTCAGGGTTGTCAGTATCACTATTCCACCTCCACATCTTGTCCCACTGGAAGGTCTTCAAGAGCATGAGCGCATGGAGCTATGGTATCATGTGATAACAAGGCTTTCTGGAATCCCTCCTGGAGGACCTGCCAAGCCTGTTTAATAGTTAACTTTTTTTTTATTAAAAAGGTTTTTATGATAATAAAAACCATGGTATAAGCTGGTTGTCTTGGTACATGCCTGTAATCCAAGTGACTCAGGAGGCTGAGGCAGGAGGATCGTGAGTTCAAAGCCAGCCTCAGCAATTTAGTGAAGCTCTAAGCAACTTAACAAGACCCTGTTTCTAAATAAAATATGAAAAAGGGCTGGTGAAGTGGCTCAGTGGTAAAGTGCCCCTAGGTTCAATCCCTAGTACCAAAAAAAAAAGTATAGTAAATACATAACCAGTAAGGAGTTGCTTATTATCATTATCAAGCATTACGTACTGTACATGATTGTATGTGCCTCGTCTCTACAGTCCAGGCCTGCAGTTCCTCTACATCCCCATGTGTTACATGTTCTGCTACCTCGCTGTGACGGCAGGCTCTTCCTTTGAGACTTCAATAAGTAATCACATATGCCCTTCATCAACAAAAGAGCAAGGTTTATAAGATCCAAGCTTTTGTCAGATGTCAAATGAGATGAGATGAGAAGAGCTCAGGAAACACCGAAGGCTAGTGAAGAAGGATCTCGGTGCAGTAGAACATGGTTCAACTCTGATGAAACCAGAAGATGCTGTCCAGTGGAAAAGAGAGGGAAGGTCATTTGAGGCAGGGGAGGGCTGTGTTGGGAGTTTGGAGCAACACTACATTGGTACAAGTAGCTCATCATGTGAGCTGCCTTCCTTGGCCACTCTCCTCCAATCTCTGCTTCAGCAGAGAAGGCTGGGGCAGGCAAGAGGATCAGATTGACTGAGCACAGTGGCACACACCTGTAATCCCAGACATTCAGGAGGCTGAGGCAAGAGGGTTGTAAGTTCAAGGACAGCCTGGGCAACTTAAGGAGACCTCATCTCAGAATAAATATTAAAAAAAATTAAAGGGCTGGGGTTGTATCTCAGTGGTAAAGCACCCCTGGGTTCAATCCCCAGTACTAGGAAGGGAAAAAAAAAAAAAGGACCAGATCATGAAAGGCCTTAACCACACAGCTAATTCATTTGACTCTATTATATAAAAAAGGCCGATCCAGGGCCTCATGCATGCTTGCCAAGCACTGTGCCACTGAGTTGCACCTGCAGCCCAAGAGAGTACCTGTCGGATCTGGTGACATTACCTTAAGGCTAAGAAAAGGTTCACTATGCCAAGTAAGAACCCCTGAAGGTTTTGGAGGATGGTGAGACCTGGGAGTCTAGCATTAGCCGGGAGTGTGAGCGATAGAGAGGATGGAGATCAGAATTAGGAGAGGCCCAATGTGAGTGATAGGGCAGTAGCATGGATATAGGCAAACTGGGTGGCCAAGGTCAGTAGTAGAATTTGAAGATGATGCCCAATGGCTCACCAGTGACATGGGCACACAGGGAGCTGGCTGAGGGGTGCTAGGGTGAAGTCCACTTTTGACAAGTTCCATGGGGGTGGCTGCAGTGTGTCCTCACAGCAGGGAGGCCCAGCCTCAGGTCTGAACTCACAGGGATGTTGATTCTGATCTGTTAGTGATTTTGCATTTGGGGGGGACGAGTCAAACTTTGGGAGATGGTGATGAGGATGACCTTCTGCAGGAACTGGCTCTCTGACCAGTTATCCTCATCAGCCCCCATCATCTCCCTCATCTCCCTCTGCCCACCCAGGGGAGGTCGGGCGGGGTCAGGGATGAAGCGGGAACAAATTTCCTTACATAGTTCAATCTTAACAGACCCCTAACTATCAAGGGTATCAAGATCCTTCCCAACTTTTATGACTCCTGGTTTAGAATCCACAATCCACTTTCATGTGGTTCAGGTCAAAGAATAGGAAAGGAAAGAAGCCCATAGAAGGTTCTATTCCTTACTTCTGCCCCAGACCTGTACGTGACCTAGAGCAAGTCCCTGTTCCTCTTTGCATTTGTCTTCCTTTCAGTAAAATGCCGTGGTTGGTCCTGGACTGGGTGGTAGTTTTCCAGCCCTGCTTCTGCAGAACATCGGGGATTCCATAGCTGGAGCGACATGATCCGCTTCCTAAAGTGAGTAACAGCAGACTGTGAATAGCTTTGATTTTAGGTTTTTCTCCTGTAGCAGTTTCTTCCACAGTAGGGACCACTACTGTTGGGTTCCCAGCAGGGACTCACAGACCGCCCTGTGAATGAATGCATAGGTGGGAATTGCAAACCAACGTCAACCTGATAAAGGGTGACTGCACTCGGCTGTATCATCTTCTTGTTTCTGGAGGCTGCATGGTTACGGTTTTTATATCATTCACACTATCGCTCTGGTTTGCAAGGTGACATTCCAGTGGCCTTTCAGGATGCTTCATAAAGGGCTCTAAGAGACCCGTCCCCTTGCCTGCCAGTGCCTGTAACCTGAACAGACCAGAGGAACACTGGACTCAGCATACCCAGCATGCATCAGTGCTACTCTCTCATTTTCTCAGTGATGATGTCATAGCTCTTCAGAGTCAAATCTTTGGGAATGCATGCAGAATACTGTGCCTGACAGTAACTCACATCATCCCCACACCATCCTCCCAACAGCTCACGAGACAGGCACTATTTTCCTATTCATTTTACAGATGAGGGGATGAGGTTCAAATAGGACTGACAGCTCACCCAAGGTCCCACAGTAAGGGAATGGGTCCAACTGAAACCTAGCAGTCTGATTCCAGAACCCACATTTACCCAGTATCCTGAGGTTCTCTGCCATTAATGTTGTCACCAAATATTTTCAGTTCTTTCTTGGGCATGTGATTAGATTGATCTTCCCTACCCACTTTGGCCAATCAGATGAGCAGAAGTGCTAAGTATCATTTCTGGTGGAATTTCTACGAGTCAGATATGACCACCACATTCCTTTTGCTTTCTTTAATGGTTGTAGAAATACAACAAAGGAATCTCCCTCAACCTGGGTTTCTGAGTAATGATGATGTGGAGAAGATCCCTGCCCTTCTATCCCCACCAGGCCTGCAATGGGGTATGGTATGAATAAAAAACAACATTTGGAAGTTGTTACTGTGGCACAGCCTTGCCCATCCTGACTAATTTAGTGCTACATAGATTGTCTCCTGTTGATTATCTTTGGTCTTAGTCCCCAAGCCTGCTGTATTAGTCAGATTTTCATTACCAAAATAAAATACCTGAAGGTAGCCATTAGGAAGAAAAGAGGTTTATTAAGCTTACAGTTTTGGAGGTTCAAAGTCCAAAATCAGGCAGGACCCCACTGATTCAGCCTCTGATGAGGACCTGACAACAGATGGGGTCACCTCATGGTGGAAGCATGTGTGTAAGGAAGCATCCCATTGCTAAACAAGAAGACAGAAAGAGACTGGGTCCTCCAATCCCTTTTGAGGGCACACCTTCAGTGACCTGAGAACCTCCCAGGAGACCTCATGTCTTAAAGGTCCACACCATCTCCCAGTCTCATTGTTCTGGACCCAACTCCAGCACATGAACACAAACCATAGCCCCTGCCTTCTACCAGCTTCCTGAAGGCACTGGCTCCATATTTAGATTTGAAAAGCAGCAAGAGGCAGCCTCCTAAACATGGCAGAGCTGTTTTGAGAGATTTGCCCATGTTGTGCCATGCTCCCGGGCAGAGCTCACGCTGAACGAGATCTCCACCCAGCCCTGGAAGTCCACAAACAGAAAATCAAGCTCCAAGAAGCCCCCGAGCTTCTCTCTCATACTCATTTATTGATTCTCCTTAATTTTGTTCCCCACTTTTAAAGTAGGAATGATAGGGATGGACGGAGGTGGACCGGGTTCCCAAGTCCTGGGGACACTGCAGGCTGACTATGACCTTGCAGGCCTGGATTTGAACCTCCTCCTCAGGGTGAATGACCAGGGAAAGCAGTCGGTCTGCCAATCGTGACTCGTCCCCAAAGAGGGCTTCATGCAGGGACTGTTCATTGTAATGCCACTTCACAGCTCGGTAGTGGGGTGCATTCTGGCCCTCACTCAGCCGCTCGGCAAACACCAGCACCTCAAACAGCAGATTTCCTGGCTGTGTGGACTGGAACAGGTTTAGGAAGTTGGAGTGCACCTGTGACATGGGAATGGAGAGAGAATGAGTGAAATCCCAGGCAAATTCTAAAATTCTTATTCTTCCATCCTTCTATTGTCTCAATTCTCCAATATACCTAGGTTTCAGACTCAATGGTATAAGAATTTTTTAGCTTTCCTTTCATTATCATCTTCTAATTTAATTACATTGTGGCCATAAAAAATGAATGATATAGTAATAATATGGATAGGTTCAGAATTTTTTTTTTTTTTTTTTTTTGGGACTGGGGATTGAACTCAGGGACACTCGGCAACTGAGCCACATCCCCAGCCCTATTTTGTATTTTATTTAGAGACAGGGTCTCACTGAGTTGCTAAGGGCCTCGCTAAGTTGCTGAGGCTGGCTTTGAACTCTGGATCCTCCTGACTCAGCCTCCCAAGTAGCTTGGATTACAGGCGTGCACCACCATGCCCAGCTCAGAAAAATTTTAAGGCTTAGAGTATAGTTAATTTTCCTAAATATTTTTTTGTGTGCTTGAGAGAAGTGTGCAGTTAATAATTGTAGAGTTCTAGGTGTGTCTAATGGCTTAAACTTATTTGTTTTTCACAAGTAAGTATATCCTTATTCACTCTAGTTTTTTATCTAGAAATTGCTGATAGAGTTGTTAAAATCTTCCAATCTCTCACTGTGATGGTAGACTTGTTAATTTCTCCTTAGAATTTCATCCAGTTTTGCCATATATATTTTGAGATTATGTTATTAGGTGCATACAAGTTTAAAATTACTTCATCCTTCTGGTGAACTGAACCACTGATTATTATATAGTAACCCCTTTCTATCCCTAATGACACTTTTTGCCATAAATCATTTTTCTCTAATATTAAAATACCTACATTAACTTTCATTTTCTGTGTTCCTCACAGAGTTTAGAAAAACCCTCAAAGGGGCTGGGATGTAGCTCAGTGGCAAAGCATTTGTCTTGCATTCACAAAGACCTGGGTTCAATCCCCAGTTCCAAACAAAGAAAAAAAGAAAAGAAAAAGAAAACCTCTCAAAGGAAAATACCCTTCTCAACAGAATGGATTCTCATTCTGTTGGGGGAACACAGAAGGAGGGAGTTTTTAGTGCCTCTAGTGCAAAGGCAGGAAGAGAAACGAGACAATTCATCAGGGCTGAGTTTGTCTGGAGAGCATCATTTTTCCCTTCCTTATACCTGAGTCGGCACCCATCAGCCCCTCTTCTTTCTTTCCTCACCTGGCAGTTGAGAATGTCATAGAGAAGGTCACTTTTCTGGGCCAGGTAGCTCAGCAGTCGGACAGCTTGTACCTGAATAAAGGAAAGAAGAAAGCATGAGAAGGGAGGCGACCCTGGGCCTGGGGGGAGGGGGGAACCAAGCCCTCTGGGTGCTGGTCAAGAGGGCAGGGCCTCAGTCATGTCCGCAGGCACCTGGGCCAGATTACAGTCTGACTGCAGGATTTCCATCAAGGCAGGCATCACCCGCCGCAGCTGGGGATGCACGTAGTCAGGCTGCGGAAGGTTGTTGAGAAGTCTGAGGCCAGAAATGTGAAGCTCCGTGTCCCAGATGGTGGAGATCAGTTCTAGCACTTTGATGGAGTGTTCCTGGAATGGGAGGGAAGAGATGGGTCTGCTTTCACCGGGGGCCTCCCACCACTACCCCAGCCTCCACGGTCTTTGTCACTGCTCCCACCAGGACCTCTGGGCCAAAGCAAATGGTCAGTTCTAACTTCAACCCGAAACTTCATTTGACTTAGTTGAACACTCCCACCTCCTGAAATTCTTTCCTCATCTGGCTTTATTTCACTCTTTTGTCCTAGTTCTTCTGCCCAATCTCCTCTTCTCTACCTATGTCACTAGTGAGATCGTCCAGACTCAGGACTCAGTACAGTCCACATGCTGAAGACTTCCAGGGTCACACTCCCACTCAGACCTCTCGCCTGAAGTCCAGACTCACATATGCAGCTGCCAATTCAGCTTTTCTCCCTGGATGACTAGCAGACCTCTCCAGGTTAACACCTGGCTGTGTCTTCCAGCTGATCATGCCAAAAATCTGCAGTATTCTTGACTCCTTTCTCCCTCACACCCTTTTTCCAATCCTTCAGAAAATCCCGTTGGTTCTACCTTCAAAATCTGTCAAAATCAAAGCCCGGTGTGGTGGTGCATGCCTGTAATCCCAGCAGCTCGGGAAACTGAGGCAGGAGGATCTCAAGTTCAAATCCCAGCCTCAGCAAAAGTGAGGCACTAAGTGACTCAGTGAGACCCTGTCTCTAAATAAAATACAAAAAGGGCTGGGGATGTGGCTCAGTGGTGGTGGAGTGCCCAAGTTCAATCCCCAGTACCAAAGAAAAAAAAAAAGGAAAAAATCTGTCAAAAATCAAACCACTCACCATCCCCACTTATACTATGCTCTCCCAAGCCACCATCCTCTCTCACCTGGATTTCTGCAATAGCCTCTTGTCTCCCTACTTCTGCCCCTGCACCTCTGCATCTATTCTCAGAACAGTGGGCATGTTAGACACGACTCTTCTCTCCTCACGAGCCCCATTTCACCAGGCACAGTGGCACATGCCTATAATCCCAGCAATTTGGGAGGCTGAGACAGGAGGATCACGTATTTGAGGCTAACTTCGGCAACTTAGTGAGGCCTGAAGAAACTCAGTGAGATCCTATCTCTAAATAAAATATTAAAAGGGCTGGGGATGTGGCTCAGTGATTAAGTGCCTCTGGGTCCAATCCCTGGTTAAAAACAAACAAACAAAAAAGCCCCCATTCAAGGGCAAAAACCAAAGTCCTTACAGGGGCCAGGAGCATACAGTCCCACGGGATCTGCTCTTCTCCCCCCATGATTTTTTAAAATATTTTTTAGTTGTAGAAGGACAAAATATTTGTTTTTATGGTGCTGAGAATCGAACCCAGTGCCTCACACGTGCTAGGCAAGCACTCTACCACTGAGCCACAACCCCAGCCCACCACCATTTCTTTGACCTCATCTCCAGTTTCTCCTTTGCTCCCAGTTTCCACCATGATGGCCTCTCAGCTCTTCCCTGGACATGCCAGGTACACACCTTGTCCGAGGGTGTTTGCTGACACTGTTCCCTCTGCTTAGAATGCTTTTCCCCAACCACTCAGAACTCGTGCTCCTTCCAGACTCTGCTGAAATGTCACCTCCTCAGGGAGGCCTTCCCTGACTCCCCGTCCCACCCTCCCTCCCCTCCCTCTTTACGTTTCCCCATCACATTATCACATGCAACACACTGCTTATTTTTAAAATAATTCCAAGTTGTTTATAATTAATAAATCTTTGTTTTGAGATGATTATAAATTCACAGAAAGTGGCAACGACTATGGAGAGGCCCCCGTGCTCTCCACCCCGGTTCCCTCCATGGTTACATCTCACCGGATTCTAGTGCCACGGAAAACTAGGAAATTGGTACGACGTGCACACCTCGTTCTGTGTCACCATATCACAGGAACAGCTCTGTGAAGGCCACTGTGGTCCACAGATGGTCCATCAGAACTGTCCTGTCACCACAACCCTCTCCCTCACGGGCCCACATGCCGAAAACTTTCCCAGTCCAAACCTGGCAAACGGTAGTCTGTCCTCCATCTCCATAACTATGGTGAGATTGTATAAATGGAATTTCACTTTATGTGACCTTTTTTTTTTTTTTTTTTTGGTACCGGGGATTGAACCCAGGGGCACTTGACCACTGAGCCACATCCCCAGCCCTATTTTGTATTTTATTTAGAGACAGGGTCTCACTGAGTTGCTTAGGGCCTCGCTAAGTTGCTGAGGCTGGCTTTGAACTCTCGATCCTCCTGCCTCAGCCTCCTAAGTGCTGGGATTACAGGCGTGCGCCACCACGCCCGGCTTTATGTGACCTTTTGAGATTGGCTTTTTCACTCAGTATTAATGCCCCAAGATGTGTGTATCAATATTTCATTCCTTGACTCTTATCAAGAATACAAGCAACAATGGGTGCTGGTGACAATGTGGGAAAAGGCACACTCATACTTTGCTAGTGGGACTGCAAATTGGGGCAGCCACTCTGGAAAGCAGTATGGAGATTCCTCAGAAAACTTGGAATGGATCCACCATTTGACCCAGCTATCCCACTCCTCAGTTTATACCCAAAGGACTTAAAATCAGCATACTACAGTGACATCAATATTTATAGCAGCTCAGTTCACAATAACTAAACTACGGAGCCCACCTAGATCTCCTTCAACAGGTGAATGGATAAAGACAGTGTGGTACATATACACAATGGAATATTACTCAGCCTTAAAGAAGAATGGAATTATGGCATTTGCAGGTGTATGGAGCCCTCCCTTGGCTTCCTGGTTGCCAGGTCCCAAGCTGCTTCATCCTTCACCTTCTTCCCCACGACCTACTGCCTCAGCTCGGGCCCAGAACAAGGGAGCCACCGTCTATGGACTGAGACTTCTGAAACTGTCAGCTTCGAGTAAACTCCTCCTCCTCTAAGCTGTTCTTCTTGGGTATTTTGTTCACAGCCACAAAAAAAACTGACTCAGACATCTTTCCACATGCGTATCTGCAACCCGATGACCCCTTCAGTGACTCTGTCTTCCTATCTTTTGCACATTTTCTAGCTGGATTCTTGTTCTTTTATTGAGATTTAAGAGCTCTTTATATAATCTGGACAAATCCTTTGTCAGATCCGTGGTTTGCCAATATTTCCCCCCAGTCTGCCATCTGTCTTTTCCTTTATTTAAGAGGTCTTTCATGGAACAAAGTTTTTTTTTTTATTTTAATGAAGTCTGATTTGCAATTTTTTTCTCTTATAGATGGTGCTTTTGGTCTCACGGATTCTTCACTGCTGAGGGCCTGGAAGATTGACTCCCACAACACCACCCAGCCTTCCCCATACCCCCTTTTTTTTTTTTATGGTGCTGGGGATTGAACCCAGGGCCTTGTGCTTGCTAGGCAAGCACTCAACCAACTGAGCCATATCCCCAGCCTCCAGCCCCCACCCCCATCTCTTTTCTTTCCCCCCACAACCCTTATCACAGGAAGCACCCTGCATCTGACTTGTCTGTTAGAACAGGACAGGGATCTTTCCTATTCAGTTCATCTCCAGTGCACCAAGGAAGGGCTCCACGTACATTTGTGGAATGAGAAAAGAGATCTGGGTTCTGAGATGCAAACGCGTGGACGGAGAAGTGGGACCGAAGTCGGGAGCCCCAGCACTGAGGCTGAGCCAGGTAAGAGGGAACAGATCCTGAAGTGGAAGCAGGAAGCCCCTTTGCATCCTGCCCTTCCCTGCCCCCACCCTCACTGTCTGCTGAGACCTGAAGGACAGGTGGGGGTTAGAAAGTCCGGGAAGGGGGGACCTGCAGCAGGTGCAAGGGCCAGGGAGTGGAACCAGTGCACATGGTGTACATGTCTGGGTGGGGACAAGGAAGGGGACCTCATCACCAATGGTGCACTGAGAGTGAGGCAGACCAAAGAGGGGGCCGACTGGATAGGACCATCTGGGAAGGTGGTCTGACTCAGAAGGGGCATGAGCGCCATACCGGGTGTGTGGGATTAGAGGCCCCTGAGAGCAGCTGGCCATGGGAAGCATCGGGCAGCCCCCAGGCTGCAGGGCCCCAGGAGAACACATCCAGTTGGAAAGTGAGACCGGGAATAACTCTCTTCACCTGGAGAGGGGAGGAGGCAGGTCTTGAGAACACAGAAGCCAGGGACGGAGGAACAGGCCACACACGCGCCAGGCTCCCCTGAGGACCCCAAAGGATCTGCTTTTAACCCGATGATTCTGAAATGCTTGAGAATCACAACTTCAGAGAAAGGAAGAGGACTGACAGATGAAGTAGAGGCAGCCAGAGCACGGAGACCTCATCCCCCCCACCCCTCGCAAAAAAAAAGTTTGATACAAATAATTAACAAGTGTGAAATTACCAAATGTTGATGAGGTTGAAACACAACAGGGAGCCTGGGTGGGGCCGGTGGAGGGGTACATTCATACAACCCTTCCGGAAAAGTTGGGCACAGCTTCTGACTAAGCCCTTCCACTCCCACATATACACCTAGAGAAGCCTCCCAGGGACGCAAGGGAAGGGGCATCAGCAGGCTCATGACAAGCGTGGGTGCAAACACCTGGGAACAATGCAAATGCCCACCAATGCACAAATAGTAGGGTATTCATAAAACAGGATACCACACAGCAGAGAAAAGGGAAACAGGACAGGGGTATGGCTCAGTGGTAGAGTGCTTGCCTGGCACGCATGAGGCCCTGAGTTCAATCCTCAGCACTGAAAAAAAAAAAAAGAAAAAAAAAAAAGAAAGAAAGAAAAAAAAAAAGAAAGAGGAAACACAGTTTCCCACTACCAAAAGAGAGAAACAGGGCTGCCCAATGAGGATAAATCGTTCAGTGTTTGTTGGGGGGAAACAGAAGAATATACACCACATACTTCCATATACATAAAGCTTAACGTCTTCCCAAGCTATGTTTTACCAATTTCTCTGCCTTGCCCTGCAGGCAGATATGCAGGGCTAGATGCATGTGTGGTAAAACTACAAAGAAAATCAGGAAATTGATAAAATGCAGGGCCATAGTGGCTCAGCTAAGCAGTGCCAGGGAGGGGGAGAGTGCCGTGGTGGTCATGTTCTAATTCCTGGCCTGCATCTGCTGGGTCTGGTGTGTTTTGCTGTTCTTTTTAAATTTTTCTTTGGGGGGACAGGGTCTCACTAAGTTGCTTAGAGCTTGCTAATTTACTGGCCTCAAACTTGCAATCCTCCTGCCTCAGCCTCCCAAGCCGCTGGGATTACAGGCATGTGCCACCACTCCTGGCACTATTATCATTTTTTTTACCTTATCCATAAATCATTGTAAGTTTTAAATATTCTATTTAATTTATTTTTAATTTGAGAGAGAGAGAGAGAGAGAGAGAGGGAGAGAGACCTTTTGCTAGAGGGAGAGTTGAAGGTGAAAGGAGACGAGTTTGGGGTTTTGTTTATTAAGATGGAAAGGACTGGAGCTCATGGCCTCTGGCTCTACCTCCGAGATTCCTTAGGTAGCTTCAGGATGGGGGCTGGTCACCAGAAAGAACAAACCAGTTTAGTCACCTGGATTTCCAGCCCCCCTCTGAATTCTAGGGTTGGAGGTTAAGTTCAACTGCCAATGGCCACATAATGAACCTCCAGCAAAACTCCTAATAGACGGGGTTCAGGGAGCTTCCAGGGTGCTGGTCATCCGGGGAGCTGCCCAGAGAGGGCAAGGTGCCCCTGCCCACCCGACACCCTGCCCTATTTCTCCTTCATTTGGCTTTTCCAGAGTTCTGCATTTTATAATGAACTGGAAAATATGAATGCTATTCCTGAGTTCTGCAAGTCATTTTAGCAAATTTTCAAGCATGAAAAGGGAATTGTGGGAAATTCCGAATTTATAGCCAGTTGCTCAGAAATCAAGACTTCTGACAGTCTTATGGGGCTGAGGCATTAGTCTGTGGAGTACCTGCTAATTTTGCAGGTATCAGAACTGAGTTGAATCATAGGATACCCAGCGGGTGACTGGAGAATTGGCTGATGTCCAAGAACCATGGGGGGCATTCTGCTACTGGGGTTCAGAGACACCACTAGTGCCTTGTTTCAGTTTCATGCTGAGATCAGAAGGTTCTCCTGACCTGTGGGAATCTGACTGCTCTTCCCCACTCATTTCTGGGTTACAAACTCAGACCCAGACCGACCTCTGGAACACGCCCTTCATCCCCTGCCAATTAGAGACCCAAAGTCCATGGCCCCTCGCTGCTCACGCTGGGCTCACCTGGATCTTTAGCCTGAACTTCCTGATGCCAGAGAAAGCTTTCAGTGTGTTCAGAGCTTGGATCTTGACACTGGTGTCCTTGTCATCCAGCATGTCACCCACCAGCTTGATGTCATCATTAGTACAAGCAGAGGCCTGGAGTGTGTGAGGAGAGACAGGAGAGGCAGGAGAAGCAGGTGTCCTGGGCCCACGGCCCCCCATGTCACCAAAGGCCCCCCAGCATGCCCCTCCCACAATCAGCCAGGGACAGGTCCCAAGATACAGTCTGGCAAGTCAAAGGGAGGGATGAGCATGACCCCAGAGTCCAGGCTGCTAGGGGAGGGATGAGTATGACCCCAGGGGCCAGGCTGCCTAGGGTAGGGATGAGTGTGACCCCACGGGCCAGGCTGCCTAGGGTAGGGATGAGTATGACCCCAGGGCCAGGCTGCCTAGGGTAGGGATGAGTATGACCCCAGGCCAGGCTG
>JAJEJO010001063.1:0-11525 GCA_020662805.1 Glaucomys volans
ATTTTTATATGTATTTATCATAAACAACATATGTTATAACAATTATTTATATCATTCCTTAATATTTAATAACAATTATACCTATTTATCATATTTATATGACTAAATCATTTACTCTATTTGTTTATGCATCAAAATAGATTGATAGGTTTAGATGTATATATCATCATCCTATCTGTTCAGTTTCTCATTGGAACTCTGAAACAACCTATACCAAGTACTATCTCTTGACTCAGTAATCTGTCCTGTGGGGATCCATCAGAAATACATAAGGTTATATTTCATGAATGTGTTATTTATAAGGATAAAAAACAAAGAAGGAAGAAAATAATGAACTCAAATTGTAAATGATAAGGGAAATAATTAAATATATCAGGCATTATATGATGAATTGAATATCATAAACACTAAAAATGAGACTGAGCATTACATGATCAAATTCTGATATCCAATATCATGTAAAATGCAAATACATATTTATGTATATATATAAAGCTGACATTGGAAAATACATAAAGATGAAATCAGTGAAAGATAATATAATTTAATGTAAAGTTCAGAATTTTGATAGTTTCTCTAATTTTTTCATGTAATTTAGGTAGTATTGTGTTTGCAATTTTTTTCTGCTACTGTTTGTTTTTTTGAGAGAGGATTCTGGTGTGTTCTACAGGTTGGCCTTCAATTTTCCTGCCTCAGCCTCCTGAGAACCTGAGACTACAGATGTACCCCACTACTCTGGCTTATATTCAAAGTTTAAATGGAAAGAGCAAATAAATATTTACAAAAACCAGTTACCTTACAAATGTCTTCAAATTCCTTTTGAACCAGTTGATGATTAACCATTTCAGTCAAGTCTCAGCTTCCAAACTTTAAAAAAAATTCTTTCCTTAAAAAATGCTGGTTAGAATGGCAATCAGCAAGAATACAAATAATAATAAATGCCCGTGAGGATTCAGGGAAAATGGTACACTCACACATTATTGTTGGGACTGCAAAGTAATATAGCCACTCTGGAAAATAGTATGAAGAGGTCTCAAAAGTCAGGAATAGAACTACCATATGAACCATCTATCCAACTCTTTATTATTTATCCAAAATAATTA
Organism: Glaucomys volans; assembly: GCA_020662805.1. Lineage (NCBI taxonomy): Eukaryota > Metazoa > Chordata > Mammalia > Rodentia > Sciuridae > Glaucomys > Glaucomys volans. The sequence continues at coordinate 1,104 of JAJEJO010001063.1, forward strand.
TAATCAGTATCCTGTTTGATATAGGTACTTTGATGTTTATGGCAGTGCCATTCACAATAACCAAGTTAAGGAACCAGCTCAGGTACCCACCAATAGATGAATGTATAAAGAAAATATGGTATATGTATATATATATATATATATATATACACACACACATATATACACATACACACATATATATACAAACACACATATATGGCATATATATGTACATATATCATATTCTTTATAAAGAAAATATGATATATATATATACCATATATATATAAGAAAATATGGTATATATCCATATATATGGTGTGTGTGTATATACACCATATTTTCTTTATACATACACACACACACACACACACACACACAATGGAGTTTTATTCAGGTATAGACAAGAATGAAATTATGGCGTTTGTTGATGAATGAATGATACTGGATACCATCATGCCAAATGAAAAATATCAGACTCAGAAAGCCAATAGTTGAATGTTTTCTTTCCTATGAAGAAAATAGACCAAAATAACGGGAAAAATTGGGGAGAATTTCATGAAAACAGATAGGAGATCAGTGGAAAAGAGGAAGGGGATTGAAGGGCAAGAAGAGGGACAGGAAAAGGGAGTAAGGGTGGAATGAAATTGACCAAATTGTGTAATATATGCATATGGATATATCACAGTGTATTTCACCTTTATTTATATCTCTAAAGCACTAATTTAAAACAACATAAGTAGAAGGAAGTCCAGTAGAGTAGAGGAAGGGAAACAGAGGGAAGGAGAAATGGAGGAAAGAGGAAGAACTAGGGATGGAAGTGGAGCAATTTATATTTCATGCATGTGTGATTATGTGAAAATGAACCTCAACATTATGTATAAGTATAACACACTAATAAAAATTTAAAAAATAATTCTTAAAAATGTTACATATTATAGCATTTCCAGTATCTGTAGATGTATTGGACATAGTAAAAGAATATTTTTGTTTCCACCTATACATAATCATTCTGTAACTGAGCTTTTCTTGTGATTTGCAGATACATTGACAGAATGTCTCTTTATCATATTGTCTTCCCATATTATCTAGAAGTTTAGCTATATGACTTCTCAAAAAGGAGTACATCCCAGTTGTACAGGCTATGGAGTAGTTTAGCTACTCCAAAATATATAGATCCAGTGATAATTGGGCATAGAGATGATGAGAGGACTTCAGTATTTCCACTCTTTCTAAAATGAGGGGGTAAGGGTCATATTTTCCTTCCTGCCTGAAACAATGCAAAACCAAATGGAAATACACTGAACAATGGTTTGCAAGACACTGGACAATAGGTAGTAAAGGATAATGATCCAAGAGAGAGATTAAACAAGTGAGATGAGACCTATGATTGCCCCAGCTCATATATGAAGATTTTCCAAGTCGACTGGACTTTATGAGGAAGAGACAGGAATCAGTGTTGATTATCTAGGGAGATCTAGGGAGCTGGAGTTCACAAGATACAGTTCTAGAGAGGAGAGAACTGCACAAAGTGGGAACACCAGGTATCTAGTATTTTCTTTAGCAGTAACTAAGACTTTGCTATTGCATTTAAAATAGCAGTATGCATTTTAAATGCATAGTGAGGCTTATTGAACTCATAGTTCTGGAAGCTGGGGAGTCCCAAAGCATGAAGCTAGTATTGGGTAAGGACCTTCTTGCTTCAATACAACATGGTAAGAGGGTATCATATGGCAAGACAGAGAAAGCTTTATAGTTCAAGTTTCTGTTCCTCTTCTAAATTTCACTAATTCCAACAAGGGAACCCCACCTTCATTACCTCATCTAATCTTAATTACCTCCTTAAGATTGCAGCTCCTGATATTATTTATATATGAATCTGAGGACTAAATTTGTAACATGTGAACAAAAGTGGGTATATTCAAATTATAGCACCCCCCCCTCCTTTGTGTGTTTAGGAAAGTACTCATGAGCACAGGTGTGGATGAAATTACCCAAGCCCAAGCAGAGAATCACCATAAAATTTTTAGGTACTGATATCTGGTGTTCACATAATTTTATCATTAGTGCCTATTCCCACTAACCATACTGGAAAGCATCATAATTTATGAAGTATTAGAGTACTTGGAAATGTATTTACTCATTACTTCAGAATAATTCAATAATTTACTCTAGATTGAACATTGCTCTTTTCCTAACAAATCTTAAAAGAAAGAAAAAATTCAAATGGATTTCAAATAATTATTGAACAAAACTCAAGGATATTTCTATAAAATTAGTTAACACCAAACAAGATAAAATTCACATCATCTGTTTTCCAATATAGGAGTTCCAGACCTGCAAAGGAGGAAAATGTGATGCAGAAGAAGGAGATGTCAGTCGAAACTGACCCAGAGTTGACACATGTGTTAAAATTATCAAAGAAAGGATAAAGTTATTAGACCTATATTCTCTATGCTCAGAAAGTTTGAACATGGAAGATATGAAAAAGACTCAAGTTGAACTTTTCAACAGGAAAAAATACTGTGTTTTAGATGAAATGTATAACTTCTGAGATGGAAAATATCATAGAAAGAATAAAAGGTAGTGTGAATATTTAAAAATCTAGTGAACTTTAAGATGTTGTATATCCAAGATGAACATAGAAAAATATTTAGACATGGACAGTGCATCAGTAAATGGTGTTATGATTTCAAGAGAACTAATATATTTTAATTGGAACTCATGCAGGAGAAGACGAAGATACTGAGATAGAAACTACTTAAATAAATAATGTCTGAAAAATTTTCTGATTTAACAAAAACTGTAAACCTATTGATGTAAAAATCTCAAAGAAATATGTAGCACATGAAACAAAGAAAAGTAAGCCAAGGCACATTGTAATAAAATCATGCAAAACCAGGGGAAATCTTAAAATCAGCCAGAGAAAGAAAGAAGCTATAAGAGAATAAAATGACATTCTTTAGTTATTCCCTTACTCAACCACAGTTTGAAGAAAGCTGTAATTTAAATAAATGTCAGGCATACATGCCCTTTTGCCTACTCTCAACTGCATTAGGTTTAGGGGACAATGAAGGTAGTGTTGGTAATGAGGATAATTATATCTCATAATTCTGTGTGACTGGGTTACTAAATCCCTAAACTTAAATTGTGTCTTTGTGAATTTTGCTCACTTGACCCTGTCAATATTTTCACATAGAGATCTGAATTTTAGAGCTAAATATACTGAGATTTCTTTCAAAATCATACAAATACTTTCCCTTATTGAAAGGATATGAGTCATGATGTAACATGTAATTACTTATTTTTTAACTTTTCATGACTGTCAGTTAAAAATTATTCAGATACTGAGGTTCAAAATATATCAAGAGCCAGGCGCGGTGGCACACACCTGTAATCCAAGCGACTTGGGAGGCTGAGTCAGGAGGATCACGAGTTCAAAGCCAGCCTCAGCAACTTAGCAAGGCCCTAAGCAACTCAGTGAGACCCTGTCTCTAAATAAAATACAAAATTGGGCTGGAGATGTGGCTCAGTGGCCGAGTGTCCCTGAGTTCAATCCCTGGTTCCAAAAAAAAAAAAAAATAAAAAAAAAAAAAAAAAAATATTAACAAAATTCTATATCTAAAGGAAAAACTATCTAGAAGAAATCTCACCCAAAATAAACTATAGAAATAGACATACAGGTGAAAAGTGTGAGGTGTTTATTGATCATAGACTTTTTGATATTTCTAATTTAGGATCCTAGATTGTAAGGTAAAATTTCAAAGAAATTTAACTCTGGTTCACTTTTCTGTCCTTACTCTTTGGATATATGTCTGCCATAATTCACTAGGTCAAGATTTTAGGTTCATTTATGCAAAGCATAGACGTTAAAACTACTGGCTATTGGTATTTATTAAAAATAACTTAAAAATACCACAACAAAATACAAATATAAAAAAAACAGTTAATAGAAATGAAGACAGCTTTTAAAACATTGAAAGTTGTTCAGCCATATTTATAATTCAAGAAGTACAAGAAAACAGCAAAGAGAATCCAGGTAGAAAAATATTATTTTGTGAAGTAGAAAAAAATTGAATTGATTGTATATGTGCTTCTTAACTTATGAAGAAGCTACATCACAGTGAACCCATTGCAAATTTAAAATATCACAAGTTGAAGATATGTTTAATGTGCCTTATGTTAGCGACACAGTATGCTGTAGAGTACTGGATGCTTACCCATGTGATTTTGTGAGTCACTGGGAGATGCTGCCTACCATTGTGAGAGAGTCTTGTGTTGCTCCTTGCTAGGCTGGGAAAAGATCAAAATTTAAAATTAAACATAAGGTACTGAATGTATATAACTTTCACACTACCAGAAAGTAAAAAAATACAGAAGTCTATTGTAAGTACAGCACCATCTGTACTCAATTTTCATGGGTATGTGGGAAAAAGGCACTTTAATATGTACTTTGTTGCTAGGAGTTGAAATTATGGTAATCTTTTTGGAATGCAGTTTTACAATACTAATCACAATGCAAAGTGCACATGCATTTCACTGTCAATAGGTGGCTGCTTGAGTAAACTGTGGTACATCTATACAATGGAAAATGTTTCAGCCACTAAAAATGAGACAGATTTGTACATGCTGAAACTGTTTATGTTGATGAGGAAAACCAGTCTCTGCACACTTTGAATTTGGAAAGCAACTCTTTATAGTTGTTATCTTGGGTAAAGAAATGGCAGCAGGATATGTTTCCACTCCTCTGCCTTGGAATTCTTCATCCTGACCACATATGATTTCTATAATAAAAACAAATATGTAGTAGAAGGTCAGTGATTACTTTGTATAATTGTAAGATTGCTCTCTTTATTTTGACAAAAAATGAATTTTATAATATCATAGAACAAATAAAACCATGATGATTATTTTAAATTCCCTATATTTTGGCAATTATATCATTTTCCCTTAAAGTTAAAGTATACTTTCTCTTCAATAACACTGGAAGTCCTTAGGCTTCTTATAATCCAATTTTCTGACCAAACTCTGAATTTCTTCTGCTTTTCATTTTCAATTTTAAATGACTCCCTTCTAAAAATTATGCACACATATTCATTTTTTCCACTAGATTTTAAATTTCAGTTGAGAATAAGAGTAGTGTTTCCTACAGTTTCTGATTCCTGCCTTTAGGGATTATGGAAGCAAATTCTAGAGTTAAGATTCTTAGGTTCAAGTGTGTTATTTAACTAGATTGTTGAGGTAAGGCACTCAGTACTTTGAGTTTCTTTATCTTTGTTTCTGTAAAATAGGGAAAAAATAGCATGTACTTTATGAGGTTGTTGTAAGGACCAAATAAGTGTAATACACACAAATTTCTTAACATATAGTAAGTGCTAACAAAAGTTTAACTACTATTCATATTTGTATTTGTTAATACATATTAAATATTATCCACGACAAGATTTTAAATGAAGAATTCATGAAAGGAATTCTTTTTCACATCTTTGACAAAAGTCTTTCACATTTTCATTTATAATGCCATTGTTATCTTTTAACCCACACCTTTAAGAAGTAGTGCAAAGAGTTAATGGAATGAAATTAAATATCATTTATTTGTGAAAAGTGATAAAAAACAAAGGATATAGTATGTTGATGGAATAAAGTAATTACCTACAACTCTAAATTTCAGACTCAGATGATTTTAGAGAGTGGGCACTAAAAGAGACCGAGTATAGCACAGACAGCATGCATTTTCATACATAACAGCCTATAATTATATCTGCATAAAATATCCTTTTCTTTGTGTGACCTGAAAAAATCTTAATCTTCCTTTAAAGCCTAGTTTAAAAAATTCATCTCTTGAAATCCTGTCCATCTTCTGTCACAGTATTAGTTTTTCTGTCCTTCCAGGTGTTCCTTATTAATTAATAGTCACATAATAGTACTTTTTAACTGTAATTAATCTGCTCACATGTCTGTTTCTGCCTACTGACTGTGAGCTTCTCAACATAAGGCAGTATGTCTTACTCATTTTTGGTCCCAGATACCTCATGTACTTAATAAAAGTTGACATTCCAACATCTTTACAAAAAATTAAGGTAATTGAAATATTGCTGTCTTCACAATAAAGCTGATCAGTTGTACACAGCATGAGTGTTATTAGCAACTTGTGGAATTTATTCAAGATATCTATGAATAATTGATTAAAGGTACAGAAATAACCAAGTTGTTTGAAGAAAGAAGGAAAATGAATTCATAGTACTTATGAGCTTGGGATCTGAAGTTTGAATTCTAATTGTAGTACTAACCATACAGATTATCTTGGTTAAGTTTTTTAACATAAAAAAAATCTGTAAGTGGATATCTTAATAATGCTAACTCTTGGGGGTTTTCTTTTTGGAACACTAAATGAGAAAATTCATTGTGACACACAGCGCAGCGCCACATATAGTGCTTCATAAACAGAAGATCTCTTACAACATTTCTGTATCTCCAGTTTCTTCATCTTTTAATTGCACAATAAGAGTACATAATTAATGGCATTGTTGGGGTAACTGAATCAATGAGAAAAATTCTTAGCACGGTTTCCAACAATAGTCAGTACTCCATAAATTTTCATTATCATTATTAATTCTTTCATTACTGAGTAAAAAGAAATATAATAGATTTTAGTAGGAAAACAGAATGAAAAGACAACCAAGAAAAATGAAGAGGCAGATAGGAAGAACTCATTCAAAAACTGCTAGAGGGGTTTGAGGGGAGGGTATGGGGCAGGGGAGTGGGAAAGATGGTAGAATGCATTTGACATCATTGCCCTAGACACTTGCATGATTGCACAAATGGTATGACTCTACGTCATGTACAACCAAAGAAATGAAAAGTTGTGCCCCATTCATGTACAATGAATCAAAATGCATTTTGATGTCATGTATCACTAATTAGAACAAATAAATTAAAGTGAATTACACAAAAAAATGCCAAATCCCAGACAAGTGTTTTCAAAAGTGCAGGTGGCAAGCCATTTGTAGTCATTAAATCAATTGTGCCCAGTGTAATTTTAATGAAAAAGAACAGGATTGGATAGAATATAACTAAACTAAAGAATTTAGAGCTTTTATGCAGGATGGTTATAATGAGTGGGTCAATGTGTGTATATGGTTGGGTAGTGGGTTTATGTAAAATATATTTCTTAGTGAGGATTACAAAATATACCTGTCTGGATTGTAGTAAATTCAATAAGTGCCCCCTTGTGAGGAAACTCTCTGGACAACTAGGCAACATTCCAAAGATGCTGGAGAATTCATTATTTATTCCTGTAATACACTCATTTCAAATTGAAATACATAGCCAGGAAACACATAGTAAGACTAAATATATGTTCACTAGATGAAAATGAATGAATGCCTAACACGATTATCCCAGAATAACTGATCAAGAATAGAAATGTGAACTAATTAGATTACCATTATGCCCAACTTTTGAACCCAAACTTGACCCCATGTTTCATGACCATGAACAGTACTCTTTCCTTTACACGTTGGACTTTCTAACTTTACCTTTCTGTGCAATAAAGTAATATAGAATTATCTGATGGTTGTCATAAGGAGGAGAAAAAGGATAAAACAATGGAGCTTGGGGCCCTCTAACCTCTTGCGGTCAGAGAAGTTTGCTTATAAGTGTTCTATATTTGACATTTTATGCATCATTTTTTGTGAAAGCACTGCAATAAACCTATTAGCTTCCCTATATTCGCATGCCCTAATTGGAGAAGACTGAAAACATTAATCAGTATAACACCAGTACCACACACTGTTCTCCTGCTGAGCTATGGATTTTGAACCTAAAAGCCTCAAACCCTTTTCTCATGTGACATTAACCTTTTATGAGTATAAGAAGCCTGAGTACATTATGTTTGGTGATGTGCCCTCAAGGAACTCCCAGGTAATACATCTTGAAATCAGGCTCACTCAGACACATACACACACACCCACACACAAAAAAAAAAAAAAAGAAAGAAAGAAAGAAAAAAAGAAAAGAAATAAAGCTCAGATTAGTTCTTAAAATGAAGGTTTTCACTATGGAATAAATATCAAATATATTTATTTCCAGTTCAGAATACCCTATTCCATCTGCTTCTATTAGATGCTTTTAGGCTAGTAGAGCCTTAAACTCTAGATTTCTGGCCTAAAATCTTTCTTTCCTTTAAATCTCTATTTTTATGGCATCCTATTTTCCCCACAACACACAGGTGAACTCTTGATCATTTAATGTTTTCTCCAGGTTTTCTTCATTCTCATTATATCTTTTCTAAAAAAGGTTGTGACTAAAAGGGACAAATAAGTGTGGACACTATGGTTTTATAGAATTAAGCATAATGTTTCCATTTTGGTTTTCAGCATCCTATCTAAGACTTCCCAGCATTTATACTGACTTTTTTGAACTTACACAGTGAGCTTCACTTTTCAAAGACCAACAAAGCTACCACAACAAAATTTCTTGCTCCCATTTAAATTTGCCTTGGGTCATCTAGACCTACTTTTGATAAAGCAAATCAAAACCCTTCAGCTAATTTCTCTGATGGAGGGATGGAATGGTAAGAGTTAAATTCTGTGAGGTTTCCAAAAACTCAGAAAAATCACCATATTACATTGAGAAATTTTTTATATCATAAAACTTAATGAACATTAAACTTTTTTCAATGGAGAATGTAGTATCAGAATTAATTAGTTAAAATTAACCATATATCTAGATATATGCTAAGAATAACCACACACGTTACAGAGATCAATTAAAACCATATATATTTAATAAGTATAGCAGAATTCTACTGTCCTTCAAATACTCAGTTTCATAACTCCTTTAAGCCTTCCTTGATTCTTAGGACTTAGACAAAATTATTTTTAAAATTATGTGTTTTATGATTAAAATATCAATACACTAAAATGTCATAAATTATTTTAGGAATGGATGAAAAACTTAGAATGTATCTTGCAAGAGACTCAACTTTAAGAGATAATACAATAATAAAATATATGAGTATAATTAAAAATTAAGGATTTAAATGGGAAAGATAATATGCAAACAAATCAATACAAGGATGATGCAATTACACTGAAGATAAATAGACAACATACTACTCTCGATTCATCAGGAAAATATGACAATTAGAAATTGCATATACATAACAATGTAACTTCAATATATACAGGCAAAAATAATAGAACTAAAGGGTTTTACAGACAAAGTAGCATTCATACTAGATTTTTAATATACCTCATACAGCATCTCAGTAACTGATAGAATAGGGTGACAAAAATATACCAATGAGAATACAAAAAATTTGAACAATGTGATTATTCAAGTTTGAATAATGTGAGACATATGTTTGTATAATGTTACAAATTCTAATAGAATATATATTGATTTAAGTGCATATGAAAGTATTACCATATTGACCATATCTTTGGGCCATTAAACATGTCTCAACAAATTCCAAAGGATCAAAACAATAGTTAACCTGTTTGTTGACCCCAATAGAGCAATAACAACCACAAAATGATCAGAAAAGACACAATTGTTTAACATAGAAACCACACAACTCAGCAAATAGGGATAGTTTAAGCTCTTCTTTTCCTATTCCTATTCCTCTAATTTCTTTGGTCTGTCTAATTGCTCTGGGTAGAGTTTCAAGGACAATGTTGAATAGAAATGTAGAAAGAGGGCATCCCTGCCTTGTTCCAGTTCTCAGGGGGAATGGTTTCAATTTTTCTCCATTTAGAATGATGTTAGCTGTGGGCTTAGCATAGGTAGCCTTTACAATGTTAAGGAATGTTCCTACTATCCCTATTTTTTCTAGTGTTGTGAGCATGAAGGGGTGCTGTATTTTATCAAATGCTTTTTCTGCATCTATTGAAATAATATTATGATTCTTAGCTTAAAATTTCCACCACAAAACTTCTGGAACTCATAAATGAATTCAGTAAAGTAGCAGGATATAAAATTAATGCTCATAAGTCTAATGCATTTTTATTCACAAGTGATGCATCCTCTGAGAGAGAAATTAGGAAAACTATACCATGCACAATAGCCTCAAGAAAAATAAAATATTTGGGAATCAATCTAACAAAAGAAGTGAAAGACCTCTATAATGAGAACTACAGAACACTAAAGAAAGAAATTAAAGAAAATCTGAGAAGATGGAAAGATCTCCCATTTTCTTGGATAGGCAAAATTAATATTGTTAAAATGACCATACTACCAAAAGCGCTATACAAATTCAATGCAATTCCAATTAAAATCCCAATGACGGACCTCATAGAAATAGAGCAAGCAATCATGAAATTCATTTGGAGGAATAAGAGACCCAGAATAGGTAAAGAAATTCTTAGCAAGAAGAGCAAAGCAGGGGGTATCACAATACCGGACCTTCAACTATAGTACAGAGCAATAGTAACAAAA
>JAJEJO010001063.1:11625-24826 GCA_020662805.1 Glaucomys volans
AGAGGACACAGAGACAAACCCACATAAATACAGGTATCTCATACTTGACAAAGGAGCCAAAAACATGCAATGGAGAAAAGATAACCTCTTCAACAAATGGTGCTGGGAAAATTGGAAATCCATATGCAGCAAAATGAAACTAAATCCCTATTTCTCACCCTGTATGAAACTCAACTCAAAATGGATCAAGGACCTAGGAATTAGACTAGAGACCCTGCACATAGTATAAGAGAAAATAGGTCCAAATCTCCATCCTGTTGGCCTAGGACCTGATTTCCTTAACATGACTCCCAAAGCACAAGAAATAAAAGCAGGAATCAATGATTGGGATAGAGTCAAACTAAAAAGCTTCTTCTCAGCAAAGGAAACAATCAGCAATGTGAACAGTGAGCCTTCAGAGTGGGAGAAAATCTTTGCCACACACAATTCAGATAGAGCACTAATCTCCAGAATCTACAAAGTACACAAAAATCTTTACACAAAGAATACTAATAACCCAATCAATAAAGGGCCAAGGAAATGAACAGACACTTTACAGAGGAAGATCTACAAGCAATCAACAGATTTATGAAAAAATGTTCAACATCCCTAGTTATAAGAGGAATGCAAATCAAAATCACCTTAAGATTTCATCTCACCCCAATTAGAATGTCTTTTATTAAGAATACAGGCAACAGCAGGTGTTGGCGAGGATGTGGGGAAAAGGGTACACTCATACATTGCTGGTGGGATTGCAAGTTGGTGCAGTCACTCTGGAAAGCAGTGTGGAGATTCCTTAGAAAACTTGGAATGGATCCACCATTTGACCCAGCTATCCCACTCCTTGGCCTATACCCAAAGGACTTAATATCAGATTACTACAGTGATGCAGCCACATCAATGTTCATAGCTGCTCAATTAATAGCTAGATTGTGGAACCAACCTAGATGCCCTTCAATAGATGAATGGATAAAGAAACTGTGGTATATATACACAATGGAAAATTACTCAGCCATAAAGAAAAATAAAGTTATGGCATTTGTAGGTAAATGGATGATGTTGAAGACTCTCATGCTAAGTGAGATTAGCCAATCCCCAAAATCCAAAGGCCAAATGATCTCTCTGATAAGTGAATGCTGATGCATAATGTGGGGTGGAAGGGAGGCAAGAATGGAGGAAATTTAGATAGCATAGAGGGAAGGGAGTAGCTGGGTCGGGTTTGGGGGGTAAGAATAATAACACATTGAGACAGACATCATTGCCCTGTGTACTTGTATGAATACACAGATGGTGTGACTTTACTTTGTGTACAACCAGAGAAACAATAGCTGTACTCCGTTTGTGTTCAATGGATCAAAATTAAATGGAAAAAAAAAAAAAAAAGAAACCACACAACTCAAATAAGCCTTAGCAAAAGAAGAAATCTCAATGGAAATTAGGAAATTCTTTGAAATATATGAAGTGCAAATGGCAATAACAAATATTGTAGAATGGAGAAAAAGCCATGCTTGGAGGAAAATTAATAATTCTAATTTTAGTTATGAGAAAGCAAGCAATGCTGAAAAAGAAATTATCTCAGGATCTGTCTCACACATGTAGGTAATGAACAGCAAACAAAGCCCAGAGAATATGAGAACAAAAGAATAATAAAGATAAGAGCATAAATTAGTGAAGTAGAAGTGAACACAATTAGAATAGAATAAAATAAATAAAATTAATGTTTGAAAAAACCAGTAAAATATTTAACTACTAGTAATTCAATAAAATAGAAAAAGATACCAAGAATGAAAAAGGAAACCTAACTATAGGATTTATAGCAATTGAAAAAGTGGTTTGTCTTGAATAAAGGATGTGAAGATCATAAAGAGAGGCATCATAAGTTACCTACCATATTGGAGACTGGCTACTAGAAACATTTTTCTGGAGTCCTAACCAATGCAATAAAACATGAAAAACAAGTTGTAAAGATTTTTTATGATGATATTGTTAGGAGAGGTATTGCCTGTAGTAGCATAGGTTGTCTACAAGAAGTATGAAGGAATTTTTAAAGACGATGGAAATATTATTCTAGACCTTGAATTGGTGTTGATTATTCAGATGTATATGCACATAAGTCAAAATTCATCAAAGTTTATTATTAAACTATACATGTTATTGTTGTTTCAAATATGTAGTTCAATAACTACATCTAAAATTTTTAAATTTTAAAAAGTTATGAGAATTTGCCTTGTTTGCAAATTAAGGTCAATATGACTTGAAAAAATTAATCTATTAACTTTTCTTCCAGGTTTTAAAAGAGTTTGCATAAACCAGATGAATGGATAAAGATAATGGAGTATATATACACAATGGAGTATTACTGAACCATAAAGAAGAATGACTTTATGGCATTTTCCCCAAAATGAATGGAATTAGAGACCATCATTTTAAGTAAGCCAGTACCCAAAAGCCAAAAGTGGAATGTTTTCTCTTATATGCAGAAGCTAATCTAAAATAAGGTTGGGAGTGATTAAAAAAAGAATATAAGAAAGATCAGTTGAGTAGACAGAAAGGAAGGGAAAGCAGGAGGAAAGGCATAGGGAAAGACAGTAGAATGAACCTGACCTGAATTTCCTAAGTACATATATGAATATACCACAGTGAATCTCACCATCTTATACATCCACAAGAAACTAATTTTAAAAACTTTAAATAAATAGCATAAAAATCAGTAGAGTAGTAGGAAGGGAACAGAAGTTGGGAACAAAGGAGGGGAATGGGAGGTACTGGAGACTGAAATGGTAAATTATAGTCTACGCGTTTACATTGATGTCAAGATAAATTCTACTTTCATGTGTAACTAAAAAGAATTAAAATTAAAAACGCAAAAATACATTTGTTTGTTTCTGAGAAATTCACAAAAATTGGTAGAAAAATCATGTGATGTTTGCTGGAGAAAGAGATTTTTAAATACCAATTGAATTTTTTCATATTTCTTGATTTATTACAATTTTATGAAATATCTGTTCATGTCTTAGGCATGCTTGGTGATTTAATATAAGCCATTAAATCTAAAACCTTGGAATTTACTGTTATTTATTTTTACATTCTCATGAATTTCAAAAAATCTGTATATGTAATCGTGATGCTGTTTTAATATTTTGAATTTGTGAAACCTTTCTTTTAATCAGTCCTATAAGATGCTTGCACATTTAATTAGTTTTATTTTCTTAATCAATTTTATTATTTTCTATTTCTATACTAGTAATTTCTGTCCCTAACATTTTTTAATTTTTTTGATTATTTTCATCATGTTTATTAGATAGAAGGTAAATAAGTATCTCTTTTTCCCTATAACATTTTGCTTGTAATGAATAGATCCAGTGTGATTTATTTTTCATTAGGTTATATTTAGATTAAAAATAAAACATTGACTGCTTATATTTTAGATATCATTCAGATTTAAACATTTAATAATATACATTGTGATTTCCTTTTGTAATGCTTGAGTATATATTTTAAAAATAATTCTCAATTTTCTAATATATTTTAGACCAGTGCCTTACTTTCCATTATTATTTTATGATTAGAGAATTTATTTTGAAAAAATTTACTTTAGAAATTGAAAGCACTTCTATATCATAACATATAATCAATATATGTTACTATTATATGCATGACTTATAATGGAAGTTATATTTTGTGGTGTTTCAGATTATTGTTATTATGAGTAATGTTTCTATGAATATAAAGTATATATTTCCTTTTGCACATGTGTAAAACTTCTGAAATAAATAGGAATATAATTGCAAGATCATAAAATTTGCACATTACTAGACCTTACTAAACTGTTTACAAAAGAAGTTTAGACTTCCTGTTGGTTCATATTCTTAACTAAGTTATCTTTCTTTTACCTTATTTTTGTATATTTAAATACTGTGAAAGTGACTTTGGTTATTATGTGCCCTGCAACATACTCTACACTAATTAATTTTTTATGTATTCACTTGAGATTTGCATATTCAATTGTGTCATCTGCTGATACTTTTTTCTTTATATTTCATGTATATTTACACTCTTAATCTTTTGACCATTATGTACGGTAAAATGTACATATATGAATACACCACACCAAATCTCACCAGTATGTATGTCCACAAGACTGGGGTCTTAATTACTGTGAGATACATTCCATGTTTGCATGATTATATCAAAATGAACTCTACTTTCATATATAACTAAAAATAACGAATAAAAAATTTAAATTCTGAAAAAAATTTGAAATTAACAGTAATGGCAGGCACCTTTTATTTTTTATTTATTTTTTGTTTTTTGGATAGCAAATGCTATCAAATGGCACCATTAATTGTGACTGCTTTAGTCAGCTTTTATTTGTCACTGTGACCAAAATACCAAAGAAGAACAATGTAGAGAAGAAAAAGTTTATTTTTGCATACAGCTTCACAGGTTCAGTCCATGGTCAGCAGACTGCATAGCTCTGAGCCTGAGGTGAGGCAGAACATGATGAGCGAAGGACATGGCAAAGAAAAGCAGCTCAGGACATGGCAACCAGGAAGCTTCGAGAGCCTCTGCTCACTAGGGACAAAATAAAATCCCAAAGGTATGCCCATAGGGACACAATCCTTCCAGCCACACCCTGCCTGCCTGCAGTTACCACCAAGTTAGTCCATATTAGTGGATTAATCCACTGATCAGATTACAGCTCTTATAACCTTATCACTTTGCTTCTGAACATTCTTTTATTGTCTCACATATCATGGGGGATACCACATATCCAACCCATAACAGTGATATTTGCTCTAAATCTTTTTGGAAAATAACCTTTATCAGGTTAAGGGTCCTCTGGTCCTAATTTTCTAAGTTTCTTTTTTATTATGAATGGATGCTGAACTTCGGTAAATTTTCTGCATCTATTGAGATGATTCTTTAATCAGAATTGTGATAATTTATGTTAATTACTTTTTATGTTAAAACAACTTTATATTCATTTTGGTAAATCCGAATTGGTCATGATACAGTACATTTTTAATCTATTACTGCAATAAATTCCTCAGTAATTTAGCATATTTTTTACTGTAATGGTGATTGCTTTGACTTATAAATGTATATAATATATAGCGCACAACACATCCTGCTGTTGTAAACACAGCTAGAGAATATGGTATTTATTTTATGGTAAATAAAATAAAAGTTAATTTTTCTCACCCATAACAGTCAAAAATAGGTTTTCTTAGCAAATAGGTTTGCTCTGATGATTACAGCTGCCAGAAAACAGCTTCTATCTTGGGCTCCAAAGAGACTTTTCCTGTACTTGCTATCATTCGCACGGTCAAGCCACTAAGAAAGAATAAAGTAGAAAAAGTAAATACAATATTTTCCTTTTATTCATGTTTCACTTTCTATAGTTTCAGTTACTCATGTTCAAACTCAGTCCAAAAGTATAAAATGGAAAATTCAACCATTTCATACAGTTTTAATTGTGTACTTTTCTAAGTAGCATGATGATACCTTTTAAAATGATACTCTACCCTCCTGGGACATGAATTGTGACACTGATAAATGGATTTGTGCTGTGAAAACTTCCTTCCCATTTTTGGTCATCAGTTTTTCAGATGAACTATAACAGCATCACTGTACTTGTGTCCAATTAACTTTTATATAGTAGCCAAATGTTACCTCATAAATCATATGCCATTCACCTCACTTCCTCTCATCACATGGGCATTGCATTACTCCATGTCATCACCACAAAGCTGAGTATTATACAATAAAATATTTTGAGAGAAAGGAAATAGAACACATTAATTATTATTGCTCTACTTTATTATTGCTAATTCATTTCTTATCTAGGGGGTGAAAATATCTTTTTGGAAAACCTTTATTTTTTTATTTTCACAGATTTCATTTTGATTCATTGTACACAAATGGGGCACAACTTTTCATTTCTATGGTTGTACTAGATATAGAGTCACACCATTTGCGTAATCATATACGTACATAGGGTAATGATGTAATGATGTTTGTCTCATTCCACCATCTTTGCTTCCCCTGCCCCTACCCTCCCCCCATTTCCCTCTAAAAAATCCAGCATTCCTCCACTCTTAACTTACCTCCTATCCCGCATTATGTATTAGCATCCACTTAACAGGGAAAACATTTGGCCTTTGGTTTTTTGGGATTGGCTTATTTCACTTAGTATGATACTGTTCAACTCTACCCATTTACCTGCAAATGTCATTATTTTATTCTTCTTTATGGCTGAGTAATATTGCATTGTGTATATATACCACAGTTTCTTTAAACATTCATTTATTGAAGGGCATCTAGGTTGGTTCCACAATCTAGCTCTTTTGTGACTAGAACTATGATAAACATTGATATGTCTGTGTCACTGTAGTATGCTGATTTTAAATCCTTTGGGTATAAACTGAGGAGCAGGATAACTGGGTCAAAAGGTGGGTCCATTTCAAATTTTCTGAGGAAGCTCCATAGTGGCTGCACCAGTTTGCAACCCCACCAGCAATGTATAAGTGTGCCTTTTTCCCAACATCCTCGCCAACACCTGTTGTTGCCTGTATTCTTGGTAATAGACATTCTAATTGGGGTGAGATGATATCTTAGGGTAGTTTTGATTTGCATTTCTCTTATTACTAGAGATATAAAACATTTTTTTCATTTATTTGTTGATCACTTGTATGTATTCTTCTGTGGAATGTTTGCTCAATTCCTTAGCACATTTATTGATTAAGCTCTTTTTATTTTTGGTGTAATTTTTTTTAGGTTCTTTATAAATTCTAGAGATTAGTACTCTATCTAAGGTGCACGGGCAAAAGATTTTCTCCCACTCTGTAGGCTCTCTTTTCTCATTATTGTTTGTTTCCTTTGCTGAGAAAATCTTTGTAGTTTGAATACATCCCATTTATTGATTCTTGCTTTCATTTCTTGCACTTTGGGAGTCTTGTTAAAGGAAGTCTGGTCCTAAGCCAACAAGACGAATATTTGGGCCTAATTTTTCTTATATTTGGTGCAGGGTCTCTGGTCTAATTCCTAGGTCCTTAACCATTTTGAGTTGAGTTTTGTGCAGGGTGAGAAATAGGGGTTTAATTTCATTTTACTGCACATGGATTTCCAGTTTCCCAGGATCATTTGTTGAAGAGGTTATCTTTTCCCCATTATATTTTTTGGCATTTTTTTCTAATATAACTGTATTAATGTGGGTTTGTCTCTGTGTCTTCCATTCTGTACCATCGGTGTCCCTGGTGCCAATACAATGCCATTTTTGTTCCTATTGCTCTGTAGTATAGTTTACAGTCTGGTATTGTGATACTTTACCCTTCCTTCTAAGGATTGCTTTGGCTATTCTGAGTCTCTTCTTCCAAATGAATTTCTTGATTGCTTTCTCTATTTCTATGAGATACTTCATTGGGATTTTAATTGGAATTGCATTGAATCTGTATAGTGCTTTTGGTAGTATGGCCATTTTGACAGTATTAATTCTGCCTATCCAAGAACATGGGAGGTATTTCCATCTTCTACAGTTTTCTTTAATTTTGTTCTTTAATGTTTTGCAATTTTCAATTGTAGAGTTCTTTCACCTCTTTTGTTATATTGATTCTCAAGTATTTTATTTTATTTTTTTGAGCCTATTGTGAATGGGGTAGGTTTCCTAATTTCTCCTTCAGAGGATTTATCACTCATGAATAGAAAGGCATTTGATTTGTGGATGTTGATTTTATATCTTGCTACTTTGCTGAATTTATTTGTTAGTTCTAGAAGTTTTATGGTGGAATTTTTTGGCTCCTCTTATCTAGAATTATGTCTTTGGTAAATAGTGATAATTTGAGTTCTTCTTTTCCTATTCCTATCCTATTAATTTCTTTGGTCTTTCTACTTGCTCTGGCTAGAGTTTCAAGGATGATGTTGAATAGAAGTGGTGAAAGAGGGCATCCTGTCTTGTTCCAGTTTTTAGAGTGAATACTTTCAGTTTTTCTCCATTTTGAATGATGTTAGCTGTGGGCTTAGCATACACAACCTTTACAATGTTGAGGTATGTTTCTACTTTCCCTATTTTTTCTAATGTTTTGAGCATGAACAAGTGCTGTATTTTATCAAATGCTTTTTCTGCATCTACTGAAATAATCATATTTTTCTTAACTTTAAGTCTATTGATCTGATGAATTGCATTTATTGATTTCTTGTTGTTGAATAGCAACATCCCTGGGATGAACCCCACTTCATCACGTTGCAATATCTCTTTAATATGTTGTTGTATGCAAGTTGCCAGAATTTTGTGAAGGATTTTTGCATCTATGTTCATCAGGGATATTGGTCAGAAGTATTCTTTCCTTGATTAGTCTTCGACTGGTTTTGGTATTAGGGTGATACTAGCTTCATAGAATGAGTTTGGAAGGTATCCCTCCTTTTTTGTTTCATGGAATACTTTTAGGAGTATTGATTAGTTCTTCTTTCAAGGTCTTGTAGAACTTGACTGAGAAAGCATCTGATCCGAGGCTTTTCTTGATTGGTAGGATTTTGATGGATTCTTCTATTGCATTGCTTGAAATTGATCTGTTTAAATGTTTATGTCCTCCTGATTCAGTTTGGGTGTATCATATTCATCTAGAAATTTGTTGATGTCTTCAACATTTTCTATTTTGTTGGAGTATAGATTTTCAAAATAGCTTCTAATTTTTTTTGTATTTCAATAGTGTCTTTCATGATATTTTCTTTTTAATCACAACTTTTAGCAATTTGAGTTTTCTCTCTTCATTAGTGTGGCTAAGGTTTTATCAATTTTGTTTACTTTTTCAAAGAATCACTTTTATTTTGTCACTTTTTCACTTGTTCTTTTCTTTTAATTTCAGGTTTGATTTTAATTATTTCATGTCTTCTACTATTTTTGGTGTTGATTGTTTTTTTCTTTTTCTACTGCTTTGAGATGTAATATTAGGTCATTTATTCATTGAATTTTTATTATTTTATTGAATGCGCTCAATGCAAAGAATTTTCCTCTTAGTACTGCTTTCATAGTGTCCCAGAGATTTTGATACATTGTATCATTGTTCTCATTTAACTCTAAGATTTTATTTTATCTCCTCCCTCACATCTTCTGCTATCCTTGTATCATCCAATAGCATACCTTTTATTCTACAGATGTTGGAGTTGTTTCTGTATTTTATTTTATCATTAATTTCTAATTTCATTCCATTATGATCTGATAGAATACAAGGCAGTATCTCCATTTTTTGTATTTACTAAGAGTTGCTTTGTGGCATATGGCGTATATTAGAGAAGGATCCATGTGCTGCTGAGAAAATAGTGTGTTCTCTCATCAATAGATGGAAAATTCTATTAAATCTATTCTACTAAGTCTAAGTTATTGATTTTATTATTGATTTCTATGGTTTCTTTTCTCAGTTTTTGTTTGTGAGATCTATCCAGTGGTGAGAGAGGTGTGTTAAAATCACCCAGTATTATTGTATTGTGGTCTATTTTTTTCCTGAAATTAAAAAGGATTTCTTTGCCATACATGGATGCACCCATGTGCATAAATATTTACAATTGTTATCTTGTTGATTTGTAGTTCCCTTAAGCAGTATGAAATGCCCTTCCTTTTCCCTTCTGACTATCTTTGACTTGAAGTCTACTTTATCTGGTATGAGGATGAAAAACCCTGATTTTTCTACTTAGTCCTTGTGCCTGGTATGCTTTTGCCCATCCTTTCCCCTTGTCTGTGGATGTCTTTTCCTATGAGATGAATCTCTTGAAGGCAGCATATTGTTGGGTCTTTTCCTTCATCCAATCTGCCAGTCTATGTCTTTTGTTTAATAAATTTAAGCCATTAACATTCAGGATTATTATTGAGATATGATTTGTATTCCTGGTCATTTTGGCTTATTTTTGGTTTTTAACTTGACTTGGTTTCTCCTTTGAATGGCTTTTTCTTTAGGGTAATTCCTCCCTTTGATGACTTACATTGTCGTTTTTCGTTTCCTCCTCATGGTATATTTGCTGAGCATGTTCTGTAGTGTAGACTTTCTCTTTGTAAATTCCTTTAACTTTTGTTTATCATGGAAGGATTTTATTTTGTCATCAAATCTGAAGGTTAATTTTGCTGTGTATAAGACTCTTGGTTGGCATCTATGTTCTTTCAGGGCTTGAAACCTTAGGAGTTGTAATAAAATGGGGGCAATAAAGATATTGGTGGAAATAGAAGGATTGTATACAATTTCCTTGTTTCTATCTTTGTTATCTGAATTTGATATCATAATTTTGCTAGTCTCATAAAATGAGTTAGAGAAATTGCTTTTATTTTTGAGTCTCTGGAAGAGGTTGTTTAACATAGATGTCTTTGAATATTTGATAAAACTCGTAAAATCACCTGGGCCTGCTGTTTTCTTTGTAGAAAGATTTTAAAATATTGATTCTATTACCTTGTTATAAAATTATTGAAAATTTATATTTCATCTTAAGTAACTTGGCATGAGTAGATAATTACATGGTAAGTAATATTCTTCTAATAATATACTAATTCCATTGTAGTTTTTGTATATATTGGTAGGAAGATTTTAGAAGTTCAAATTATTTTTTTAGTAATCCCTGAGATATATATAGATTTTCTCCTTTTATTTACATATTTATTGCTTATTATTTCCTTTTCATAATCAATCTTATATAATGTGGCTTCTTTATGTATATTCTTAAGAGCCCATTTTATTGGCTTTGTTAATCTTTCTGGAATATTTATTTTCCCTTACATTTAATTTCTATTTTTACTTTTTTGATTTTCTTTTTTTTTTTTTTTGGCTATCATACTGCAGAGCTATGATTATCTACTTCAACAGAGACTCAACCAATGAATTTCAAATTTTCCTCCATTTGTTGTTTAAATACTTTCAGGGGAATATTATCCTGCCATAGGTTTTTTACTTAAAATCCACATCTGGGGCAAAAGATTAAGAAGAGAAAATGAAACAGAAGGATATTAACTTGTATATGTCATATGCACATGGGAGCCACATAGAGAATGAGTGTTTCTCAAACAGTCACTTTCAATTCTAGCTTATTCAGCAGCATCTTCAATAAAGAAAAGTGAATTTTTAGATAAGTGAGAAATCAAAGCAGATGGATTTTAAGAGAGATAGCCAGAGATAGCAACTATGGAAAGGAAAACAAATGGCAAGTAATAGGTAGTTAGTATAGCTTGTTAATATAGGTTCCTCTGATACCAACACCAGGCTGATAAAGGTCCAAGGTTACTTTCAGTGATTATCCTTTTTTCTCCTAGTAGAGGTAATACAAGGTGCATTTTTTGTCTCTGTAACTCTGTGTCTTGCTTTTAGGCAAGCAGAGAGAAAGCAGAGAACTTTCCTGTATCTGCTTCTTCTCAATAAACTTTAGCTCAATAATCCTTTCTATTTGGGTGAGGCATTTTCTGGTCTCACATGCTCTTAAGGCTTTGCGCCACTTAGTTGCATCTTACGTGTTTGATTTGTTCATTTTTGTTAACATTCAATTTAAGTGTTTATAATTTGCATTATTATTTTGTCTTTAAAGGACAAGCTATTTGCAAGTTTATTTTTCTTTTATATTTGACCCAAAATAAGGGACTTTCTAACTTTTTTGATTTGTAATTCCTTTCCATTATAAATGGAGAAAAGTGTCCTGAACGCTAGATACTAGCATGCAATATTGGAGAGAATACCAAGTGTTTAAGCCTATATGAAATGTTTTAAAAATTGACCACACTCATATTCTCAGCCATGAAGCTAGTCTTAAAAAATAATCTGTAAAAGTCTAATAGTTGTAGCTTGTTAAATGTCACTCAAACTTTCCCTTCCTTTTCTAACCTGATGGACTACAGTTAATCATCTACCCTATTTGGACATGGTATGAAGAGATATTTGCTTTATTCAGGTATGGTCTGATGAATTGGCTCAAACCTGGATGCTCGTGATTGGCTAATATTTGGCTGTTATACTCTTCAACTATGCTTCAATTTGTTTAAATACTAAATTAGGTTGTGGTTCATTATGTAGTAACTTAAAGTACAGAGACAGCTTCAGGCTAATGGCCTCCTGCTTACTTAAGAGAACACTCTTTAATTAATTTTTAATAAACATTGACTTTATGTTTCCTTTATATGTCTAAAAATATTAATTATCTTTTGCTTATTCTCAAACAAAAATATTCCATAAACTCCTTTTATCTTATGTCATACTTACTCTTTTTATATACAATATCATTCTTACATATTTTTGACATGATGTCAATAGATGCAATGATCCTTATGTTTAATAGTTCACATATTTACCCATATATTTTATTAATACCTTTACTTACCATTTTTTCTGGCTACTCTATTTCTCTTAGTTTGTATTTTCTTGTTATTTTTTTCTAAATTGGCTTTGTTGGAATATACGTTGGTGAGTTTCTGTGTAGGATAAAATCACTTATTTTTGTATTCTGAAAATGACTTTCTTTTGGCTCACTCCTGAATGATAGTTTGCTATGTATAGTAGTTGTGACTGATGGTAATTTTCCCAGAGAATTTGGAATATATTACATCACTATGTTCTTGAACTAATGATTGCTGCCAAAAAATCTAAATGAGCTCAATAGTCATGTCTTTATAGGTAACTCTTATTTAAATCTCTGTTATATTTTTTCTTTCATTACCTGGAATTGAACCCGGAGATGCTTAAACACTGAGCCACATCCCCAACCTGTTTTGTATTTTATTTAGAGACAGGGTCCAGCTGAGTTGCTTAGAGCCTCGTTAAATTGCTGAGCCTGGCTTTGAACTTGCAATCCACCTGCTGCAGCCTCCCCAGTCACTAGAATTACAGGTGTGTGCCACCACACCAGGCTTCTTTCTCTGGTACTTTTTGAAGAACTCCACTTTATGAACAATCTACTAAATGCCATTAATCTGAATCTAAGCATATTAATTTTTTAAATATGTTTTTATGTATACATTACAGTAGAATGTATTTTGGCAGAATAAACATACATAGAGTATAACTTATTCTATTTAGGATCCTGCTCTTCTTGTTGTACAAGATATGGAGTTATCTTGGTCATGTATTCATATACAAGGCTAGGAAAGTTATGATGGATTAATTCTACTGTCTTTCCTATTCCTCTCCCCACTCCCTACCCTTCCTTTGCCTTTGTCTAATCCAATAAATTTTTATTATGTCCCTCCCCAACCTCCCTTGTT
>JAJEJO010001063.1:29826-147105 GCA_020662805.1 Glaucomys volans
TATCTTTTCTCCAATGTATGTTATGGTGCCTTTGTCTAGGATGAGATAACTGTATTTATGTGGGTATGGCTCTGTGTCTACTACTGTGTGCCATTGGTTTACATCTCTGTTTTGGTGCCAATACCATGCTGTTTTTACCACTATTGCTCTGTAGTATGATTTAAGGTCTGGTATTTTGATGCCTCCTGCTTCATTTTTCTTGCAAAG
The DNA here is from genome assembly GCA_020662805.1 of Glaucomys volans. Lineage (NCBI taxonomy): Eukaryota > Metazoa > Chordata > Mammalia > Rodentia > Sciuridae > Glaucomys > Glaucomys volans. The sequence goes on from JAJEJO010001063.1 coordinate 30,034, forward strand.
GATTGCTTCAGCTATTTTTAAAAAATGCATTTCATGATTGCTTTTTCTATTTCTGTGAATAATGTTATTGGGATGTTTTTGTATAGTGCTTTTGAAATATCATTATTTTGATAATATTGATTCTGCCTATCCAGGAACATGGGAGATATTTCCATTTTCTGATGTCTCTTTCAATTACTTTCTTTAGTGTTCTGTAGTTTTCATTAAAGAGGTCTTTCACCTCTTTTGTTAGGTTGATTCCCAAATACTTTTTTGAGGCTATTGTAAATGGGAGAGCTTTCCTGATTCCTCTTTCAATTGATATATCCTTGGTGTATAGAAATCAATTGATTCATTAGTGTTGATTTTTAACCCTGCTACTTGCTGAATTTGTTTTTGTGTTCTAGGGGCTCTCTAGTAGAGTTTATTTATTTATTTATTTTTTGTCTTCTAATATAGAATCATGTTGTGAGCAAATAGTGACAGCTTGCATTCTTCTTTTCCTATTTGTATCACTTTAATTTCTTTGGTCTGTCTAGTTGCTCCGGCTAGAGTTTCAAGGATGATGTTGAATAGAAGTGGTGAAAGAGGGTATCCCTGTCTTGTTTGAGTTTTTAGAGTGAATGCTTTCAGTTTTTCTCCATTTAGAATGATGTTGGCCATGGGCTTAGCATAGATAGACTTTAAAATGTTGAGATACATTTCTACTAACCCTATTTTTTCGAATGTTTTGAGCTTGAAGGGGTGCTGTATTTTATCAAATGATTTTTCTGCATCTATTGAAATAATCATGTGGTTCTTGACTTTAAGTCTATTGATCTGATTAATTACATTTATTGATTTCTTTTTGTTGAACCAACCTTGCATCCCTGGGATGAACCGCATTTGATCATGTTGCACTATCTTTTTAATATGTTTTCATATATGATTTGCCAGCATTTTTTTTTTTTTTGAGAATTTCTGCATCATTGGAGATATTGGTCTGATATTTTCTTTCCTTGATGAATCTTTGTTTGGTTTTGCTATCAGGGTGATACTAGCTTCATAGAATGAGTTTGAGAGGTTTCCTTCCTTTTCTATTTCATGGATTGTGTAAATCCTTCTTTGAAGGTCTTGTAGAACTCAGGAAGCCTATTAATTTTTATTATGTTCAGCACAGTGTATGCGTTTTCTATCTGGGAATCTATGTCTTTCTTTAATTTAGAAAATTTTCAGCCATTTTCTTTTCAAGTATTGACATTTTGTCATTCTGTCTGTCCTCTTTTTTATCCTGTCATGTATTTGGGGTCAATTCCTCTTTATATATATCTTTGATTTTTATCAGTTCTTTCTTTGAGTGTGTTGTTAAGAATATTTAATCTATTATAACTTTGGAACTTAGCATGCTATTTTAATTATCGTATTAAAAATAATAGTACTATTTTATTTTGATGATATAAAGTTGTCATTTCTAACATTTTCAATTTATTTTTACCTTCACTAGTTTTTAAATTTATATTTGGGTGTTTTTGCTTAATAACATTTTGTCTTCTCTTGACACTCTTAAGTGATTTTCCACTGGTGTCTGTGCTTGTTTTTCTCCTATATAATTTTATCGACATAAAATTCAAATACCAAAAAAAATTACCTTAAAGTGTGCTACTCACTGGTTCTTAATATGTTTACAGAATGGTATAACTATTGCCACTTTCTATTTTTAAAATATATTCAACATCCCAAAGGAAACCTTGTACCTATCCACAGTGTCTTCTCATTGCTCCCTTTCTCAAACCTCTGGCAACCACTACTTTATTTTCTATCTTTATCAATTTGCCTATTCTGGTTGATTAATATGAGTGGAATTATATGTTTCTGACTTATTTCACTTAGCATCCTGTTTTAACTTAGCAGTATGAATCAGAACTTCCTTTTATTGCCAAATTATAATCCATTGGCTGGATATACCACTTTGTATTTATGAATTCATTAATTGAAGGGCCTTTGGATTGTTTCACTTTATGACTGTACTGAATAGTGCTGCTATGAGCACATATATGCAAGGATTGTTTTTTTTTTTTTTGCATGTGTGGGTGAATATTTCAGTTCCCTTGGGTGTATATTTAGGAGTGGGAATGCTTCTATGGTAACTATGTTTAAAATATTGAGGAACTTCCAAACTTTTCCATACCAGTGACATCATTTGTTATTACTCCAGCATGATAAGAAGGTTCCAATTTTTATACATGCTTATTAACACTTGTCTTTTTTATTACAGCCATCCTAGTAAGTGTGAAGTGCTATCACATTGTCATTTTGATTTGCATTTTCCTAATGACCAATGATATTAAGTGTGTTTTCATGTGTTTATCAGTGATTTGTATATCTTCTTTGTTGAGGTGTCTCTTCAGATCATTGGCCCATTTTTAATTGGATTGACTTTGAATTTTGAATTATAAATGGACTTTTTGTATTGTGGATAAGAGTCCTTTTATCAGATATATGATTTGAAAATTGAAAATAGTTTGTTCCAAGTAGTGGGACACTGTTAATGTTTTTGTTTTGGTTATAGGGGCTGAACGCAGGGGTCTTATTCACTTAACAATATTCCCAGCCCTTTTTATTTTGAGACAGGGTCTCGCTAAGTTGCTGAGACTGGCCTTGAACTTGTAATCCTCCTGCCTCACCCTCCCAAGTAACTGGAATTACAGGTGTGATCCACAATGCCCAGCATATTTTCCCTTTCTTGATGATATTGTTTGAGCACAAAAATTTCAAATTTTTTTTTATGCCAAATACAATTTACTTATTTTTTTCTGTAAGAATCAAGATATCAGACAAGCATATAGAACAGCATTCATCCTCTCTTCCTTGTTGAAGAAAAATTTGATCAGGTATAATTTTTTATTTTTTATTGTATCATCTGAGTTTTGGTGCCATATCAAAAACTCATTGTCTAATCCAATTGAAAAAGATTTTCACCCACGTTTTCTTATGAGGATTTTACAGATTTAGTTCATTTATTTTTGGTCTTTGCCCTGCTTTGAATTATTTTTTGGTATGATTTGTAGCAGATGTCATACATCATTCTTTTGTAGGTGGATATCCAGTTGTTTTAACACTATTAGTCGATAGTCTCCTTTTAGCCATTGAATGGTCTTGGAATTCTTGGGCTTAAAAATGATTTTTTTTCCTTACACTCTCAGTTCTATGCATTGGCTTGCCTATCTATCCTTAATGCTACCACCACCTTGTCTTCATTAATATAGTTTGGTAGTAGGGTTTGAAATGTGGAAATAAGAGTCCTCCAATTTCTTTTTTATAAGATAAAATATCTATCTATTCTATAAATAAGAGTAACTCAGGGTTATTTTGCTATTCACTAAGTACAGAACCAATATAGGCCAACCTCATCACACAAAATCCCATGGGGAAGGTCTCTGATTTACTTCTCATCCTTAGAAAACTTCCAAAGAAGATTACTTTAATGTCCCTTTCTTCTTGGGGAAATTACCACAATGTTGATTCTAAGATCATTTGTTGTCTTGGAATTTGGGTTGAAGGAAATTGTTTGCAGATATATACCACTTTGAACATCAAGGAACATGCCATTAATCTATAATTTTTGCCAGTTGCATAATTCTAAATAATGTATCAACTTCCCAAAATCTTGGAATTATATACTCATTTTTTACATATTTTGTACAGCTTCACATGTAAATTACTGTGATTCACAGTGGGTATCAAGGTGACCAAAATGTTTTTAAGAATTATCTGTGTGTGGTCTGGAGTTGTGGCTCAGTGGTATAGTGCTTGCCTAGCATAAGCAAGGCCCTGGGTTTGATACTCAGCACCACATATAAATAAATAAAATAAAAGATCCACTGACAACTAAAATAATATTTTGAAAAAGAATTATGTGTGCTACAGTATTGTCACTTTCCCATTCTCTAATTCCATTGTGTTCATGATAACATTTGCAAATGTCTTATTTTTAACTTTAGACATTTAATTGTCCCCAAGTAGAATGCTTGTTTTTTAAAATTTATTTTTCTTATTAGTAGTTTTTTCACATACTGTAAATAGAATCAGAAATTAAAATTGCATTATAGAAGCAGAAACAGAAATGTAATGTTTCCATCTTAGCCAATGTTGTATGGTACAAATAAAAAAAAGACAAGTACCTACTAATTTATTATGTTTAGAAATAACATTGACATTGTGAAAAAATTACATAAATTAAATGAAAATAAATACATATCATTCTGAAAACATTTAGAGCTTCCAATACAATGAAAATTTCTAAATATTCAAGTAACAAAAAGGCATAATTGCTAGTAAGCTTGCTCCCAGTCCTCCTGAGACACAATTTCCCAATATTTTTTTACAATTGGTGCATTATAATTATATATAATAGATGGATTCTATATGGCGTTTTCATATATGCACATAATATAATTTGACCAATCTCATTCCTCAATATCTACATTTTCCCTCCTCTTCTCCCTCATTGTTTGTTCTGCCCTATTAGTCTCCCTTCTACTATTGTGATATACCATTTTTCCTTTTTTTCCCCTCTTTTAAGCTTCCACCCATAAGAAAAAAATATTTGACCCTTGACTTTCTGAGTCTGGTTCATTTCACTTAGCATGATGTTCTCCAGTTCCATTCATTTAGCAGCATATATTTCTTTTCCCAAATTATTTTTACTATTCTGAGTCTCTAGTATTTCTATATTATTTTTAAGGTTCATCTCAATGTTTTCAAAAAGGAAGCTGAGATTTTGGTAACTATCACATTGAATGATTTTTATTCATTCTTTTATCTTCCTGAGGATTCTATGATAGACTCATTTAAGTTTGCATTCCTGATGTTCCTCTGATGTTTTTTGTTTCTTTGGATATAAGTCTCCCATGTTTTAAGATTGGGTTTTGGAATTTCATTCGATGTCTAATCTCAGTATAGTTTTTAAAAATCTATATGTGAGTTTGTGTGTGTGTGTGTGTGTGTGTGTGTGTGTTTTTTCTTGAGTCCAACTTTCCATCTTTGACAGTTGGACAGTTGATGATTATGACTGTATTGCTTATTTTGGTTGCTATTTTAAAATCAGGTTTTTTGTTCACAGTCTAGTGTTCTTCTCTTATGGATTTATCATAGGCAGGATGTCACAGTCATCTTGCTTGGCTGTTTCTGCTTATATCCACTAATTTAACCAAAAATCTTTGATAAAACATTAGCTTCTTTATAAGGTTATTTTCTGAATTAGTATATGAAATCCAGAGGACTTTTTATTGTCACTGAAAGAATCATTGCCAAATTGACTGAAATCAATCCCAAGAAAAATAAAACATAATACTTTATATTGATTTTGCTAATTCATTTGCTGTGTTTTTCATCTGCTGCTATAATTAGTGGAGTGTGAGTTGAAACACATAAATATCTATACAGTCAAGTAATAAGAATAATAAATTATAATTCCAGGACAATGTAAATACTACAGGATAGACTGCTTAAAAATATAACTTCAAATGTTTCAGTTTAGATTTTGATGCTCTGAGGAGTTCCATACAAAAGTGACCCTGTAAGACCCTCCAATTACATTAAAGTTACAATATGCTAGCTTGGAAACTTATATAGTATTTACTGCAATTAGATTAAGGAGAAGATGATATTTAAACACTACAACTTTGAACTTCTTTTTTTCCATGTTAGTTACCAACATCTATTTCATTTTAATCACTGAACTAATATTACTTTCTTGGACACATCACTTTTGATTTACCATTCCGTCCAGTCAACCTATTACTCTGTTTTCATATTTCTTTCAATTATCTCATAGCACATTGCATAGTTCACCTGTTTAGTGATGTGAGTGATACTGAGACCTTGATTTCTCATTATTCACATGTTCATCTCTTTAAAATAGACTTCCCTATGAACAACATAACTTTTTTTTTTCTTTCCTAGAAGTAATTCTTTATGTTGAAATCAAGGCTTCATTACTTACTGACTTTTTAAAACTGCCTTAAAAATTTAACTGACAGATATAGATATCATTGTCTGTTTTTGTCTTGCACAGCATGAATTCTTAATTATAATGAATTGCAAAATCTACCTAATTAGCAAACACATTACCTCACATAGTTATCATTTTTGTGGTGAGAGCATATAATGTCCACTCCATTTTTTTCAGAAATATATCACCAACAACTATAGTCACTTTGCTATATAATAGATATGCTGAAATTCATTTCTCCTACCTAATTATAATTATGTGTCTTCTTATATCTCTCCATCTTTCTTTATCCCTAACCATCCTAGCTTTTGGTATCTACTATTCTACTCTCTACTTCTGAGATAAATATTTTCAGATTCAACATTTGTGTGAGATTATGTGGTACTTCTCTTGCCATGCCTTCCTTATCTCACTTAGCATAGTATCCTCCAAATTCATTCATGTTGCTACAAGTGACAAGATTTCTTTGTTTAAGGTTGAATAGTATTGCATTGCTCACATATACTACATTTTCTTTATCTGTTCATCCACTGATGGGAACCTAGGGTGAGTTCATCAACAATATTGCCTATTGTTAATATTATAGTGATAAGTATAAGAGTGCTGACATTATTTCAACATATTGATTTTATTTCTTTTGTGTATATACCCAGTATAGGACCCTTGGATCTTATTTGGGTTCTATTTTTAATTTTTAGGGGCTTTCATATTTGCCAGAATGGTTGCACTAATTTACATTCTTACCAAAAGTGTACAAAAGTTCCTTTTTCCCCACAACTCCATCAATACTTGACATCATTTGCATTTTTGGTAATGATCATTCTCATGAGGTGGAAGTGCTATCTTAGTGTGGATTTGATTTGTATTCCCATGATGATCAGCGATGCTGAGCATTTTCTCATATCATGTTATAGATTTGTATATTTTTCTTTTGAGAAATGTCTGTTTATTTGCCAGTGTTTTAAATTAATCCAATAAAATTATATATTTAATTATATTTAAATATATAACATAAATATATTAATTACATATTTAATTATATTAATTATATATTTAGATATATATTTAAATCATACAATAAAATTGTATATTGTATTTTGAAGAATTATATGATAGTGGGGTTCATTTTGACATATTAATATAGGCACATAATATAATTAACTCCATTTCATTTGTCAGTACTTTCTCTTTCCGTCTCCTCCTCCTTCCCCCTGATTATTTTCCTTTGTTCTACTGGTATTCCTTCTAATTATTCATTTTTTAATTGGTGCATTATACTTACACATAAAAGTGGAATTTATTGCAATATATTTCTTCTTGGACTTAACATAATTTGGTTGATTTGATTCCAATTTCATTCTGCAGTTCCTCCCCTTTCCCTTCCATACTCTCTTCCCCATGCTGCACTTCCTCTGTTCTACTGCTGAACTTTTGTTTTACTGCGATCTCCTTTTTCCCTTTATTTCTATCTTCTGCATAGGGAAGGAAATATTTGACCTTGTACTGAGTCTGACTGATTTAACTTAACATGATATTCTATATTTTAATCCATTTAGCAGTAAATGACCTTATTTCTTCCATCTGCCTTTCCTTCCTCTTCCTCTTTGTCCTCCTCTTCCTTCTTCTTCATCCTGGGATTTGAACCCAGAGGTGCTTTACTACTGACCTATATCACCAGTTCCTTTCAAAAATGTTTGGAACAAGGTCTCAATAAGTTGCTAAGGGCCAGAATGAGTTGCTGAATTTAACCCTAGAAGTTGTGACTCTTTTGCCTCAACCACACAAGTCAAAGGGATTACAGGTGTATGCCACTGCAACAAGCATAAATTCATTATTTTTAATAGGTGAATAGAAGAACGATGTCATGTATATATACCAATTTTTCTTTATCCATTCTTCTGTTGACCGATACCTATGCTGGTTCTATAACTTGACTATTGTGAATTATGTTGCTATAAACTTTGGAATGTAGGGATTGATAAAGTATGCTGATTTCTGTTCTTTTAGAAAAACACTAGGGAGTGGAATGACTGGATTGTGTGGTATATCTAGTTTTAGATTTTGAGGCACTTTCATACTGATTTCTACAATGATTGTACTGATTTACATTCCTACCTACAGCATATAAATATTTCTACCTTCATACATGCCAGCATTTGTTATCATTTATCTTCCTGATGGCTGCCATTCTAATTGGGGTGAGATAAAATTTCAGTCTAGTTTTGGTTTCCATTTCCCTGATTGCTAAGAATGATAAATGTTATTTTTCCATATATTTTTGGCAGTTTGCATTTCTTCTTTTGAGAAATGTCTGCTTAGTTCATTTGCCCATTTCTTAATTGAACTGTTTGTTTTGTTTTGGTGTCAAGTTTTTTCAATTCTTTATATAATCTGGATATTACTTCTATGTCAGAAGAGTATCTTGCCAGATTTTCTCCCATTGTATACATTCTCTCTTCACACTCTTGTTTCATTTGCTGTTGAGAAGTTTTTTAATTTGATGCCATCACACTTATTGATACTTGGTTTTATCTATTGAGCTTTAGGGGTCATTAAGGAAATGGATGATGCAACAATATATTAGCATGTATACCCTATTTTTTTTTCATATCAGTTGCAAAATTTCTGGTCTAATTCCAATTATTTTATCCTTTTCATTTTGACTTGTGCAGAGTGAGAGATTGAGATCTAGTTTCATTCTTTTTCATATTAATATCCAGTTTCCCCAACAACATTTGTTAAAAAGGTTATCTCTCCAACATATGTTTTTGGCAACTTTGTTGAATATCAAATGACTGTATCTACATGGACTCATTTCTGTGTCTTCTTTTCTATTCCATGCTCCTTCATATCTGTTTTGATTCCAATAGAATGCTTTTTAAAAAGGACATTTTTCAATCTCCGTGTGTTTAACAGTTTTCTGTTATTTCTTTATATTGATTTCTGGTGTCATCTGATTCTGATCACATACCCAGTCTCTCTTAAAGATTTTATATACCTACAAATTAGATAGACATATATATATGTACATATACATAAATTAGATGGATAAAATCATAGTAACTTTATCTAATTTATTTATTTTTATGTGGTGCTGAAGATCAATTCCAGTGCCTCACATGTGGTAGGCAAGCATTTTATCACTGTGCTAGAACCCCAGCACCCTGTTCCCAGTTTTTAGTAATGTGCTTTTTTTTAATGTTCTCAATAATTTAATTCACATGAAATGGTCACAGAAGATATTTATATAGTAAGTAGATAGGAAATTGCTTAGTGTTGAGGGAAATGGGGAGATAGGGAAATAGCTAAAGGTTACAGGGTTTTGTTTGCGGTAATGAAAATGTTCTAGGGCTGACTATGGTAATGGTTGCAAATAACTAAATACACTAGAAACCAATGAACTATACACTTTGAATGGATGAACTGTATGGTTTGTGAAGTGTATCTCAATAAGGCTGTTAAAAAAATGTCAAAATAAAAATAATGAAATCAAGATGTTGCTAGATCCTAGAATTATGCAACTCTTCTTCAGTAGCCTGGGAAAAAGTTGAGATTCCAATTGCTGAGGTCAAAAGGAGGTAGAAGCCATGCCCCAGGGATAAGGAGGAACTCAGTTACAACATCAGAATGAAGGTCTGCTCCCCTTCCTCATAGACATTTTCACAAATCAGCAAGGAGAGAGCATTTGGTGCTCATGCTGTTATCTTCATATACATGGATAATTATAACTTGAGGGCCTAATTTGTGCTAGGAAGTATACCATTTTTTTTTTTTTTTTTTGTGGTGGTGCTGGGGATTGAACCCAGGGCCTTGTGCATACAAGGCAAGCACTTACCAGCTGAGCTATATCCCCAGCCCCTACCTTGTGTTTTTAGTTAATGACTAAGGCATGATTTCTGGACTCGATCTTTTGAATTATATGATGCTGGAAGAATTAATGTAACCTTTGGGCCTATATTCTTATTTATAAATGTGTGCACTAAATATTTAGCACAATACCTGATAAATAGTACATGTTTAATAGACATTTGCTATTATGGTAACTGGTATAAAAGACATTTGCTATTACTTTAACTGCTATCATATCTTCCCAATCTCTAAGGAGTCATTTTTACTTCACCAAAGCTCAGATCGTTTACATGATTTACCGAAAGTCACACAATGAAAAACAGACAGAGCTGGCACATGGACTCCATTCTGGGTACTTATATGGACTCTGATTGTGCTTTATAAAGTCATACAGAGCATGTTCCAGAGATTCTTGACATCATTCAGTGTGCAGTCAGAATCAGAGAAGGCACAAAATTAAACAGGTTTTTCAAAGATAACTGATCTCATTACTTTTGTCATTTGTTAACTCGAAACAAAGGAAAAAAAAACCTTTATCCTTTCACCAAAGTACTTCCTTAGATGGTTTATCCTCAGAGCATTTCTGTGATAACCCAATCTCAGAACTGCATACAGTGTTAGGAAAAATCTTTTACATCATTTGTATCCCTTCCTTCATTTTACATCACCAGCACTCTGTATGATCTTTTGAGACTGGAGGACAGTTGCCAAATATTATCAGGATCGATCCCAGTAGGATCTTTCCTGTGAGCCACAAGAAAGATGTTCTTCTCCTTATATGAGGTATAAATTGTGATTCTGACGATCACAAAATAAGATATAACACACAGAGCCAAAAACTGGCTTGGACTCTGGAAAGGAGTGTATATAATCCCAAATCAAAGCCACTATGCAAAGAAACAAGAGATGGTACAGATGGTGAGGCGACCATCAATTAGCCCAAAATTCTCCACATACTTGTACTTTTCCAGAAGTACCTTTTTGGCAGAATCATCCAAAGAGTTTTTCACAGCTGATCCATCCCATTTGTCAATTTTTACAGGCTTATCATCAATTTTCCACTTATCTAACAAACCGCTGGGGCCGCTGCCTGTCCCTCAGCTGGGGCCACTGCCAGCCCCACTACTGCCTCCGCCACCACCACTTCTCCCACCCTGTGCCACCGCTGCCACCATCTTGTCTGCTTCTGCATCTCCCTCATCTTCGACTTGTCCAATAATGTGCTTTTTGTTTTTGATGTTTTTGTTTAGTTCCTTCTGCATTTTGACACCATTTCACATATATAGTTTCAAATATTTTCTCCCATCATGTAGGTCATCTCTGTTGTTTCCTGTTGTTCCTTTTTAGTTGGATGTAATCCCATTTACATATTCTACTTTTGTCTCCTTTGTGTCTGAGGTCTTATCCAAAAAATACTTTTCCAGATCAATGTAATAAAACATTTTTCATGTTTCATATGGTTTCTTCTGGTAATTTTATAATTTCTTGCCTGAAAAAGAAGAAATTCTTCCAGGCTGTTATGAGGGCAGTATTTTAAGCCCAAATCAAACAAGAACACAACAGAAAAGGAAAACTATAGGTCAATATACTTGACAAATTTAGATGTACAAATCCTCCACAAAATATTAGCAAACGAAATTCTATGCCACATTAAAATATCATTCATTGTGATCAAGCAGGATTCATTCTAGGGATGCAAGTGTGGTTAAACACAGAACAATCAACAAAAATATTATGTTATTTTAGCACAATGAAGTACAAAAAAGCATGGTCATCTCAATAGATGTAGAAAAAGCATTTGAAAAAATTTAACATCACTTAATAATAAAAACTCTGCAAATGAGGTATAGAAAGAAAGTACCTCAACATATTACAGGTCACATCTAATAAACTCACAGCTAACAACAAACTGAATAGGGAAAAGTTAAAAGATTTTCTCTAAGTTCTGGAACAAAACAAAAAATCAATTTTCACCACGTTTATTTAGGATATTACTGTATGTCCTACCCAGAGATATTCTTTGAGAGAAAGAAAAAAATTTCCAATATGGAAATGAGGAAGCTAAGTAATTTGTTTGTAAATTACACAGTCTGTCTATTGTCGGAAACTCTATAGATTCCACTAAAAACTGTTAAAACGAATAAATGCATTTTGTAAAGTTGTAGGTTACAAAATCAATGTACAAAATTAGGAACATTTCTATATTCCACTAGTAAATGATCTCAAAGCAGAAATTAAGAAACCAAACACACTTATAATAGTTACAAAAATTGATATCCCCAGGAATAAATATAGCTAAGAAGGTGAAAAATTTCTACAATGTATTCTGTGAAACAACAATGAAAGAAAATGAAAATATTTAATTGAAATATATTCTGTTTTCTTGAATTGGAAGAAGTAATAGTTTTAAAATGTTCATTCTACACCATATTATCTTCCATGTTCAATGTCAATGAAATTCTTCACGGAAATAGAGAAAACAATTTTTAACATTTTATGGAACTGCAGAATACTGTACCTGACTTTAAAGGGTACTGAAAAGCTATAATAACCAAAACTGCATAGTAGTGGCATAAACACACATATGGAACAGAATGAAGAAGCCAGAAGTAAATCCACGTGTTTGAAACCAATCCAGCAAAATTGCCATGAAAACACATCAGGGAAAGTAGTTTCCTTAATAAATAGTCCTGGGTAATCTGATTTTAAGTCCGTTGGGTATAAGCCAAGGAGTGGGATAACTGGGTCAAATGGTGGATCCATTCCAAGTTTTCTAATAGCTGTCCTCCATTTGTGTTCAATGGATCAAAATTAAATGAATAAAAATAAATAAATAAATAAATAATCCTGGGAAAACTGGGTACCCACATTTAGAATAATGGAATTCAACTCCTATATCTCATAATATACCAAAATTAACTCAATGTGCATTTTCTTTCACCTTACAGCAAGTTATCATTTGCTTCTTCAATTCTTTTACATGAATAATGAGATTGTACACATGCCAATATCATAGAAATCATATGATGCTTGAATGAGTTTAATATTTATATACCACTAAAAAGATTCTTCTAATATTGATGATTATATAATCACTTGTATACTATTAATAACATTTCCTGCTTAATTGTTGATTTTCCTTTGTATTTAGGAAATGTTGATAAGATATAGGCATTAATTTTAATTTTTATGTAAGATGTGTCATTCAGTGCAATGAATTTGTTCTGTTTTGATTTAACTTTTCTGATTCTGATATTATTCACAAAAAGAAATTGTGCCTTTGAGTTTAGTCAAATCTGTCACTTAGTTCTATTATAAGCACTATGTTATATGCTTTGTTCTGGAAGCTCTCCTTCACTCTAGAAATATAAAAATAGTCCTCAATATATTCTATACTTTTGAAAGTCGAATTGTGCATTATTATAATACACCCATACATTGTCCCTCACTTACAAATATCTAGGACTGTTATCTAGATACCTCTGAGTCAGTGAAGAATTCCTATTCAAGTAAAATTTATTCTCCAAAATCAAGAAATATTCTTCACTTTAGCTACCTGATTCACTCACTAAAATTTTCCATAACTGCTCTACCTTTTCTCCCCTTCTCTTAGGTAGAATTATCTAGTCTAATGGAGCAAATGGACTAGTTTTGCAAGCATGCAGAATTAAATCTTCATTTGTCGTTTAGGTTACCCATTCACTTTTAATCTTTGTTTCCACTTTGGTGTAGTCTATGTGAAAGAAACTTATTCATGAGATGATGGTGGTGGAGAGAAGGGTCTAAAAAATATACACTAAACAAGCAGATTTATGTTTTGAGATTTAACTGTCATAGAATGAATTAAAACAGTAGATGCACTAACATTAGATTTCTTATTAGACATGGTTAATTTAGCACACACATTTACATTGTATCCTCTTAGGCATCAGCAAAGAAATAAAGCAACATAACCACACAAAAAGAAACACACAAGGAGATGATCAATTATGTATGTAAACAACTTAGGAGAAAGCAAATGGCATAATAACAACTAACTTTGATGGCTAAAGAAAGTTGAAACCTCACTCTGCAGGAAACGGCCAATAAAAAGCAAGCCATTACCCACACAGAGCTCATAAAAGGATTCAGAATACTCTTCTATATCTATTAGAAGACAGGAGCACAAGGCTACTTTGAAGGCAAAAATATTTGACAAGGCTGGAAATCAGAAAATTCAATTTTTAAAAAATGATATGGGAATCACCACTTTGCTTCCTAATCCCATGTAGCTAGACCTTCTTCCAAACTTACCCATCCCTAATAGTGTGCTTCAGATTTTATGTTTGTAGAGAATGACCCGGACAAACTCTTCACTAAGGAAATCAGGAATGATTCAAGATGCACATAAGATGTTAAAAACAGAAGGAGTAAATAGAGTAACTGACAGCCTCCAAACTAAACACTGAAATCTCCCAGTAATCATTCTCCATTCAACTCCACAAATGTTAGGCTTATACTTCAGTCAGAAAACTGAAGAATTCCAATCTGGGGTCACTGACTAGTAAAAGATAAATACCTACTAATGAAAGGTGTCTGTACAAAAGGCTAGAAATCCCGAAAAACCTTACAGTGAAGTAAACAAGCTAACAAAATCAGCATTGCCCCTCCTGGACTTGAAACACTATCTGTCCTCCCCCACATACTTTTGGTACCAGGGACTGAACTCAACAACAGTTTACAACTGAACCAAATCCCCAGCCCTTTTAAAATATTTTATACAGAGGCAGGGTCTTGCTGAGTTGCTAAGGGCCTCACTAAGTTGCTGAAGCTAGCTTTGAACTCAAGATTCTTTTGCCTCAGCCTTTCCAAGCAGCTGGCATTAAAAGCATGAACCACAATGCACAGCTATTTTACCCCTTGTGATGCTGGTCTTTTAAAATCCCACAAATATTGTTATGTTGTGTTTCCACTTACATTTACTTGAAGAATTTTTTAAAATTTCCGTTCCATTTCTTCAATTTCCCATTTTCCTTTCCATTTCTTCAATTTCCCAGTACTCATTCAGGAACATGTTGTCCAATATCCATGTTTTTGCACATTTCCATTGCTCTTCTTGCTATTATTTTTTTTTTCTGATGGGTTCTAAGAAAATATATGACATGATTTCAATTTTTAAAACTTTATTGAGACTCAAATGTAGCCTAACATTGGATCTAGCATATAGAGAGTCCTACCACTTCTTAATATTCTGCCATGATAAGTTTTTATTTGTTGTTTTTATTTTTTTAGTTAATTTTGATTCATTGTACACAAATGGAGTACAGCTATTGTTTCTCTGGGTGTACACAAAGTAGAGTCACACCATCTGTGCATTAATACATGTACACAGGGCAATGATATCTGTCTCATTCTGTTGTTATCTTACCCCCAACCCCACCCTTCCCTTCCCTCTATGCAATCTATCTTTCCTCCATTCTTGCCTCCCACTCCGCATTATGCATCACCATTCACTTATCAGAGAGATTATTCTGCCTTTGGATTTTTGGGTTTGGCTAATCTCACTTAGCATGACAGTCTCCAACATCATCCATTTACCTACAAAAGCCATAATTTTATTCTTCTTTATGGCTGAGTAATTTTCCATTGTGTATATATACCATAGTTTCTTTATCCATTCATCTATTGAAGAGCATCTAGGATGGTTCCACAATCTAGCTATTGTGATTTGAGCAACTATGAACATTGATGTGGCTGCATCACTGTAGAAATCTGATTTTAAGTCCCTTGGGTATAGGCCAAGGAGTGGGATAGCTGGGTCAAATGGTAGATCCATTCCAAGTTTTCTAAGGAATCTCCACACTGCTTTCCAGAGTGGCTGCACCAACTTGCAATCCCACCAGCAATGTATGAGTGTACCCTTTTCCCCACATCCTCGCCAACACCTGATGTTGCCTGTATTCTTAATAAAAGACATTCTAATTGGGGTGAGATGAAATCTTAAGGTGCTTTTGATTTGCATTTCTCTTATAAGTAGGGATGTTGAACATTTTTCATATATGTGTTGATTGCTTATAGATCTTCTGTAAAGTGTCTGCTCATTTGCTTGGCCCATTTACTGATTGGATTATTTACATTCTTGGTGTAAAGATTTTTGAGTTCTGTATACATCTGGAGATTAGTGCTCTATCTGAAGTGTGTGTGGCAAAGATTTTCTCCCAATCTGAAGGCTTTTTCTCTTCATACTGGTGATCTTTTCCTTTGTTGAGAAAAAAGTTTTTCAGTTTGACTTTATCCCAATGATTGATTCCTGCTTTTATTTCTTGTGCTTTGGGAGTCATGTTAAGGAAATCTGGACCCAAGCCAACATGATGAAGATTTGGACCTATTTTTTCCTTCTATTAGGTGCAGGGTCTATGGTTTAATTCCAAAGTCCTTGATCCATTTTGAATTGGGTATTGTGCAGGGTGAGAGTTAGGGGTTTAATTTCATTTTACTGCATATGGATTTCCAGTTTTCCCAGCACCATTTGTTGAAGAGGCTATCTTTTCTCCATTGTATGTTTTTGGAGCCTTTGTCTAGTATGAGATATCTGTATTTATGTGGGTTTGTTTCTATGTCCTCTATTGTGTACCATTGATCTACCTGTCTATTTTGGTGCCAATACCATGCCGTTTTTGTTACTATTGCTCTGTAATATACCTGAAGGTCCAGTATTATGATACCCCCTTCTTCACTCTTCTTGCTAATAATTGCTTTAGCTATTCTGGGTCTCTTATTCCTCCAAATGAATTTCATGATAGCTTCCTCTATTTCTATGAGATCCATCATTGGGACTTTAATTGGTGCTGCATTGAATTTGTATAGCGCTTGTGGTAGTATGGCCATTTTGACAATATTAATTCTGCCTATCCAAGAACATGGGAGATCTTTCCATCTTCTCAGATTTTCTTTACTTTTTTTCTTTAGTATTCTGTAGTTGTCATTGTAGAGGTCTTTAGCCTCTTTTATTAGATTGCTTCCCAAGTATTTTATTTATTTGTTTTTGAGGCTATGGTGAATGGGGTAGTTTTCCTAATTTCTCTCTCAGAGGATACATCACTTATGAATAAAAATGCATTAGATTTATGAGCATTAATTTTATATCCTGCTACTTTACCAAATTCATTTATGAGTTCCAGAAGTTTTCTGGTGGAAGTTTTAGGTTCTTCTAAATAGAAAATGATGTCATCAACAAATAGGGATAGTTTGAGCTCCGCTTTTCCTATTTGTATCCCCCTAATTTGTTTGATCTATTTCCTCTGGCTAGAGTTTCAAGGATGTTGTTGAATAGAAGTGGAGAAATAGGGCATCCCTGCCTTGTTCCAGTTTTCAGGGGGAATGCTTTCAATTTTTCTCCATTTAGAATGATGTTAGCTGTGGGCTTAGCATAGACAGTCTTTACAAAGTTATGGAATGTTCCTACTTTCCCTATTTTTTCTAGTGTTTTGAGCATGAAGGTGTGCTGTATTTTATCAAAAGCTTTTTCTGCATCTATTGAAATAATCATGTGGTTCTTGCTTTTAAGTCTGTTGATGTGGTGAATTACATTTACTGATTTCCAGATGTTGAAGCAACCTTGTATCCCTGGGATGAAACCCACTTGATCATGGTGCACTGTTTTTAATATGCTTTTGTATGCAATTTGCTAAAATTTTAAAATTTTTGCATCTATGTTCATTAGGGATATTGGTCTGAAATTTTCTTTCCTTGATGTGTCCTTCTCTGGTATTGTTATCAGGGTGATATTAGCTTCATAGAATGAGTTTGGAAGGGTTCTCTCCTCCTCTATTTCATGAAATACTTTGAGGAGTATTGGAATGAGCTCTTCTTTGAAGGTCTCGTAGAACTCGGCTGTGAATCCATCTGGTCCTGGACTTCTCTTTGTTGGTAGGCTTTTGATGACTTCTTCTATTTCATTGCTTGAAATTGATCTATTTAAGTTATGTATGTCCTTCAGTTTGGGTGGCTCATATACCTCTAGGAACCTGTTATTGTCTTCCAGGTTTTCTATTTTGTTGGAGTATAAATTTTCAAAATAGCTTCTAATTATGTTTTGTATTTCAATAGTGTCTGTTGTGATATTTCCATTTTCATCACAAATTTTAGCTATCTCTCTCCTTCTCTTCATTAGTGTGGTTAAGGGTTTATCAATTTTGTTTATTTTTTCAAAGAACCAACTTTTTGGTTTGTCAATTTTTTGAATTGATTCTTTTGTTTCAATTTCTTTGATATCCACTCTGATTTTAATTATTTCCTGTCTTCTACTATTTTTGGTGATGATTGTTCTTCTTTTTCTAGGGCTTTGAGCTGTAATTTGTTCAGTTTTCATTCTTTTATTGAATGTGTTCCATGCAATTTATTTTCCTCTTAGCACTGCTTTCATAGTATCCCAGAGATTTTGATATGTTGTATCACTGTTCTTTTTGATCTCTAAGAATTTTTTTATTTACCCCCCAATGCCTTCTGTTATCCATGCATCATTCAACAGCATATTATTTAATCTCCAGGTGTTGCAGTGTTTTCTGTTTTCTATTTTATCATTGATTTCTAATTTCATTCTATTATGATCTGATATAATACAAGGTAGTTTCTCTATCTTTTTGTACTAAATAAGAGTAGCTTTGTGGCATAACATGTGGTCTATTTTAGAGAAGGACCCATGGGCTGCTGAGAAGACAGTGTATTCAGTTCTTGATGGATAGAATATTCCATACATGTCTGTTAAGTCTAAATTAGTGATTTTGTTATTGAGTTCAATGGTTTCTTTGTTCAGTTTTTGCTTGGAAGGTCTGTCCATGGTGAGAGTGGTGTGTTAAAGTCCTCAGTATTATTGTGTTGTGGTCTATTTGGTTTCTGGTGTTGAGAAGGATTTGATTGACATACATGGGTGTGCCCTTGTTTGAGGCATAAATATTTATGATTGTTTTGTTTCGGTGATTTATGCTTTTCCCTTAAGGAGAATGAAATATCCTACTTTATCCCTTCTAACTAATTTTGGCTTGAAGTCCACTTTATCTGATATGAGGATGGAAACCCCTGCTTTTTCACTGAGTCCGTGTGCATGGTATGTTTTTCCCCATCCTTTTACCTTTAGTCTGTGGGTATCTTTTTCTTTGAGATGTGTCTCTTGGAGGCAGCATATTGTTGCATCTTTCTTTTTAATCCAATCTGCCAGTCTATGACTTTTGATTGATGAGTTCAGGCCATTAACATTCAGGGCTATTATTGAGATATGATTTGTGTTCCCCGTCATTTTGGCTTATTTTTGGTTTTTAACTTGACTTGGTTTCTCCTTTATTTGGCTATTCCTTTAAGGGAGTTCCTCCCTATGCCGGTTTACATTGTTGATCTTCATTTCTTCCTCATGGAATATTTTGCTGCGAATGTTCTGCAGTGCTGGCTTTCTATTTGTAAATTCTTTTAGCTTTTGTTTATCATGGAAGGATTTTATTTCATCTTCAAATCTGAAAGCGAGTTTTGCTGGGTATAAGATTCTTGGTTGGCATTCATTTTCTTTCAGGGCTTGGAATACATTATTCCAGGCCCTCTTTGCTTTTAGAGTCTGTGTTGAGAAATCTGCTGATAACCATTTTGGTTTCCCCCTGAATGTAATCTGATTTTTTTTTTCTCTTGCAGTCTTTAAAATTCTATCTTTATTTTGTATGTTAGGTACTTTCATTATAATGTGCCTTGGTGTTGATCTATTGTAGATTTGTCCATTTGGTGTCCTGTAATCCTCTTGTATTTGGTTTTCCATTTCATTCTTCAAATGTGGGAAATATTCTGATATTTTTTCATTGAATAGATTATTCATTCCTTTGGTTTGTATCTCTGTGCCTTCCTCAGTCCCAATAACTCTCAAATTTGGTCTTTTCAGGATGTCCCATAATTCTTGGAGGTTCCGTTCATGATTTCTTACCATCTTCTCTGGTCGACTTTGTTTTCAAGATTAAATATTTTGTCTTCAATATCTGAGGTTCTGTCTTCCAGGTGATCTACCTGTTGGTTATGCTGGCTATTGAGTTTTTAATTTGGTTTATTGTTTCCTTCATTTCTAGGAGTTCTGTTTGTTTGTTTGTTTTTCAGAATCTCTATCTCTTTATTGAAATGATCTTTAGCTTCTTGTAACTGTTCTTTTAATTGTTAATTGGTGCAATCATTCATTGACTGCATTTACTCTCTCATCGCATTGTTTGCTTCTCTGATCATTTTAATTATGTACACCTGATCTCCCTTTCTGACATTTCTTCTGCCCTGCTATCATTGGATTCTGTTGATGTAGCATCTAGCTTTGTTTGAGACACTTTCTTTCCTGTTTTCTCATGTTGCTCTTGTATCTTCCCCTCTATCTGTGATAATCTGAAGTATTGCAGCTTCCCCCCATAGACTTCTGGTGTCCCTGAAGATTTCCAATACCTCACCTCCTAGTATTCAGTAACACTGGATCACAGGCTTGGGCAGTCTAGTGTATGTCTGGGCCTCTGGGCTGGTCCTCCTGGTGGCTGTTCCGTGCGGAAATACCATGGGAGTACTCAGGGCCAAAGTACCAGGTGCAGAGGTCTCAGGCCTCTGCGCTAGGCTGAGCCTGATGTCTGTCTCTGTGCCTGCCTCCCAGACCTGGAAGTCTCAGGGGACTTGGCTTGGCAGAACCCAAACCTCTGAGTTGAGTCTCCCCAGTGGGGAACTCAAGTGACCACTGTGCCTGATTACCACACCTTGACATCTCCCACTCTTTTGGGCTGTGCCAGCTACCCCCATGTGCAAATCCCGCGGGAGCAATTAGGGTTGACGTTCCAGGTGCAGAGGTCTTGTGTGTCTCTGCTGGACTGAGCCTGATGTCTGTCTCTGGGTCTGCCTCCCAGACCTGGATCTCTGGTGGGACTTGGCTGAGCTGAATGCAAGCCTCTGAGCTGTGCCCCCTGGAGAGGATGACCCAAGTGTTCTCTCCTCTGTGCCCCCTTCCCATGCTGAGAGCTCTCACATCTGGGCTGTTCCAGTGGCCCTCATGGAGGACCCACGGGAGCGCTTTGGACCGGTGTCCCTGGTGGGGAACTCTCACCTGTCTGCGCTGGGCTGAGCCTAATGTCTGTCTCTGGGTCCACCTCCCCGACCTGGAACTCTCTCTGTTGCTTTTAGATATACATGACAGTAGAGTATATTTTGACATATTTATATAAACATTCCGTGATAAACTTTGATTATTTTCTCTATTTTGTGAGCATTTCCTGATAATGGGTTTTGTATATTCCTGTTTTCATGAGGGCTATTGCCATCCTTTTATTTGTACTGTATAACTCCCTTAAGCAGTCATTATAGGGCTGATTTGGTGGTAAGGATTACCTCATTTTCTGGTTGTCTTCAAAAGACATTTTCTCCTTCATTTCTGAAGAAGAGCTTTGGGGTTATAGTATTTTTGGTTGGTTGTTCTTTTTTTCTTCTTTTCTTTCAGAACTTTGAATATATCTTCTCATTTCTTAAGTTTTCTACTAAGAAATCTGCTAGTAATCTAATGGCAATTCCCACATGTGATTCCATGCTTTTCTGTTGCTGTTATTAGAATTGTTTCTGTGTTGCACTTTTTTTGCAGTTTATTCTTTTTTAATGTTTTTATTAATGTATTATAGTAATATATGATAATGAGTTCATTTTGACATATTCATATGTGCATGGCATATAATTTGTTCCATTTCAGACCCTAGTAGTTCCTCTTTTCCTCCCCTACTCCCTCTCCCTATTTCCCTCCTATACTCTACTGGTCTTCCTTTGATTTCTTTAGTGACTTTTCAAAATCAGTGCTTTATAGATAGTCATAAAGTTGAAATTCACTGTGATATATTCATATATGTACATGACAATCTGGTCAATTTCATTCTGTAATTCCTCCCTTTTCTCATCCTTTCTCCTACTCCATCTATTCCCTTCTATTCCGCTGATCTTCCTTCTATTTTCATAGTGTCTCACACATTTCTTTTTTCTTATTTTGGTCTAGCTTCGGCATATGAGAGAAAATATTCAACTCTTGGCTTTTTGAATCTGGCTTTTTTCGCTTAGCATGATGCTCTTCAGTTTCATTCAATTGCCAGAAAATGACATAATTTCATTTTTTTGGCTACAATATGCCTTGTAAAAGCTTTTGTTATTTTTTTTTCCTTTTTTTCTTTTTTGGTGACTGAATCTAATTGGTGTCCTTTGAGTTCTTAGGTCAGGATATCTATATCTCTGAATGCTTGGGAAGTTTTCATCTATTATTTCATCAAATAAATTTTCATTGTCTTTTTCATTTTCTTCTCCTACTGAAATTCCCATTATATGAAGTCCTATTTACTTAATATTGTACCATATGTCTCATATGTTTCCTTCATTCTTTTCAGTTCCTTTTCTTTGTTTTATATTTTGTTGGATTTGGTTGTTATAAATGTCTCTACATAAGTTCATATATTCTTTCTTTTGCTTTGTCTAACCTGGTATAGAAGCTCTCAATTATAAATTCTATCAAATGAACTTTACCCTGCTAAGATTTCTGATTCTTTTTATGACATTTATTTCTTTGTTGAATTTCTCATTTCATTGTATTGCCTAGCTGTATTTTCTTGTGTCTCACAGAGTTTCACTAGCGTAATTGTTTGATTTCTTTTTTCACATATTTTAGCGATTTCCTTAGATTGGAAGCCATTTCTTGGAGTTATTGTGTTCCTGTGGGAGTGTCATGCTTCTTTCTTTTTTTCCATGTTTCTTGTATCCTCACATTGTTGCCTGTGTATCTGTTATGACAGGAGCCTCTGCCTATTTTATGAAGTAGCTCTCTTAGAAACAAAAATTTTGTTTAGATGGGATATATGGTTATCAGTGTGTAGTGGTTTTGGCTTTGATTATATGTGAGATGAAAAATGCAACATCCATGTGATTTCTTCATCAGTAATCCAAATCAGCAGTGTCTATGAGCGCTTCAATAGTCTTGACAATAGTTGTTCATGAAGTTAGTTGTGTGGCTTTACAATAGACCTTGGTTTCCAAAGGTGTGTGTCCTCACACCATGTGGATTCAAATGCTAATAGTGGTGGGGCTTGTGGCAACAGCAGCTGTGGTTCTGTTACTGTGGGATGTAGAGGGTACCATCTTCAGGTGCCACAATGCAAGTGAAAGGGATCTGGGGTTATGACTTCAGCACTCATAGACCAAGAGCATCAGGATATGAGGAAAGCCTTCTCCACATCTCTGTGGATAAACATGGCTGATGAAAGGCCTTGTCACATTGGTAGCTGCAGTCCTGGAGGTAGAGTGCATGGATGGTGATTTCTCTTAGTCCTAAGGGAAAAGCATAGGTGATTCTGGGTTCTCTGGCACTGGAATCATGATCTCAGGCTTGAGGAAGTAAAAGCATACTCTTCTAGGTTCTATTAAGTGAGTTCAGATGAAAGCAGGGATTTTTTTTCAGCAGAAACCATGGTCCCAAGTCCATAAACTGCAGAGGAGACATTCCTTAAGACATGTTGGATAAGTATGGGTGCACTCAGGGATTGTGGCACTTGTAGCTAAGGTCCTGGTTTTGATGAGCAAGCATGGGTAGCACCATGGCTTGATGTGCTGGTAGTCATAGTCCAGGAGCAACAGAGCATGGATGGTATATACACCTGGACTCAGAGGGTGAGCATTGGTGATGTTGAAATTTGTGGCACTGGAATTTGTGTTCCTTACAGCTGAGGGACACAGATATGACCTTCCTCTATGTCGCCAGGGACAAATGTATTTGATAATGGGACTTTGGATAACAGTAGCTATAGTCCAATTCTTTAGATATTGAGATTTTCCTAGGTGCCATGTACTGAATTTAAGTAAAGATTGGGGTTATGGTACTGATATCCATTTCATTGGAGCTGAAGGACACAAAGGGGGCCTTCCCTCAGTCCCACAGGCTGAGTGCAGATGGCCCTAGGCTTATGGCTTTGGTAGCCATATGTTCTGGAACTGATGCATATTGAGGGCCTTCTCTTTCATTTTGTCAGAGGAATACACACTCAAAGCTTTTGGATGTGTCAGAGGAGCAGCTATATACACTAGGGCAGGGTGGAATCCAGCAGTATCTGTTATACCAGTTTCAATTTGGGGAGTAGTGGGGCAAAAGATGCAATATGAGTTTCTTCCCAACAAAGTAGTCACTCAGAACCCAGTTATCTATCAAACCTGGATTTAAAGCCTGTGATGACTGTGGAATTCTCCTATGGTAAGAATTACTGGTACGATCTTATGATGAAGGTTATTGATATTTTCCTGTCAATGTGTAGTTCCTCCTCAACCATTGAGCCGTGATTGAAGTTGGAGTATGCTTTGTTCCTCTTTCTATACTGCCTTTCTCACTCTCCATACTGTGTTTGATTCCTGTTACTTCTCTGTGATTTTCTTTCTTGCATTTTGTTGACCTAATATTTAAGGCTAACGTTTTTCTCTGGTTATATTTTAATTTTATTGCACAGATTCTTATTTGCAATAGTTTTTATTATTGATAGCTTTCAGATATTTTAAATTTTAGTTTCTACTTTACCCTTTACCTGATTTTTTAAATAGAGACCTTACATTTCCAGTTCAATGTCACTGTTAAGGTTTTACTAATTTCTAGTTTTATTGAATTTTTATTATAAAGTATTTTTATTTTATCCTCTATTATAGAATTTATTGGGGTTTTTCTTTATGACTATGTATGGTCAATTGTTATGAATGTGTGTTTGAGAAGAAAGTATATTCCTTATCATTGCAGTATAAATGATAATGCATACTATATCTTCATTATTAATTATGTTCTTTGGATTTTCTATATTTTTATATTTTTGTCTACTAATCCCTTTTGACTAAGACTGGTTATATGATCACAGAGGATTATCGATCATAATTTTTTACTACTATGTTTTAGGATTACACATTCACACAATTTTCTTTGTAACTATGTAGTGCCTCTAATGTCTCTTACTGTGAGCAGAGTACATTTCTCCTTCTCAGTGAGATGAAACTTAGCCACGTGACTTGAGCCAATGCAATGGTTATGCATGTGACATAAGAAGAACCTTCAAGCATGCTTATATGATTTGACTTGCTATTTTGTTTTTATATGTATTTACATTTAAAATCGGATTCGAATTACATGAAACTTGTTTGTACATAGACAAAATATTGTAAGAAAATTTTTTTCTGCAGAAGTCGTAGGCTAAATACACTATTTTATTTTGAAATAAATGGGTTATCCTAATGTCATCAGCCTATGAAATATTCTATGAGCTTCCATGAGAAGCAAAGAGCAGATAATTATTATCACTTTACACTAAGCTCCAAAATGAAAAAAAATGGAATAGACTGAATCCAAACTGTAGTCCAGAGCCAGGACAGTCTTCTTCGTGTGTAAATTTGTTTTTGCTCCTTTTTTTGAAAATGTTAACAATTTTATCTTTGAACTTGTGCTTGGTAAGTGAAATCCAGTGGGACACTGGAGCATGTATATAATCCTAGGAGATAAACTGGGCAGCAGTGTGCACAAGCTGGGAATTGGATTCACAGGCCTGACAAGCTGCATGCATACCAAAAATTTGTATTGGCCTCTGTCGTGTTCATGACAACAATTTGAGGGAGTAGCCAAGTTTGGACCTGGGCCCACTTGGTGGTAGTAATGGATGCAAAAGTAGCAGTGACTGTAGCTATGGGAGATGGAGAATCTTTCATGGAGGCAAAACCAACCTATGGTAGGGAACTGGCCTGTTTTTCCATTCCAGAAGCCAGCTGCTGTGGCATCTGCACAAAGATTAACTTTACAGTCTGAGTGCTGAGGTAGGAATTGCCAGTGCACAAGCAATAAACTTTGTCAGTAAATTATTACAAAATGCAAACTTGCATATGAACATTATAATGCATATCAGGGATTGATCCAAATTCATCAGACTTTTTAATCTCTGCTTTTGAAGAACACTGCAACATTCTGAAACAAAGGTCCACAATTTAGAAATTGAAATTAAATTTTAAGATCATTGAATTATATGGAAGGTACATTATTTTTATATGCATTTTATAAAGAACCAATTACTAATCAAGACAATTTTAAAATTTATATTGTCCTCAAAATTGAAAATATAGCAATAGAATGATATATTTGTTTTGAATTGTGCACAAATCAAGAAACAACTTTTGTTTTCTTGGATGAATTACAAAAGATACAAGAAATATCAAAGAAATATTAAAGTTCCATTGTTAAGAATTTATATTTAAAATTGAATTCAGACTTACATGAAACTGGTTGGTATGTAGAGAAAAATCTTTTTAGAGAAATTGTTATGTAAAAATAATAGGCTAAATACACTCATTTTTATTTTGAATTAATTGGATTATAAATTTGTTAGTGTTGCCAGCCTGTAAAATATTCCTAATAACACCAGTAATCATTGCATCAACAGAAAAATCTCTCAATAAAACATGAATACAAATTTATTTGTAGTTTTGCTTTTGTCCCAAGTAACTGTTATCACTGTTAATTACATTGATTAAAATTAAATTTCTAATAGCATATATTTTATATCCTAATTAATAAATTTGAAGACTGCTATGAAAAAACAAATCCTGTTTCAATAAAATATGAAACTAATTAAACATTAATATTTATTGTACTATATACAATTACACTACCAGCATAATATGTTTTTACCATGTGTAAGATTGTGTTGTTATTGATGTATCATTATTAACTCTATTACATTTTATCAGTAGCAGAATTTCTTTCAAGTGAAAAGTTTTCTAAAGGAAAAATCATTATATTTTACTACCTTTAATAACACTTTTCCCCTTAGTTTCTGAAAAAGAGGACTCACATTTTCATTTTCCACTAGGCTCTGCAAATTATGTACCTGGTCCTGCCTAGAGCTGTCAAACTAACCAGCAGCCTGAATCAGAGTGTTGTTTTTTTCTGTGAGAAAGGAAAAAAAGTTAAACAATTGTGATTTTGAAATTATTTTATATGCAGCATTAATGCAGAAATTACTGATTCCATACAGGTGTTTTCAAGCTTCCTATTGTTACTGTGCTTCTGTTTCTCCTGTCATCACCTACAGTTTCTACTCCATGAATATGGTTGCTGTGTTTAATGTATTTTGGCCTGAGTTATACTTGCTGTGACATTAGGATCATAAGCATCACTTTCTCGTTGCCTACTATGTCTTTACTATCTCTTTATTATTAGCTTTTCTGGTACTTTGTTAAGTGAGTTTCCTATATAGCTAGAATTGTATCTTTCTTCTTTTTGAACTAGTCTAAAAATGTTTTTAATATGTGAGCTAAGCCAATTTCAATGTACTGATTTAACTATTGTGTTTGATTTTAGCTCATATGGTTTTGTTATATATGCATTATCTAGTATTGTGTTTTCAGTGCATTCCTATTCCAATTCATTTCTCTATACTTCTTTCATATTTAAAAGGGTTATTTTTTTTCCTAAAAGGTACTTTTAAAATATAGATTTACCTACCATACCTTTCAACTTGTTGGCTCGTCAGTCTTAAGTGATATCATGTGACTACCATCTACAAAGAAGAAAATCAGTGAAATAACTGTTTTCCCCTTCTCTGTCCTTTACCCTTCCACTGTTTCAGTACATCATTTTGACTTTGTTAGACCATATAACACAAATATGGTGTTCTCCATTATCTATTGCCTATAGCAAAATACCAAACACTGAGTGATTTATAAAATAAACAAGTTTGGCTTATGGCTCTGAAGGCTGGAAAGTTTAAGACTGGGCAATCACATCTGGTGAAGTTCTTCCTGCTGGTGGGGACTTTCTGTAAAGTTCCAAGGTGTCCCAGAGAATTTTATGGTGAGAAACATCATAGTTCCAGTTTCTCTTTTCTTATAAAGCTGTAGTCCCACTGCATTAGGATCTCACCCTTTTGGCTTAATTTAACCTTAATTTCCTCGCAATGGTCCCACTTCAGATTACCATAAGAAGATTGAATTTTAACATATTAGTAGTGATTAAATTTGAACATGAATTTTGTGAGTTCATTCAAACTATAATATCTGCACTTTCTTGTATACAACTTTTTTTTTTTTGTGCCTTTTAGTCCTTTTGCTGAAATTTCCCCAGTCACCTCTTGGTTTAAAATTGATAGCTTCATTTATTTTCTACAGCTTTCATTAGAAGTATTACTGGCTGATTGAAAACAAGAGAAATTTATATTCTTTCACAATTTCATAGAATAGGGGTCATCAGGGTTGGTTCCTTGCAAAGGGGAAATCTGTACCATGCCTTTTTCCTGTCTTCTGGTCTTGGTGGCATCCTTGGCATATACTGGTGTGATTGGTTAATTTTGTACATCAGATTTACTGGGGTGATACTCAGCTGATAAAACATTATTTATTGGTGTTCCTGTTTGGGTGCTTATGGAAGATATTAGCATTTGAATCAGTAAACTGAGTAAAGATCTATCCTTATCAATGTGGGCAGGCATTATCCAATCTGTGGTAAGCTTGAACAGAACAAATGTGAAGGAAAGGTCAGTCTTCTCTCTTCTGTGGCAGAGACATCAATTTTCTCCTGATCTTGAACATTGAAGTTCCTGATTCTTAGACCTTTGGAATCTATAACTTACATTAGCCATTCCTTCTTCCTTCACATTTGTCAGGCCTTCAAAATTGAACTGAATTATATCATCTTTCCTGATTCTCTACCTTAAAGACAGCATATCATGGGATATATTGCTTTCTATAATTTCATAAGCCAATTCTCATATATCTGTATATATCTATCTATCTATCAGTTATCTAATTTATCATCTATTTATAAAATTGGCTCTGATTCTCTGGAGAACCTTAAATACTATATTTGTCTTGCATACACATCTCTCTGGTCTCTGCCTCCATCTTCACATGGAATTCTCTCCCACTGGTGTTTCTTCTCTTCATACAATTACACAAGTCTTATTGGATTATGGCCTCACTTTAACTTGATTACATTTGCAAAGTCTCAGTTTACAAATAATGTGACATTTATAAGAATCCGGGTTATGATTGGAGCATATTTTGGAAGGGTACAATTTAAACTCCAACAATAGTCTTTTAGTGTGTACCACAGGAAAGGCTTTTGAATACTGTATACTCTAAATTATTCCATATTTAAAGCTGTTTTATCTTTGAATCTAATGTTTGAAACAGTGTAACAAGGTAAAATTATTTGGCTTTTATTTCTTGTGTTTCTTAAAATTATTGCTCCACAGTCATCCTGCTTTTTTCTACTACTGTGAATATATCTGATGCCAAAATCATTTCACTTTTTTGTAAGTAATTTCATATTTTTGTTCAGAGGTTAAGGGAATGACTTTTGTCATTAAATTTTATTAATTTTAGTAGTGAACACTTTGGAACTAACCATTCTGGTTTTATTTTCCCAAGTGAGTATTTTCAATAAGTAGATTGAGGTATTTTTAAAATTTTTCTTTTCTGGAAAGTATATTGAATTCAGAGTTTAAAAATACCTGTCCAATTTCACTCTTTCTTTTTTCTTCAGGGAATTCTACCATTTGTTGTTGGATATTCTTTGCATGTCTTTTATATCAGCTATTCTTGAATCCTTTTTACTCCTTTCATTATATTGTTTGTATACTTTACATTTGTTTTGCCTTTCCTCAAATCCTTTTGTTTTGTATTTCATTCAGAGGTGTTTTCCCTTGGGCACCTTGTAATTGAGTCTTCATTTTGACTTCATTTGTAAGATGAGCTTTTTCTTCAATATCTTTTCTGAGTTCAGGCATCTTTAATTTTATATCTTCACATTATCTTCTATTTCCCTTCTGAATTCTTGTATTTCTGATGTACATAGTGTATTTTTAAAATTCTATATGTATGTTAATGGATATTTAAAGTTAGAGTTTTATATCATGTTTTACTCTGCTCTGTGTTTGATTTTATGGGGTATATTTTCATTAGATGTATTTTGATTCCTATTTCTTGCTCTCTCTTACAGTAGTTTTGTATGACTGGTGTCCCTCATATTTAGTTCATTTTGAAATGCCTTGTGCTTTCTTTTATTATTAGTGCATTGTAATTATACATAATATTGGGTTCATTTTGACATAATCATAAAAACATGGTATATAATTTGCTGTAATTCAGTTCCTACTATTTCCTCTCCTACCACCCCTGTTCCCTGACCCTCTACTTTACTGGTCATCCTTATTTTTAATTTGTAGTTTATAGTTTGTTTAAACTCATGCTATATATATATATATATGTTTGTGTGTTTGTGTGTGTGTGTGTGTGTATAAATGTGAAATTCTGTATTGTATACTCTTACATGTACATGGTATTGTATACTCTTACATGTTTGATCAATTTCATTTCTCCATTTCTCCTTTGTGGATTCTTTTTTACATCAGGAAGCAGGGCTTTATTCTGCAACACAGGGGAAACATGCTTTGCCCACCTGCCCCAGACATAAATTTTTAGGACTCAGGTACTGGCCAGCAATGCCCCTTGTGGACGCCAAGCAGGGTTCTAAAAAAAATCAGAGCCCGAAAATTCTCAGCTTTCTTCCCATAAACACACCCATATCATTATTTATAGAATTCACTCTTATGCTGGTATCAAAAATTATACTAAAAATTTGTCACTAAACTAACTTTATTATATTTTCCCTCTTAAATTTCTTTGCTAAATATCTTCACTGTCCCGACAATTTCTACTTCTTATTTTCTTGGTGCATACTGTGTCCTTATCCTTCTTTAGGTTTTCTGTACATCTCTTGGCACCTGGAGTGACTCTCTGCTCAGATTCACTCTCTAGTCTGACTGCATGCCCTGCTTTCTGAACCTCAGATGCCTAACTCTGAATTTGTGGTTGCTCCTTTCTCTTCCTGGTTTCTGGTGGGGATTGCCAAGCTTTTCTCCCTAACTTCCTCCTCTGCTGTGTGAGGCTGGGAAATATGATTTTGTCTTCCAGATCTCAAACACATTCTCTTTTCTCTGACTTTGCCCCTAGATGCAGGTTTCTCATCTCCATCATCCATCATTGGGACTCCATAGCTTCATCTCCTGGGATGTTTTCATTGGTCTCTTCTACTGCCTCTTTATTTGTACATTTTCTGCAGTCATAATCTCCTGTCTTTGCTGTTCTCCTTGAGCTTTATTTTGTTGTCTGGTTTGCAGCAACATTCCCTTGTCTTCAGGAGCAGTCTTCTGCTTTGTGTTCCTTTTTTTTCAGTTTCCTTGTTGGTGTTGTGCTCTTCCACAGGTTCAATTGTTGTTATTAAATTTTTAAAGCCTTACTCATTACCATGGGCTCAGGAGATTTGCCTCTTTCCCTGGGAGCAGCCTTCTTTTTCCCATGGACTGCCTTCGCCTGCACAGCATCCTGTTGCGCAGTCTCTGAGCACAGCTCCCAGAGTCCTGGAAATCCTCTTTTCCAGATTCACCCTTGGGCAGGGGAACATTACTTTTGCTTTGCAACGTGCCACATATCTATTGCCCACTTCGTATGGTTTATTTATCTAATATTAACAGACAATTCTTTGCAGGCAAAGATAAGGAATTTTTGTGTGATAGTGGGATCAAGAACATTTCCTTCTATTGATATAGTGGAATTTCTGATAATCATCCTTGTATATAACAGAGGTTGTCACATTTTATTATTCAATTTTGTGATTATTTAAGTTTCACCCTTTCTTCTCACTTATTTCCTTAGAACACCAAGCCTCTGAATATATCACTCCATTTCTAGTTAGCACATTCACAGTCTGAATCTTGCCCAAGACTTTAATCTTTGTCCCCATTCAATTTTAAGACCCTTCACTTTCTAGCTCTCATTTGTGTCAGGAGCGGAGAATGAATCATGGATCTTTTGAACTTCCCAAAGAAAGAGGAGACACCTTCCTGGGGAAATTCTCAGTGGAAAATCACCCATAGAAGATTGTGCAATTGATATGATGATGCCCTGTTCATGGCCTTGGGTTCAAGTGCCTGTTGCCCAAAGGTAGAGAGTTATGGGCACAAGTTAATGACCCCTAATTGAGTTGTATTACCCTTAACTTCAGTTTTGTATATCTTGAAGAATCTTTCTCACAATAAATTCTTCTGATGTATATATACACATATATAATAAATATATACATATATTAATATATTATATTATGTGTACATTAATATATCATATTATATGTATAATATATATCAATATATACATATACACATACATAATAAATATGCTGAGCTTGCTAGTTGGCAGTCTTCCTCCACCAGAGGCAGGCTGAACCATCAAGCCCCGGCCTTTTCTCTACTTTTGTGTCTGTTTATCTTTTTCCTTATCCTCTCATCAACCAATCTGTATGGCCCTGAATAAACTATCACACAGGATATGAGCCTCACACTTATTCTCAGTACTTCTCTTTCTGTGTTAATGCTTTTTATTTTGTGTAGTGGCATCATTGTTTCCCATCTTAAATTCCCTGCCCAATTCTGTGTGAAATCTTTATGATTTATGATTCCCTTTATGCATAATTTATAATTAAATGTATTCTGTTTCTTAGTTTTATTGTAGGCATGAATTTGGGTGCATTTATTTGTTGTTTTGATCTGTATGCATTTATGTGTGAAAACAGGCAGGGGGTAATATTTAGTTAGACACATATTTAACCATCATCATTCTAGGTTAACTTGGAATTAATGCTTCATACTTAGATATAAAGAGTAAATGGCCACCAGATAAATATGGAACATCTCATACACAAAAGACAGAGATCTAAGGAATTATAAAAATTAAACAAATTGGGCATGGTAGCACACATCTGTATTCGCAGTGAATCAGGAGGCTGAGGCAGGAGAACCACAATTTCAGGGTCAACCTCAGCAACTTAGTGAAACTCTGTCTCAAAATAAAAAATAAATAAAATAAAAAAGCTCAGTGATTAAGCACCCTGGGTTCAATACCAAGTACAAAAAAGAAAAAAAATTGAAAAAAACTAAGGATGAATACAATTCTAGTATAAGATAAATCACTAAGTACCTAAATATAAATATAAAATTACACAATCAAAAAGAACAACAAAAGATGTATAATTTTTAATACACATACTTGTATTTTGAATTAAGATAATTAGGAATAATGGTGTGCTGTATTCAATTTTAAATTATTTTAGGAATTTTAGTATATACTTATAAGTTAGACTGATCAGGAGTGTTCTGCCAGTAATCATTCTTATTTCAGTTTGGAGTGTGGTTTAGTCATTCTAGAACAATGAATTGAGGAATTTTTATTTTCTACATTCTCATAGTGCTAATATAATAGAAATTATGTTTTCTGATGATTGTTAAAACTTGCCTGAAGGACTATAGTATTTTATTTTTACATTCATTGCAATGTTTTAAGTTTCTGTTCCATTTTGAATCATTTTATTTTTTGTTTGTGCATTATAATTATGTATAATAATTGGGTTTATTGTGACATTTCTCCATGTACATATTGTAATTTATTCAATTGCATTCCAATGACTTCCCCATTCTCTCCTTTCCTCCCTTTCCTTGATACACTGCTCTACTCCACTACTCTCCCTTCAACTTATTTACTGTACTTATTTGGTGCATTATAATTCTATATGGAAGTGAGATTCATTGTGACATATTCATATACACAAATGGCAAAATATGGTTTATTTAATTCCTTAGTATCTCTTCTTTTCCTTTCCTCCTCCCTTATCCTTGACCATTTTAGTTTATGTTTTCCTTGAGAATTGTCTTTTGCACTGAAAATTTAAAATTTATTGGTATAAATAATATGCATATTTTCATAATTTTATATTTCTATATCTGGAATTATATTTTATTGCATGGCAATTAATATCTGCATTTTTATCTCATTTTTAAAAGAATCATTCCCTATTAAAAACTAATTTCCACTAAAAGATGCATCCTATGTGGCCTCTGGAGTTGCTGTTTTAGAATCTACAGACGTTCTAATAGCATCAACTATGTTCCAAGATTTTCTTCAATCTCCTTGTTTCATTTGAAACCTGAATTTCTCAGAGAACAATTCAAATATGCAGACATAACAAATACAAGATTCTCATTCACTGGTAAACATTAAGAATTCTATTTATGAGGGAGCAAGGGAAAATGGATTGGGAGACAAAAAGCTGCACTTGTTACTAAAGGAGAGATATAATATAAGTTCCATTTGCTATACTTTTTATTGGTTCTTTTTAGTTTTATATGACAGTAGAAAACATTTTGATAGAATTACACAACCATGGAATATATCTTATTCTAATCAGAACCCCATTCTTTTGGATATACACATGTTGGGATTCACTATGGTGTTTTCATATCCATATATGTACGTAGGAAAATTATGTCAAATTCATTCTACTGACAACTCAAGAAAAAATTCTCTCTTGAAATTACTTAAATATATTTTCATTAATTGTACTAACAGGGAAAACATCTACAGTAGTTTACATTTAGTAATGCTGATGACACAATTTGATTTGAACGTGATGTTTCAGTCATGAAGTTTTTTTAATTTTATTTTTACTTCAAGGAGACAATAAATATAGGTTAATACATATGGATACAGTCCATGAGAGGATCATATTGCATTATTTAGAATGTGAAACTCTCTTTATCTGAATATTTTATATCATATTGCATATTTTACTATACAGGGACAAATTCAAACTTTAACTTAAAGTTAAAAAAATCTGTCTAGAGAGAAAGTTTTGGTGCTAAAGTAGCAGTGGCATATACTATTTTCAGGTTAAAGCTTGGGGAACAAGGGCTAACACATTTTATGCTGATGAACATTGGGTGAAAGATCTTGGCATGAATGCTGCAGGTTTCAAATAATAAGCTTTTGAACTAATATAGGGCCATTATGGCAGAGCAGCAGCCTAGCCCTCTTGTCATTTTTGATAAGGACATCAATATTAGTCATTGTCAGCCTTCATTAAGTTCAGATCTTATATGCTTCTATCCCTAAGGGTGTGTTTCATTGATGTTTTCTTAGCAAACAACACAAGGACATAGGGACACAAGCTCATATCAAACTATATTTAGAGCTGATTTTTTTTTTTCCTTCCATGGGACATTTACTACAAAGGAATATAAATGTTTTTCAAAAATTCTTCCAGTTTTATTAATGTTATTATGGGTACTCAAGTAAATTTACTAAATTTAAGTACTTTTAGCATGTGAATAAATATTATAACAAAATAAATGTTTTGCCATTATTTCTATATCCATTTTTATTTTTTCTCATGTCTGGAAAGCATAGTAAGCATACATATTTGTTTTTATATTATAGCTTTCCTTTGGTAATGCATTCATTTATTAAATTCAACTGGAATTTCATTTCCACTACTATGCTTCTATTAATGAAATTTTTAATCATTTGATAATTCCTTGCTGAGAATGAAATCAACTTGTGCTTTTAAACTATGCAACCCCCACTTCTATGTTGACAAGATACCCATCTACATATAATCTATCAATGAGAGATTTTCCATTGGAATAGCTTCAAAAGCAAAGTGTTGGGCACTACTTCAAGGGACCTCCATACAACCAAATGTAAAGGACCCAGATATAGCATACTGTGGGGCAGCACAGCAAATTTATGAAAAGAATCACACCAACAGGGATTTAATAAAATGACAAAGGGAGGAAACAAAATAAATAATGTGACTTCCAGACTTTTGCATTTCGATTACTGGCTTTAGTTTAGCTCAAAGTCTTTGCAAATATGCAGAACGCACTCATATGTCAACCACAGGGCCCTTCCAAAATTTTAAGAGGTACGGGAGAGTTATTGCTTCATTCATGACTGCTTGTTCAAGATGTGGAACATGTCTGATTATCAGAATGTCAGATTTTCAGATTGTGGTGAAATAGTCATGGAACTAACCAATGATTAGAAAACTAAATTCTTCTCATTTCAAATATGGTACATTTGTCTATAAGCAAATAAGGGGGAAAATCCTGTTACGTTTGGTGTAAGTTTGTCTTACTATTACTCTACTAAGAGCTCTTTTTAAATGTGGTTTGTTTTTGTAACACTTTTTACAAACAAAACTATACTTGAACAGTTCCAAATTGTACCTACTGCATGAAATTTGTCCTCTAGTTGGGTTCCCTATTTCTATGTGGAATTTCATATCTTATAGTGTCCTGCAAATAAGTTTAAATTCTAAAAAATAAAGAGTGAATGATATCAATAATCCAAAATATAGAGAGATTTGATGGGGGAATAAAAATCATGACAAATAAAAGCTAGAAATAAAATTGTTAAGTGAAATCTTGACTTATTTTTGGTGCTAAATATATTTGTTACCTTTTAAGAACATGAGCATTATATTTCAATTATATATTTACATGGGTTTCATAAACTGCATCTATGTGATTTGGTGACAGTGTGGTAGAGCTTAGCTTTACCTTTGTTGGTATACATATCTCTTTATGTAAATGATATATAACAATGTGGGGTCTGATCAGAATTAACCATGGTTGATCCTTACTTGATGCAGGCTCCAAATACATTCTCTCTTCCAATAGCTTAAAAGTAAAAAATTCTTTACATAGGAGGAGAGGTGCTTCCTTTCACAATTTTCTTTTATAAAGCTGCTCCCTGAATTCAAGAGTCTTTTGAGAACTAATGGTTTTCTATATGGATACTAACATTAAGATACATAATTTTTATTATAGTAAGAAAACTATATATGAAAATTGTGAGGCATTCAGTTAATCATACATATTGATTAAACTCCAGCTGTACAACAGGCAGGGTGTGGACAGCAAATCGTCTTGACTTACTTCTGAAAAGTAATTAAAAGTGCAGCAGCTATGAGGGCACTTCACTTACCAGAACAACCAGACAGATTTAGGTCAATACTTGTTCATTCTTTCCATCCTTATAATAAGGTCTCAGGGACTTGCTTTGTTCATTTCATCTTTCTTTAGGTGCCATTCCATCCTTTAGCTTTCCTCACTCTCAAACTTAGTAGATGTTATTATAGTTTATTGAGCACCCCCCCTTTTTTTTACTACTCTGAAAGAAAAACATACTAGTCCTTTTCTCCCAAGAGCTTTAATACTAAGTATAATAAAGAATGATAGAAGTTGAAATAGCAAATGTGAGGAAGAGATAACAAAAATTGAGAAATTCTAATACTTGTGGCCCTTGGTTTAAGAAACTGAACTGCCTTACTGAAGAGATACCTAAGAAGCTCCCTTTAATGCCTTTTCTGTTTTATTTTGAACAGAAGAAATTAGTCACAATCTCTTTTAGGAAGGAGGCAACATGATTTTCAATGACCAGAAAAGTGGGCACAAATGTGCAACATTGGCATTCACTTCTTTCCTGGAATTTTCACTTCCAAGAATCTATGGACTTAGAGATGTTTAGGTAAATTCAATGCTGCAATTTTATGTGACAATGACTTTTAACTATTTTACTTTTAGTGGAGGTATTGTTTTATTATTTTCTAAATAAAATATGTTGATGCATCCCAATACATAAATTTGATTAATTGTGAGTATTCTTATTTGAAATAAGGATGGAGTCCAAAATTCCACTTACATAGACTTCCCTCACAACCAGATAACTTCATGGAATTTTAAGACTTCAGAAAACTTAACCAAAAAGTGCTGCCTTTATAGAATTTCCTCAAAAGTCATCTTTCCTGAAAATAAAATTAGTCTTAGTTATTGTAAAAGACAATCTTAAAAATAATCTGTGTTCATAATAGAAATTTTACAAAGAATATATAAGAATTTTTAAATTTGTGAATAAAACAGTCATTTTCCTTGCACTCAGTAAAATAATCACTATTAACATTTTCTGTTTATATTTCTGGTCTATTTTTAGTGGGAATTCTTTATCCCTCTCTCACTTGTAAAATTTTTATTATATCTAGGACAAACTTAATTTAGTGTGAAGTAAGTGATCTTGTTAATCACAAAGTTCTGCATTCAAATCTTTATTTCTAGCACGAAAAATCCATAAGCTTAACTTCTACACCCCTTAACTTCTTTTTTTTTAATTTACTTATTGATTCATTGAACACAAATGGAGTACAGCTATTGTTTCACTGGTTGTACACAACGTAGAGTCACACCATCTGTGCTTAACTTCTACAAGTCCCTTTTATTTTTTGGTAGACAGATTATAGCCTTCATTAAATGCCATTGCAAGGATTAAATGAATAAGTATCCTCAGTATTTTGGACAGCACAGACACAATAATTCTCTATCTCCACTCTTGTTTTCTTTAAAGAAATAGACCTTCCACATTAAAATGATGAAATATCAGATAGTCAATAGATGATTGGAAAAACTTGAAAAAGGCAAAAGTTGTACCCCATTTGTGTACAACTAATCAAAAAAATTTTTAAAAAACGAAACAGAATTTGGGTTAAGATGTATTTTCTGAAATCACACCATGTGGCTCACCTTTGCTAACCCTTGCCTATAAGTGAAAATTTACTAATAGAGGCCAATATAAATATCTATGCTATTTTTCCTCACTAAAGTACTATATATGGATCTAACTAATATTAAAAGCATAGTGGTTAATAGTTCAAATTCCAGCTCTTCTATTTGCTACATCTCTGACCTTGGGACATCACTAAACTTTCTAAGTTTCAGTATTCTCATAAAATGAAGATAATAGAAAATAATATATATAAAGTCTTTGGGATAGTGCCAGACATTCAGGAAGTTCTAAGCGACTATTAGTGATCATTACCAAAATTATTTGAAATTTAGGATAAACTCATAGATGGCAAAGGATTTTGTAGTATATGCTTAGCATTTAAAGCTACTTAGTATATTTTCATAAATGCTGTACTTTTTAGGTGCTGAATGTCATAATGATGACATTTTATGACTAAACAGACATCAAGAAATGAAAATTAACTATAGGAACTACAACTTAAATCACAAGGACTACAAAAATCAACCTAGAAGCTACAAACAAGTTTATCTTGCCGTTCTCCAATTAGATTCAAGGACATACTAAATTGAGAATTGATTAACCAGGAAAGAAAGAAAATAATCCAAAGAAAAGGACCTTTTCTTAAGGAAAGTGACAAATTATCTTCCCAAAGGCAAACCTGAAATCTCTTCCATGAACAATTATTCACTCCCTTTGACTGAGAAATGCTTTTGAGATGCAGTACCAAATTTCATCATTTTCAGAAAATAAAATGTTACACTGGAAACCTATTAACTCTAGAGTGCAGATCAAGATGTTGCCTGAAAATATTCCATCTGAAAATGCTGCAGGGATTTAATCAGTCGCTCTTCTCGTGTATATATATATGATTCATGGTCAGCAAAAATTCTCATAGTAATGGTTGCAAGCATCTAAATCCAAGAATGAAATATACACACTTTTCAGGGCAAACAGGACTCTGAAACACTACCTATTAGAATATGGCTTTAGTATCCAGAATAATTTTGAGTTGTATTCCTATATATACCCTAACAACAGCAGGAGGTGTGTTCATTGTAGCAGTTTTCAATATGTGTCCTCAGGGCATTTGTATAGTTGTAGGTGCTGATACTTTCATGTGCATACAAATTAGCAAATGTAGGCAGTCAAAATGCCTATTCAAAATGCCATCTGGGCTATAGCTCAGAAATTTGTACTTATATTTTGAACATATATATTTATGTATATATCCATATTTATGTATACACACACCTATACAGGTATATTTCAAAACACATATTTTGAAAACAAAACAAAATATTACCTTTTCTTAGCATGTGAGGTTTCAATATGGATATAGCTAATAAGCATAAAGCTATGTTTTAAACCTCAGCTACATGTTTCTCCACATTTATGCACCTAACTAGTGTAAGTGGTTTTTCAAACTTAGTGTGGGGTCATTTTATTTTATTTTATATTTTTTGGGAGTGGTACCAGGGATTGAACTAAGGGGAACTCGACCACTGAGCCACTCCCCAGCCCTATTTTGAATTTTATTTAGAGGCAGGGTCTCACTGTGTTGCTTAGTGCCCCACCATTGCTGATGCTGGCTTTCAACTTGTGATCCTTCTGCTTCATCGTCCCAACTTCTGGAATTACAGGTGTGCACCACAACACATGGCTATCATTTTAAAAACTTGTTCAAATGAGGATTCTTAAAATTGGCTGCTGGAGATTCTTATTCAATAAAGCTAAAATGGGGCAGAAATTATTGTGATGATAGAAAGTTTTTTTTTCTGTTGTTAGGGTCTATAGTAGTTCCCCCTTAGGCATGAAGGATTTGGTTCAAGATCCTCAGCAAATACGTAGAATAGTGGATAGTACTGAACCTTTTATGTGTTGGGTTTTTTCTCCCCCCATATATCCTGCAACCTTACCACATAGTGGCAGAGTTAATCTGTCCTTCCATGTTATATGCTGTGATGCCTCCTTTGTATCACTACCCTTGTACTTTAGGCCCATTATTAAGTAAAATAAGGATTACTTGAACACAAGCATTGAGGTGCTGTTGATCTGATAATTGAGACATCTACCAAGTGACTAATGGGTAGTTAGTATGTACAGTATGGATATACAGGAAAAAGGGATGATTCACACCCTGGGAGACAGGGAGTGGGCTGGTATGAAAGTTCACCATGCTTCTCAGAATGGAACATAACTAAAAACATGAATTGTTCATTTCTGGAATTTTCCATTTGACATTTTTTGGACTGCAGTTTATTATGGGTAAGTGAAACTGTGGAGAAAGAAACCATGCATGCTAGGGGACAGATGTATACCCAAAACTAAGCTGCTATAATAAAGGAAGAACTCTCCCAATAAAATAAATATACTTTCCCCTCTCTCTTCATAGATGGTTGATGGGTTTAGGGTAGATAGGTGTTGGTGATCAACAAAATCACACAGATAACTAGATTCCTTCCATGTTATTGTTCTGCCATATTCTGAATCTGTCTTTTTCTGTAGTGTTTGAGACCTTGCTAATCAGTTGGCCATAAAAAGGAGAGCTGAGAAGATGTTAAATGATAAGATATTCCCTTTTAAAGAAGTGATATAGCAGTTAACACATCATTTTGACTCACATAATATTGATTAAATTTTAATCATATAGCCATACCAAGATGCTTGGAAGTACAGAAATGTAGTCACTAAGTAAAATGCCCATGGGCATTGTTTATTACTGAAATGAAGGACCAGAGTTATTGGGGGAGAACTAGCAGAATCTACCTTAATGGACTATACATTTTAAAACACTGAACATTTATAAAATATCTTATAGGAAGTGAATCCTGCCATCACAGATACCAAGATACCACTGCAAGGGCTTATTATCTCAAGTCTTGAGAAAATCTGTAGGAACAGTTTTCTTTCATTCCCAGAATATTTAGGTCAGTTCTAATAATTAATACTCGTGTTTACCTAAAGAAGACACTCCAACAACCTAAAAGAAAGGACACATTGGTTTGTGTAACAGGCTCAAAAATGTACTCCCTTAACTTTTGCATCTGATATGATCTCATTCCCAAAGCTTTTGACACTGGAAAAGGGATTAAGTGCTGTAGAAATATCAAAAGGAAGAGAGATCACTTTCAATTGATACAGCTCAAAAGAAGTTTTTATAAATAAATAATACTTGAAACATCTTGAAGAATGGGTAGAATTTTTAGAAATTGATTTAAAAACAAGGGCTTTTCAGTTTCTTTTCAGGGAAAAACACAAACACAACAATAAAGAAAGAAAACATGAGGCATCCTAAATGAATTTCTAATTCAACTGTGAGGATTTTCAGAATAACTTCAGCAAATATATGGGAGTAAGACAACATGGGAAAGCAAACATTTTAAAAATCAAGATCGTTGCATTTCTTATATTCTTTTATCTATATGCATATTAACTTAGTTTTCATGAGTTAAGAATGATATTACAGATTTGTGTCTAAATTCAGCATTCCTTTGACTTGACACCGAATGACATACATGGTCTAACAGATTACAGGGGGAAAGGTTAAGCACACCAGAGACTGCTCTACAAGCTTCTCTTAAATTATCATTAAATTATCTCCCTTGAGAAGCTGTAGTTGTGTGATGGGCAACTCTAATGTCTTTTTCCCAGATTTTGATGTTTTCTATTCCATATGGAAACATTTTCACGTATTATTTTTGCTATGTGAATATGCAATTTATCTTTATTAATATTTCTAACTCATTCAGTGAAGGAGCCACATAACAGAAATAGTGGTATTTCAACTGAGTGTATTAACAGATAGTTTGACAGTAGCTGGAGGCAAAGCTGAAAAGTGTCCAGAAATTGTCAAATGTTCTAGCCTTCATTTATATGATTCACACACCACCATTCAAATGTTATTCTGTCTTTGTAATATATTGATCCTCCTTTTTATAAAGTACTATATCCATATGTTCTTCTATCATTTTTAAAAGTCAACTATGGACTACTGTCAGTCATGCACATGAATAAGAGTAGAAAATATTAGACCAGTTCATGTTAAATTTTTGGAGTTATCTATGTCAGAAAAATACATACTCACTAACCTGACAAATCTATAACAGAAAGACAACATTTGGAATCAATTGTTAAACATTATATTTGTT
Organism: Glaucomys volans; assembly: GCA_020662805.1. NCBI lineage: Eukaryota > Metazoa > Chordata > Mammalia > Rodentia > Sciuridae > Glaucomys > Glaucomys volans. The sequence goes on from JAJEJO010001063.1 coordinate 72,478, forward strand.
TTTATAGTATAACATCAGCTTTAGAGTCACAGAAACTAGAATAAAAAGTTTGTGTCTGTCACCTACTAGATGTGTGCCCTTGGGTGAGTTTTTTAAACTTTGGGGAAATAATGCATGCAAAACAATTTGCATATTGCCCAGCAGATAGTAAATGCTCTATAAACAGTGACTGTCTCCTATTTATATATTATGTGACAAAAAATTATATTCTTTTTTGAAACTGATGATTTGAAAATATTTGTGTGACTTTAATTTTTTAGTACCAACTTTTTAGAAATTCTAAAGGCAATTGAAAGATCTTGATATCATTTTCAGAATAGCTACTGATGAATTCAGAAATTATTGCCCCAGGGAATGAATCTCATTTCAATCAGATGTTTGAAATGATTAAAATGAATTCATTTCTGTTATAGTTAGAAATAAAATAAATCACTTGAAGCACTGACTTCTCTTCTTAAAAGCATTCACATCAAATGAGTCTTACTGCTTTCATTTTCAAATGGACTATTCCATCCTCTTCTTTGGTATGCATCTTCTCATTTTGTTTTAGATAACAGAATATATTATACTAAATTAAAATTTCAAATAATAGTAAAGGTTTGAAGTATAACAGTAATTCCTTATATAGTAGGTCAAATATTTCATAGAAAATTTTTGAACTATACTTTCTGTTTGGTAGATTTTTAAACTCCAAAATATCTTCAACATAGTGTGAAGCTTCAGTCCTCCTCTGCTCTGCCTTTTGCAACTGTGTACTGAATAAAATACTTTTGTTTACATTTTGTCTAGTTTAAAAAATCTTGTTCTTATTCAATTCATCTTTTCAGCTACATAAGCATCATTATTAGATTTGTGTACATAAATTCATATCCATCCTTCTTGAGAAAAACCCAAAGGGAATACTTCCATAAACACTTATCTGTTTCAATGTTAAATATTTTTCCCAAGTCAAAACTGTATGACAGTACAATACGTAGAAAAAACATACTAAATGTTCTATAGGGGTAAAAAAGACTAAGGTAGCATGCATGATGTAGTGGAAAGAGATTGCCTTTGAATTTTGACATTCTTGATTCAAATCCTGCCTCTTGCCATTTATATAATTAGAACTTTCAACATCCTTATTAATCTTTTAGTTTTTCTGTAATAATATCTACTTCCAGTAATGATTATTTAAATACAATTTGATCTTAGAAAAGAAACAAGATGTGTCAAATGTGAAGTAGATACCTGTGAAATCAAGATTATGGGTCTCAAAGAAAGCTGAGACAAGATAACCTGAAGCTTTGCAACTGCTTTCCACTGGTTAGAAAGTTTAGATGTTGCTAAGGAGACTGATGGAGTGAGACGAAAATGCTTTCTCTGATCTGCAGGACCGTAGGATGTGATTGCCATGGGTAAGAAAAAATTCATAATCTCCACAGGAACCCATCCCCCCATATTCAAAATTAATTGTGAAAAGAGATAGCCAATCTTTTATTGTTATTATATTCTTTTTCAGTACTAGGAATTGAACCCAGGGTTGCTTTACCACTGAGCTACATATCCAGCCCTGCCACGCCCACTGCTATTCCCCTCAGTGTTTAACACGGTTCCACTGGGAATAATGATGATTCTTGCATGGTCTAATCTTCTGGGAAATGTGGATGTGGCATGCTACTTCTTGTTTTTGTGTTATTTCTTATTGTATGCTTACATTTAAAGATTTTGGTAAAACATCAGACATTAAGTCATTTGGAACTTAAAAATAACACCGCTCAAGCCTTAATTGATTTCATATGTAATACTATTTTAAGTAACAAAAAAAATGTCATGGGACAGAGCAGCAAGAGTTATTGTTCATCCTCAATTATCCTAATGCAGCCAGACTGCCTGGTTGCTTTAGTCCAAACCAGAATGTGCCCCCCTCTTAGTGAAACTGTTTTCACAGTTCAAGGACCACAACTGGATTGCATATAAGATTGATGGGAAGCTATAACTTTCCCTTAGAGAATAATCTTTAAAGCCCTTAGATATAGGTCTCCCTTTCCTTTAGATAGAAGTTATAATAGAAAATAAGAAGTGCTTTTCTTAGAGGTCATTTAACTAATTAACAAAAAGAAATTCCACTTTATATACAATAGATGGATCAAAGGGTGCTGTGCTGTCTTTGAGAGATGCCAAGTGTGATTAATTGATATGGCTGCTTGTTATTCTTGATTCAACTTTAAACCATGATGTGCTAAAACCTATATAATTTATGAGGATAGCCTCGGCTCTTATCGTTCCCAGTAAGATGAAAACCAGAACCAGTTAATGGTTTAGTGATGTTTTGTTTAGAAAAGTAGGAGAACTTGATTTGTTTTGATTATACTTATGTCCATCACATTCCCTTAGAGCTTGTACCACCTTCCCCTCTATATAACCTTAAGTGAATGTACTCAAGCAGAATGAATAGAGATCATGTGTGAAACAGTAGCTGAACTTACAACTAAGCTGTGAAAGAGAGAACTTAGAACTAAGCCGTGAAACAGTTAACTTAAAACTAAGCCTCAGATTTTCGAGTCTATGTCACTTTATTCTCGTCACCAACGCCTTCCCCTCACCAAGCCATACCATGACCCCTGCTAGGGCTGGACATCGGCACAGCCCATTGTATATTTTAAGACAGGATCTTGCTAAATTGAGGGACTGGAAACTTAGTGAGGTCCCAGGCAACTTAGCAAGACTCTGTCTCAAAAAAGAAAAAAAAGGCTAGAATGTTGCTTAATGGTTAAGTGCCACTGGGCTCAATCCCTAGTACCAAGAAGAAAAGAAAAAGAAAGAAAGAAGAAAGAGAAGAAAGAAAGAAAGAAAGAAAGAAAGAAAGAAAGAAAGAAAGAAAGAAAGAAAGAAAGAAAGAAGAAAGAAAGAAAGAAAGAAACCTCCAGACCATTTTCCAATTTGTATTCTTAACAGCAATGTATGAATTATTTGACATACTCAACACCAATTGATATTGTCATTATTTATAACTTTAGCCAATCTAGTGAATGTATACAGGTTTCATTCTCACTTCAATTTGCATTTCTCTGATGTCAATAGAAGTTTCTGTGCTTATTGCCCATTACTATATCTTCTTTTATGAAATATCTATTGAAGTGTTTTGCCAAATTTTAATAGAATTATCTGAATTCAAATCATTTGCCATATCTATGCAGGGCAAATATATTTTTTCTAATTAATTGTGTATAGTATAAAGTATGAATTGGTGCTTTTTAAAAATGTATCTATCAACTTTTTCCTAAAACATACTTTGAAAAACTACCCTGTCTCTGCTGAATTATTTTCCTCCTTATAGAACATCAATGTGGGTTTGATTTTGTATTCTATTTTGTTTAATTGATTTATATGTCTATCCTTATTCCTAGACACATTTTTGTGAATCCTACAGTTCCTTCATGGTAGTTCTTGAAATCTGGTTAGTATATATCTCCCAACTTAGTTTCTCATAATTATTGCTATTCTGACTCCTCTGCATTTCCTTATGCAATTTTGAATTACATTATCTATTTATACACATCATCTACTAGAACCATGACTGAAATGGCAATGAATCTCTAAATCAGCTTAGGTAGATTGAAATCTTAACTATATTGAATCACATGATCTGTGAAAACAGTGCATGTTTCTGTCTCTCCATTGTTTTCTTGAATTTCTCTCAACAAAATTATACAGTTTTCAACATGAAAATATTAAGTATTTTGATAAATCTGTATTTGTTTTTCATGTTTTGATGCTATTTTTGTTTTATCTTCCAATTGTTCATTAAAATTATACAGGAATACAGTTGATTTTTTATATACTGAGTATATACTGCTTCCTTGTTAAATTCACTGATTAGTTTTTAAGACTTTTGTAGATTTCTTAATTTTATATATATACAATTATGTTATCTGTGAATACATCCTGTTCAGTCTCTTTGAAATTTACTTTTTTAATGTCCTTATTACAATGTATGGTACCTCCAGTAGAATATTAAATAGAAAAGAATGAGCATTGTCATTTCTTTCTTGATTTTAGGAAGAAAGAATACAAGAATACTGTTTTCCACTATCAAGTATGTTGTTGTTAGCCATAGATCCCCTTTTCTTATATTACCAGGGTTGAACTGAGGGGCACGTAACTACTGAGACACATCCCAAACCCTTTTAAATTTTTTATTATTTTATTTTGACACTAAGTTGCTTAGGTTAACACTATGTTGCTGAGATTGGCCTCGAACTTGAGATCCTACTTCCTGTCTCAGCCTCCTGAGTTGCTGAGACTAGGGGCAAGTGCCACCTCACTGTGCAGCTGTAGAATTTAAATATATGTTCTTTATCAGACTAAGGAACTTCCCCTCTATTGAATACTTAGGTTGAATTTAATCAAATGCTTTTTCTGCATCTGCAGAGGTGATACAATAGTATTTTGCCTTTATTTTCTCACTATAGTGATTTATGTTGACTGAATTAAAATGCCAAACCAAGCTTATATTCTGGCTTGAATCTCACTTATTTATACTGTAAAAACAAGTAATATATTTTCATACAATTTTGCAATCCTGTTTTGGTTTTGTATATTTCATCTGGTTTTGTTCTATGTGTAATTCTAGAATCAAAAATTATATAAGACTTACCCACAGTCTTCTATTTTTCTCAGAGTTTTATAGATTTGGATTTATTTTCTCCTTAGATACTTAATAGATTTTAGTTAGAAACTCAATTTGTTTAAAAAACGGTGCTATTCATATTATCTGTTTCTTTTCTGTTAGTTCAGCAAATTTGTCTTCTCAAAGAAATTTGTAGAAGTTTCCAGAACAAAAGTGATTCTTAGTACTTCCTTTGCACCTTTCTATTAGCTCTAAGGTATCTTGATGCCCCCTTTTTCATATTGATGTCAATAATTTCTGTCTTCCCTTTTTCCCTTGATTAGTGTATTGAGAGGCTAATTAATTTTGCTAATCTTTTTGAAGAACCACCTGTGTCTTTCAGTTTCTTCATATTTCTATATTCAATTTCATTGATTTCAGCTCTTAATTATTTTCATCCCTCTTTCTTTGGGTTTAATTGAACATTTGTTTTCTTTTTTTAATATTCAAGTCAATTTTATTTCTGTATATCAGCAATGAACACTTGGATTTGAAATGTAAAGCACAATACCACTTAAGTACAACCAAGAAACAATAGAAAACTATGACTGTGACAAAGATACAATATTTGTTTTCTATTGCCTTAAAGTGGAACTTCACATAACTGATTTAGGACTTTCCTTCTTAAGTATTTTATTATTGTAAACAATCATCTAAATACCTTTTTATTTGTACCCCACAATTCAAGTAGGTGTATTATTTTCAGCTCTTTGAGAAGATTCTCTAGATTTCTTCTTGGAAGTATTTTGATCCAGTAGTTAATTAGAAGATTTTTTTAATTTTTAACTTTCCTAGTACTGGAAGATTTTACATATTTTACATAGAATTGTTATTCATTGAATTGTTATTCATTTTTAGTCTGATAGCAAACTTTATTTTTTGATGGGGTACAACTTTTCATTTCTATGGTTGTGCATGGTAGATTCATGCCATTCATGTTATCATACATGTACATAGGGCAATGATGTCTGTTTTTTAATGATTTAAATTTATTTAGGTTTATTGAGACTTGTTTTATTGCTCACTGTGTAATATGTCTTAGTGAATGTATCATGTTAACTTGAAAATAATATGCAATTGTTGGTTTTTTGATTGAGTGTCATATAAATGTCATTTAGCTGAAGGTGTTTGATAGTTTAGGTAATATCAAGAATAAAGCTGAACAACAAAGTGATAAAAACATTTTATTTAGTAAATACTGAGTGTTGGGGAAAGAACTGAGCTCCATTTATTTTTCTTCTTGCTGAGTCTAGCTAAAGGTTTGTCATTTTCAAAAAAGCAATTTTAAAGCCTTGTGGAGATTCCTTAGAAAACTTGGAATGGATCCACCATTTGACCCAGCTATCCCACTCCTTGGCCTATACCCAAGGACTTAAAATCAGATTACTGCAGTGATGCAGCCACATCAATGTTCATAGCTGCTCAATTCACAATAGCTAGATTGTGGAACTAACCTAGATGCCCTTCAATAGATGAATGGATAAAGAAACTGTGGTATATATACACAATGGAATATTTCTCAGCCATAAAGAAGAATAAAATTATGGCTTTTGCAGGTAAATGGAGGGAGTTGGAGAATATCATGCTAAGTGAAATAAGCCAATCTCAAAAAACCAAGGGCCAACTGTTTTCTCTGATAAGTGGATGCTGATACATAGTGGGGTTGAGGGAGGCAGTAATGGAAGAATTGAGGAACATTGGAGTGTGAAGAAGGAAATGAGGGAAGGGGAGATGGTGGGAGAAGGAAAGATGGTGGAATAAGACAAACACCATTACCCTATGTACATGTATGATTAAATAAATGGTGTGAATCTACAATGTGTACAACCCTAGCAATGAAAAGTTGTACCCCATTTGTGTACAATGAATCAAAATACATTCTGTAAAAATAAAAATAAAAAATGTAATAATTTAAATGAAGCATTCATTAGAGGAAAAGAACATCAGATAAAGCATGACAGGAAAAGAATCATTGAAGATAAATTCATAGATGTTATCCCATCTAAGTTAGGGAAAAGAAAATTAATACATAAAAACTGCACAGAGCCTCAGACACCTGTAGGACACCTTCAAGCATAACAATATGTGTATAGTGGGAATCTACCAAAGGAGAAAATAGAGAGAGTGACAAAAAGATTATCTGAAGAAGCAATGAACACATACCTAAGGAATGTGATGAGATAAATTATTATGAATGTTTGAGAAGCTTAAAGAGTTCCAAGTGAAATTAACTCAACTGCAATTACATTTATTGACAAATCAAATTTTTGAAAGCAAAGAAACATCAAAGCAGCAAGAGAAAAACCAATGCATTACATATCATATACTCTTGATAATATTAATAGGAATTTTTCATCAGAAATGGGGACCCAAAAGTAGTGGGACAACACATTCAAAGGAAAGAAAGAAAACAGCCAACCAAGAATCCCGTATCTAGCAAAGTTTTCTTTTGAAATAACATAAATTAGTATACCCACAGAAAATTGAAAAGTGAGAGAATTTTCAATAAGAAACTGCCCAGTAGGGAATAATAAAGGGATACTTTCAGATTGCAATGATTAGGACATGAAATGATAATTAAAATTGATGTGAAGAAATAAATATAGCTATAAAATGACTGATCACATAGGTTAATATGAAAGATGGTATAAACATACCTTTTATTTACAACAGTATTTCCTTTACATGACTTAAAGACAATTGCGTAAAGCAATTTTTATGAATTGATGTTGATGGCCACAAAATGTATAAGTGACTTGTGTTACAACAATAACACAAAAGAGGGAGGAAATAATGTAGTCATAGATCAGAGTTTTTATATACTATAGAAATAGTGACTATTAGTCAAAATTTTAGATAACAATCCTAAAATAAAATTCTTATAAGTTATTCATTGCAATCCCAAGAAAACCACCAAGAATATAACTCAAAAATATAGTAAATGAAATGGAAGGAAATTAGTACTATATTTGATAATATCTATTTAATAAAAAGACAGCAATAATGAAGGAAGAGTGTAACAAAAAGATATGACACCTACATAATCAATAGCAAATGATAGACTTAAACCTGAATTTTAAGTAATTATATTAAATGTCATTAGGTTAAACACTTCCATCATTTTTTAAATTTTAAAAAACAAAATTATTATTTTTTAAATATTTTCATCCAATCTGTCAATGTCTTTCCTTTATCTTTTTTTAAATTACTTTTTATTTTTATGGACAGCATTTTGATTGATGTGCACAAGTGGGGTACATCTTTTCATTTCTATGGTTGCGCGTGATGTAGATGTAGATTCATACCATTCCTGTAATCACACATGTACATAGGGTAAAATGATGTCTCTCTCACTCCACCATTTTTTATACCCCCTCCCTCTACATAATCTAAAGTTCCTCCATTCTTCTCTTACCACCCACCCCCATTACATATCATCATCCACTTATCAGGGAAAACATTTGGCCTTTGGTTTTTTGGGATTGGCTTATTTCACTTAGCATTATATTCTCCAATTCCATCCATTTATCTGCAAATGCCATAACATTGTTCTTCTTTATAGCTGGATAATATTCCGTTACATTTCCATCTTTTAATGACAGAGTGGTAAAAACAAAAATACTGATATATATTATGCTGTCTATGAAGACACTTTATATTGAAGGAAAACTAAGTTAAAAATAAAGAATAAGAAAAGATATACCATCTAATTATATCCAAAGTTACTTGCAGTGAATACACTAATACCACATAAAATAGACATTAAGACCTAATGTTACCAGAAACACAAAACGTCAATTTATAAAGATAAAAGTGGTGGAAAAGCATCATCCATAAATGAAACAATTTTAAATATCAGTTTCCATAGCAACATTGCTACAAAATACATAAACCCAACACTAAAAATTCAATATTAATTGTTGAACTGATATCAGTGTCCCAATTTTTTTCTTTTCTTCCTTCCTTTCTTTTTTTTCTTCCTTCCTTCCTCTCTCTCTCCCTCTCTTTTTCCATTTTCTTTCCTTCTTTCGCTGAGGTTCAAACAACCTAAGCCTTCGCACATGCATGGCAAGTGTTCTATCATTGAGATACGTCCCTATCCCTCAATTTTAATAAAGGGGAGAACTATAAAGAATATTAACTGAAATGGGACACTTGAACCATACTATAAGCTACTTAGAACTAACAAATTCTTAGAAACCTCCATCCAACAAGTGAAGCCCACAATTTTTGTCTCAAATGCATGTGAAATATTCTCCAGAATACGTCATTTGTTAAGTCATAAAACAAGTCTCAATAAATTTTGAAGAATTGTAATCATACAAAGGATGTACTCCAAATCACAAAGGGTTTTTATAAACTTTTTAAATCATAATGAAATTTGAGAAATTCATAAACACCCAAAATTAAATAAAAACATTACCAGTGGTTGCCTGAGTCCCCAGCGTGGAGCTCGGGCCTTTCAGCACCATTGTACAGCCTCTCCAGGAGAGAAGACCAGCCTGCACCTGCCTGAGTCCCCAGCGCAGAGCTCGGGCCTTCCAATGCCATTGTACAGCATCTCCGGGAAAGAACACAGGCCCGCCTGGGTCATCAAGCCCAGTGTCTCCATCACTGAGCACAGGTCTGCGTCCCCTGCCCAACTTGGTCTAGTGCCCAGGCCCACACCCTGGCCCAGAGTCTAGTGCCTGTGCTGCAACTGATCATCTATTAACACCAGGTCACTTCTGCCCGGAAGCATTGATTATTCCCAACCTGGAGGTAGTGGGACAGCACCCTTCTTGGGTCACCACTTGATCAAGCACCTCTCAAACATCAGGCCACAGAAAAATAAGAGGTTTGAATTGAACAGTATATTTTTATAGCAGAACATTTTTAAATTAGTTCTATTACTACAATTATTCCTAATATAACCACTATATTCCTACCTTTTTCTTTTATTAATATTCTTATCACTCTATCTTCCACTTATATAACTGTTTCCTTGGATAATTCTTTTTTCTCATGCTAAAAACCTATTTCTTTTAATTCCACTTCCACTATTCCTATGACATAGTATATCTATAGACTCACTTCTTATCTCATTAGTGTTATGTCCTATACCTCTCCACACCCTCCCTCTCCAACATTAGAAATTGCAGCCCTTATTGCAGACTTACTGGTTATACTACAGATAGTAATTTGAACTCATTTCTGTTTATTAAGACAACACTGTTAATATCTTATAGGGACTATTTAGATTAAGGACACATATTGCTTATATGGTGTGCTGCTAAAATTGATCTCTCACTTCAAGGGGAGGTATTGGAAATAGGCAGGAGCCCTATAAGCCTTTAAGGGGAAACTGCAATACCTAGGATTTGCACTACTAGAGGGGTAGACACACTAGCAACATGAGAAAACATGGGAAGAAAATGTCCCAAACAAACCCAGATACTGTACCAAAAGAACCCAATGACAACATGGCAGAAGCATTGTCAGAAAGGGAGTTGTACATAATTAAAATGATCTTAGAAGCGAGTGAGGAGTCAAAAAAGCAAATGCAGGCAGTGCTAAAAGAACAACTGCAGGTAGCAAAAGATCATTTCAATAAAGAAATAGAGATTCTGAAAAAAAAAACAAACAGAAATCCTTGAAATGAAGGTCACAATAAACCAAATTAAGAACTCAATAGAAAGCTTAACCAACAAACTAAATCACTTGGAAGACAGAACCTCAGACAATGAAGACAAAATATTTAATCTTGAAAACAAACTCAACCAGAGAAGATGGTAAGGAATCATGAACAGAACGTCCAAGAATTATGAGACATTTTGAAAAGACCAAATTTAAGAGTTATTGGAATTGAGGAAGGCACAAAGTTACAAACCAAAGGAATGAATAATCTGTTAATGAAATAATATCAGAAAATTTCCCAAATCTGATGAATGAAATGGAAAATCAAATTCAAGAGGCTTATAGGACACCAAATGCACAAAATCACAACAGATCCACACCCAGGCACATTATAATGAAAATACCTAACATACAAAACAAAAATAGAATTTGAAAGGCTTCAAGAGAAAAATATCAGATTATATATAGGGGGAAACCAATAAGAATATCAGCAGATTTCTTAGCCCAGACCCTAAAAGCAAGAAGGACCTGGAACAACATATTCCAAGCACTAAAAGAAAATGGATGCCAACAAAGAATTTTATACCCAGCAAAACTTACCTTCAGATTTGAAGATGAAATAAAATCATTCCATGATAAACACAATCTAAAAAAATTCACAAATAGATAGCCTACCCTACGAAAAATCCTCAGCAAAATATTCCAAGAGGAATAAATGAGAAACAACTATGTAAGTCAGCAAAGGGAGGAATCACCCTAAAGGAAGAGCCAATTAAAGGAAAAACCAAGTTAGATTAAAATCCCAAAATAAGTCAAAGTGTCCAGGCATACAAGTCATATCTCAATAATAATCCAAATATCTAAATTTCTAAATGTGAATGGCCTAAGCTCATCAATCAAAAGACATAGACTGGCAGATTGGATTAAAAAGAAAGACCCAACAATATGTTGCCTTCAAGTGACTCATCTCATAGAAAAACATGCCCACAGACTAAAGATGAAAGGTTGGGAAAAAATACACCATGCACATGGACTTAGTAAAAATGCAGGAGTTTCGATCCTCATTTCCTCATTTCAGATAAAGTGGACTTCAAGCCAAAGTTAGTCAGAAGGGATAAAGAAGGACATTTCATACTGCTTAAGGGAAGCATAAATCACCAAGGCATAATAATCATAAATATTTATGCACCAAACAATGGCACATCCAGGTATGTCAATCAGATCCTACTCAAGTCCAGTAACCAAATAGACCAAACCACAATAATACTGGGTGACTTTAACACTCCTCTATCACCATTGGACAGATTTTTTTTTTTTTTTGAACTGGGGATTGAACTCTGGGGTGCTTACCCACTGAGCCACATCCCCAGCCCTATTTTGTATTTTATTTAGAGAGAGGTTCTCACTGAGTTGCTTAGGGCCTCACTAAGTTGCTGAGGCTGGCTTTGAACTAGTGATCCTCTTGCCTCAGCTTTCGAGTTGCTGGGATTACAGGCATGCACGATCAAGCCTGGCTTGGACAGATCTTCCAAGCAAAAATTGAACAAAGAAACCATAGATCTCAATAACATAGTCACTAATTTAAAACTTAACAGACATATATAGAATATTTCATCCATCAATAAGCGAATACACATTTTTCTCAGCAGCTCATGGATCCTTCTCTAAAATAGACCATATATTATGCCACAAAGCTACTCTTAGCAAATACAAAGATATAGAGATACTACCTTGTATTATATCAGATCATAATAGAATGAAATTAAAAATCAATGCTAAAATAAAACACAGAAATGACTCCAACACATGGAGAATAAATAATATGCTATTGAATGATGCATGGATAACAGAAGACATTAGGGGGGAAATAAAAAAATTCTTAGACATCAAGGAGAACGAAGATACAACATATCAAAATCTCTGGGATACTCTGAAAGCAGTGCCAAGAGGAAAATTCATTGCATGGAGCACATTCAATAAAAGAATGAAATGTAAACAAATGACCTCACATTACAATTTAAAGTGATAGATAAAGAAGAACAGTACATCACGAAAAGTAGTAGAAGACAGGAAATAATTAAAATCAGAGTGGAAATCAAAGAAATTGAAACAAAAGAAACAATTCAAAAAGTTGACAAAACAAAAGGTTGGTTCTTTGAAAAAATAAACAAAATTGACAAACCCTTAGGAACACTAGCGAAGAGGAGAGAGAAACTCAAATTACTAAAATTCGTGATGAGAAAGGAAATATCAAAAAGACTCTAATGAAATACAAAACATAATTAGAAGCTATTTTGAAAATTTGTACTCCAATAAAATAGAAAACCTGAACGATATCAACAGGTTCCTAGAGGCACATGAGCCACCAAACTGGATCTGGAGGACATACACAACCTAAATTGATCAATTTCAAGCAACAAAATAGAAGAAGTCATCAAAAGTCTACCAACAAAGAAAAGCCCAGGACCAGATGGATTCACAACCGAGTTCGACAAGACCTACAAAGAAAAGTTTCCAATACTTCTCAAAGTATTTCATGAAATAGAGGAGGGAACCCTTCCAAACTCATTCTATGAAGCTAATATCACCCTGATACCAAAACCAGAGAAGGACACATTGAGGAAAGAAAATATCAGAACAATATCCATAATGAACATAGATGCAAATATTCTTAGCAAAATTTTAGCAAATTGCATACAAAAGCATATTAAAAAGTGCACCATGGTGCACCATAGTGCACCATGATCAAGTGGGCTTCATCCCAGGGAAGCAAGTTTGGTTCAACATCTGGAAATCAATAAATGTAATTCACCACATAAACAGACTTAAAATCAAGAACCACATGACTATTTCAATAGATGCAGGGAAAGCATTTGATAAAATACAGCACCCCTTCATGCTCAAACACTAGAAAACATAGGGATAATAGGAAGGTTCCATAACATTGTAAAGGTTATCTATGCTAAGCCCACAGCTAACATCATTCTAAATGGAGAAAAATTGAAAGCATTCCCCCTGAAAACTGGAACAAGGCAGGGATGCCCTATTTCTCCACTTCTATTCAACAACATCCTTGAAACTCTAGCCAGAGGAAATAGACAGATCAAACAAATTAGGGGGATATAAATAGGAAAAGCGGAGCTCAAACTATCCCTATTTGCTGATGACATCATTTTCTATTTAGAAGAACCTAAAACTTCCACCTGAAAACTTCTGGAACTCATAAATGAATTCAGTAAAGTAGCAGGACATAAAATTAATGCTCATAAATCTAATGCATTTTTATTCATAAGTGATACATCCTCTGAGAGAGAAATTAACAAAATTACCTCATTCACAATAGCCTCAAAAGAAAAAAACTTGGAAATCAATCTAACAAAAGAGGTGAAAGACCTCTACAGTGAGAACTACAGAACACCAAAGAAAGAAATTAAAGAAAGTCTGAGAAGATGGAAAGATCTCCCATGTTCTTGGATAGGCAGAATTAACATTGTCAAAATGGTCATACTACCAAAAGTGCTATACAAATTCAATGCAATTCCAATTAAAATCCCAATGACTGACCTTGTAGAAATACGGCGAGCAATCAGGAAATTCATTGGAGGAATAAAAGACCCAGAATACCTAGACAATTCTTAGCAAGAAGAGCGAAGAAGGGGTATCACAATAGTGGACCTTCAACTATATTACAGAGCAATAGTAACAAAAACAGCATGGTGTTGGCACCTAAATAGACAGGTAGATCAATGCTACAGAATAGAGGACACAGAGACAAACCCACATAAATACAGGTATTTCATACTTGACAAAGAAGCCAAAAACATACAATGGAGAAAAGATAGCCTCTTCAACAAATGGTGCTGGGAAAAGTGGAAATCCATATGCAGCAAAATGAAACTAAACCCCTATCTCTCCCTGTACAAAACTCAACTCAAAATGGATCAAGGACCTGGGAATTACACCAGAGAGCCTGCACCTAATAGAAGAGAAAATAGGTCCAAATCTTCATCATGTTGGCCTAGGACCAGATTTTCTTAACATGACTCCCAATGCGCAAGAAATAAAAGCAGAAATCAATGATTGGGATAGAATCAAACTAAAAAACTTTTACTCAGCAAAGGAAACAATCAGCAATGTGAAGAGAGAGCCTTCAGAGTGGGAGAAAATCTTTGCCACACACACTTCACATAGAGCACTAATCTCTGGAATCTACAAAGTACTCAAAAATCTTTACTCTGAGAACACTAATAACTCCATCAACAAATGGGCAAGGAAATGAACAGACACTTTACAGAGGGAGATCTACAAGCAATCAACAGATTTATGAAAAAAACGTTCAACATCCCTAGTTATAAGAGAAATGTAAATCAAAACCACCTTAAGATTTCATCTTACCCCAATTAGAATGTCTTTTATTAAGAATACAGGCAACAACAGGTGTTGGCAAGGTGTGGGGAAAAGGGTACACTCGTACATTGCTGGTGGGATTGCAAGTTGGTGCAGCCACTCTGGAAAGCAGTGTGGAGATTCCTTAGAGAACTTGGAATGGATCCACCATTTGACCCAGCTATCCCACTCCTTGGCCTATACCCAAGGGACTTAAAATCAGATTACTGCAGTGATACAGCCACATCAATGTTCATAGCTGCTCAATTCACAGTAGCTAGATTGTGGAACCAACCTAAATGCCCTTCAATAGATGAATGGATAAAGAAACTTTGGTGTTTCCATAATATTTTATGGAATATTACTCAGCCATAATGGAGAATAAAATTATGGCATTTGCAGGTAAATGGATGATGTTGGAGACTATCATGCTAAGTGAGATTAGCCAATCCCCCAAATCCAAAGGCTGAATGATCTCTCTAATAAGTGAATGATGATGCATTATGCAGGGTGGAAGGGAGGCAAGAAATCGAGGAAGGATAGATTGCATAGAGGATAGGAAGGTGTGGGGTTCAGTGGGGGTGTAAGAATAATAACAGAATGAAACAGATATCATTGCCCTGTATACATATATGAATGCACAAATTGTGGGAGTCTAATTTGTGTAAAACCAGCGAAACAACAGCTGTACTCCATTTGTGTACAATGAATCAAATAAATTAAAAAAAGTATTATCAAATAATCAATGGGTTAAAGAATAAATTACAAGAGATGACTGCAAATAAAAGGACAATACATTAAATCTTATGGGGAGCAATTAAACAGTTCTTAGAATGTGTAGTTTCCTAATAATGCTGCAATATTATATAAATTGGGTAGCTTAACACAATAGAAAATCCTTCTCTCACAAATGTGAAGGCTACAAGTCTAAAATGAAGATTTTGCAGAGATATGCTCTTTCTGCAACCTGTAGGGAAATACTTACTTGCCCCTTCATGTCTTTTTTAATTTTTATTTTTTTGATTGAACTCAAGGGCACTCAGCCACTGAACCACATCTTCAGCACTGTTTTACATTTTATTTAGAGACGGGGTCTCACTGTGTTGCTTTGGCCCTCAGTTTTGCTGAGGCCCGCTTTGAACTCATATCTTCCTGCCTCAGCCTCCCAAGAGGCTGTGTGCACCACTGTGCCAGCTCCCTTCTTGTGTTATAACAATTTGCTAGCAGGCTTTGATAGTCCTTGGCTGGTAAATGCTTCATTCTAATCAACTGTCTTCACACGACATTTTCTTTGTGTTTATTCACAACATCTTTATTCTGTGTATTTTTTCCCTATTTCCAATTTTATAAGTGCACCAATCATGTTAATTTAAGGCAGATTCTAATGAACTCACATGAAGTTGTTAAAATCTGAGAATCCTTTATTTATAAATAAGGTCTCATTTGAAGGCACAGAAGTTAGAAGTTCATGGTATCTTCTTAGAGTTTCACTATTTAACCTACAAGTGAAGGAAATTTGTAGCTGTAAATGCTTACCTTAGAAAAGGAAAAATTATCTTGAATTGGTAGCCTAAACCTCTATCTTAAGAAAATAAAAGTAAAGAGCAAAAAAGCCCAAAACTGAAAGGACAAAGGACATAATGGAAATGAAAGTGTAAATAAATAATATGCAGAATAAGAAGGCAGTAGAGAGAAACAACAAAACTAAAAGTTGTTTCTTTAGAAATATCAACAATCCTGTCAAGATTTTAGATGGAATGTCCAAGAAAGATGAAGACTCTAATTATTCAAACCAGAGGGTAAGAGGGGCCATTGCCACCAACATTATTAAAAGAAAAGTGATTAAAGAGAATATCATGAAACATTGTATTAGAAAAAAATCAGATAACTTGATAAAGTAGGCAAATCTATCTGAAGACATGAACTATTTATTGAAAATTATTCAAGAAAAAATGGAAAATCTGACAAGATATTTAATAAGTAAAGAGATTGAGTTGTTAATGAGAATATTTTCCACAAAGTAAAATCTAGGCTCAGATGGCTGAATTGGTGAAATCTAAGAAATGATTAAAGAGAAGTTAACTTCAAGCTTTTACAAATATCAAAACCATATGAGTATGAAACACCTCCCAAGTCTTTTTTTAAGGCCAGTTTATTGCCTTGATTGCAAAGCCAGATAAAGGTTGTGTTATTCAGCTTGGGCTACCATAATAAATATACCAGAGATTGGGGGTCCAACCACAAACATTTATTTTTCACAGTTCTGAAGCCTGGGAAACCCAAGGTCAAAGTACCTGGAGATCTGGTGTCTGAGCATAGTCCATTTGTTTATTTGCAGATGGCCATATCTTCATTCAGTCTTTATATGGTAGACAGCAGAGAGTAGAAACAGGCCTTCTTGTCTCTTCTTAATGGAACAAATTCCATTCATGGGGTCTTCACCTTCATAAAGAATTTACCTCTTTTACCTCTTGTCTTTGGAGCTAATATAACAAAAGAATTTACACTTGAGTAATTTATAAAAACAAATTTATTTCTCACAGTTCTGGAAACTAGGAATCTAAGATCAAGGCACAAATCATTTCAGTTTCTGGAAAGTGCTTGTCTTCTGTCACAAAAATCCATTTTCTAGGGCTTGGGCTGTGGCTCAGTGGGAGACCACTTTCCTAGCATGTGTGAGGCATTGGGTTCAATCCTCAGCACCACATAAAAAATAAATAAAATAAAGTTATGCAAAAATGATCCATCTTCTAGCTGTGTCCTCACACAGTGGAAGGAGTAAACAAACTTTCTCAGGGCTCTTTTAGGATGAGAATTAGACTTTAATCCTAATCCCTTTCATTAAAGGGGACCTCTCATGTCTGAATCACCTCCCAAAGGCCCAACTTCTTAAAACTTCTGCACTGAAGATTATGATACCACATTGAAAATTTAGGGTACATGCCAAGCAACTCAGCGAGACTCTGTCTCTAGATAAAATACAAAATAAGGCTGGGGATGTGACTCAGTGGTTGCCCATCCCTGAGTTCAATCCCTAGTACTAAAAAAAAACACGAAAAAAAAATCCAGTTATAATAGGACAAATACAGAGAAAATGTAGAAATATGTGTACTATTCATCTACTGATGAGTGGATAATAAAATGTGGTATTTACATACAATGGATTACTACGCAACCATAAAAAGAAGCAAATTACTGATAGATTCTGCAGTGTAGGAGAACTTTGAAAACTTTTGGCTAAATGAAAGAAGGCAAACAAAAAAAGACACATGCTGTGTGATTATTTCATATGCAATGTGTAGATTAGCAAATTCCATAGAGACAGCATGCAGATTAGTGTTTTCTGTCCTTGTGTGAAGATGTGGGGGTAGCTTGTGCTGAGTCATCACTTATGGTTATAGGAGTCTTTTTAGACTGTTGAGAACATTAACAAAAGAGACAATAGTAGTTTCCACACAATGATTTAATATGAATATACTAAATCACCTGATTTTATACTTCAAAAGTATGATGTGATAGTTTTTGGAATAAAATTCAATGAAAACATTAAAAGAAGAATCCAAAGAGAAAGCACATACCAAGAAAGTATAAATCAACAGGTAATAATCCCTTCCTTTGCTATGTTAATAGTTACAATTCTTAGTATTGGGATCCCCCAAATAACCATAATGCTGACTCTTGCATAGCATTGATGAGAATAGAAGAATCTTGAGCTCCTAGTTTTGGAATGTGCTTTCAAGAGAATTAAACCATCAGCTAACCTTCATTAACTACTTTAACTGTCATCACTTTGAATATGTCTGGCTTTGATCACAGCAGTGGATCCCAAGAATGTTTTGATGTTCATTAAAAGACATAATAATAACAATCTGATATTTTTAAGCAAGGAGACAGGTGCAGGGGAAATGTTTGACCAGAGACTGAAAAAGCATGTACTTTAAATTGGTAACCAGGACAAGGAAGAATATGGAAATACAGTGGAGAGGGGCAGAAAATAAATGAGGAAACCATTAAATAAAGCAATTTCAGAATAAGTGCTATCAAGGAAATTTTTTTAAAAGTAGTGTTACAATGAGTGACTTGTATTTTGCATGATTCCTGGGTTTGGGTTGATGAGGACAGCCTTTCTTAAAATGTAATATTTGGACTAAGATTAAGATAAAAGGTGGCAGCCATTTAAAATTTGGAAAATGAGTCTTTCAGGTAGAGAAGGAGCAATTTAAAAGTTCTTGAGCAGGAAAGAGTGACATGGACCTTAGTCAATGAAGCTGTAGCAGAGTATTCAAGTAAAAAGTGAAGTGAGGAGATGTATAGAGATGATAGTTTGATGAAAGGTATTGCAGGCCATGTCAGGAGTTTTAATTTTATTCTCCTGCAAACACAAGTAAATATATGGCTTTGAGCATGAGTGTCATGATATGATTTATGTTTCTGAAAACACCAGAAGCATATTGAGTCATGGTCAATATTTTCTAAAATGTATGTTTCATGTGAAAATGGAATTAATTAACATTAATGAAGGAGTTATAAATTTAAATTAATATCAATGATACAATACAACATTTTATTCTGTCTCAAAGAGAAACTTTGTCTCTATATAATTCAGTAGTTCTTTCACTGATATTTGGAAGCCAAAATCAATTTATTCTGCCTCATGAATAATTTTCTGATTTGAGGTTAGACATGTATTTGAATTTTTATGATCATTTATTTTAAATGATGGTGCTTCACATGCCCTTTCTGTCTATTGCACTATAAATTTGGAACAGATCACTCTTAGGATACATTTAAAGTATGATAAATACAGTTACAATGCATATCCACTTTATGTTATTTTCGAAGATGAGAGGAAGACCATCTGGTGGGACTGAATGTATGTAGACCTTGTTATGGTTTGGATATAAGGTATCTCTCCAAACTCCTGTGTTAATGCAGGAGTATTCAGAGGTAAAATGATAGGATGATGAGAGCTGCAACCTGATCAGTCCATCATAGTTTGAAGGGACTGACTGATAACTGTAGACAGGTGTGGTGTGGTTAGAGGAGATGTGTCACTGGGGAAAGCCCTAGAAGAGTATATTTTCCCTGTGATACTTTCCCCTTTTTCTCTCTACTTCTTGGCCATCATGAATGGAAGAGTGATCTTTTGCCATGCCCTTCTGTCATGATGTTCTACCTTGCCTTGGGCATAGAATAATGGAATTAGCCCACCATGGATTAAATCCCTGAAAGTATGAGTCAAAATAAATATTTCCTCTTCTAAGTTGTGCTTGTCTGGAATTTTTGTCACGGAGACACAAAGTTGTCTAACGCCAACCAGAAACAAATCTGTATGAGAGGCTTAAATATTAGGGACACCTGAATTCAACACTTGATTCAACCCAGTCCACTAATAAATGACAAAATTTTGCTAGAATTGGCTTTTTCCAGCTCCCAAGCAAGTAATTGCTAGAGTAGTAATTTTTTCCAGGGCAAAATGTGTTTTCACCTTGATGTCATTGATCTCAATCTTCCACCTAGATGTATCACACCAGAGATTACCAATAACTGTGATTATATTTCTCAATTATATTCTGTCACTCTCCTTCTCTCTCCCTCACTCCTTGCTTTGCAGCCACCAACCAGTATCTACCATCAGACAAGTGATTAAATGTCCTTTACCTTCAAATCACTTCAATTCATGCCAACTGAGCACAGATAGATCATCAACAATCCTAGCTAAACTGTAGATCCCTGAACTTAGTAAATTCTATTATTGTTTTAATACACTATGTTTAGTGTAACTTTTACAGAGTTATAGTAGGTACTATAAATCAGACTTGTGTGTCCAACTGCCTTGCCAAGTGAAATTTTAATAGGTAAAAGTTGAAGTCATTCTTATCTTTCCCTAACAACCTGTTTAACCAGAAGTATTCCTTAACTACCTTCACTCAAGAAATGACAACATTTTTCTTTCTGTTTCTCAAGCCACAAACCATAGTTAGCTTTGATTCCTCTCTGTGTCATACCGGCTACACAGTATGTCATTGTTGGTTCTACCTTCATACTTTAATCCCATTTTTCCCCATTTTCACCACTTCTACCTGGTTCCATTTTTTAAAAAAAATCTGGATTATTCCAATAGACTCCTATTTCTCTTAATTATTTGTTGCTTTTAGATACACATGATAGTAGGGTGTATTTTGCATATTATACATACATGGGGTGCAACCCATTACAATTTTGATCCTCCTTATTTCTCAACCTCTTGCACCATGAACTCTATGCAGCATCCAGTGGAATCATATAAAATATGTCTAATTTTGTCAGTTCCATGCTGAGTATATATTAATGTTTTTAAATTGGCTCCCAGTTTCCTCTCTATCCTCATGACCTCATACTCTTATTCCTGCTCACCAAGCAGTTACACTGACTACTTTTTACTCCATGATCACACCAGGTACTTTTCATGCTTTTGCTGGTACTGCAATAATCTTTCATTAGCTAGTTGTTCATCTCCTCACTTCCTTCTGCACAAATATCATCTCTTTAGAAAAGTATCCTTGAACACTTTATCCCCTAGGCTATTTAATTTTCTCTTTATTATTTACCTATATTTGACATTGTTACCAATTCTACATTTGTTTATGGTCTCTTAATACCTACCAAAATGTAAGGTCCATAAGGGGAAGCACTTTGTCTCTTTAGATTATTGATATATCCCAGCACTGAACAGTGTTTGGTATAAAGTAGGTGGTTAATACATATTTGCTGAATGTGATTTAGGGAGCTTCTAAAACTTATGTGGTGGTCTTGAAAAGCAAACAATAAAATCTATTAAGGACTTTACTAAAGTGAGGGGAAGGATGCTACTAAATAACTCCAAGGAAGGTTACCTTTTACCTTTTCTTGTGCAACCACTATGTTCTAAGCCTTTATACTAGGTGTTGGAGGCACTGAGAATAAACAGTGCATTATGATATTTTAAAATTGCTGCTTTCAAGAAACAGTGTAATTAAATGTTCTTGGACTTATGAAAGAAATTTTAAAGAATAGAAATGAAAGAAAATAAAGACAGGAATTGCCAATTCTTTCTGCAAAAGTGGTTTTAGGGAATCTTTATATGCAGACTTGAGAGATGAACAAATTTCCAAATTAAAAAAAAAGAGGTGGTATTAGACGTACAGGAGGATGTTCCAAGCTCCAGGAGCAACATTAGCAAAACAATTCTTAGTTGAAATACATGGTCACATTCAAACTCTGAATAACACATGGATGCAATTTGTGTAAAATGTAGGATTATGTGAGAGTGTAAACTGAAATGAAAAGGTAGATTGGACAATTTCAATTTGTGACAGACTTTTCTGCAGTATTTGGGAATTGTTACATAGTGAATGAAAATGTGATAAGAGTTTTAAGCATAACTCGTCCTTTTTAAGATTTTTAATGAGGAAAGAAGCAACTAGAAAATTAGGTCATTTGATTCCTTGGGTTCTATACATGTGACACAATGAATTCCATCAATTCTAAGCAGACTGTGGTCATACATAATAGTGTAGTTTTTGTGAAAACAAAATATGTAATAGTTTTTATGGGATTCATTTGATATAAATTGCAAAATACTTGAATTAAAAAAGATTAAATGTCAAAATTATCTATTTTAGCAGGAGACAAAATATCAGGAGTACTGAAAATTCTAATTAAATGAAATTGAGTTACCATGTACTAATTAAAAAGGTGATTATGATGATGGTGTAATAATCAAGAGGAAGAGTTTTATAGAGAATGTTAAATTAGCCAGGTATTTTGGTGCATGACTATAATTCCAGTGAATCAGGAGGTTGAGGTAGGAGGATCATGAGTTCAAAGCCAACCTCAACAATTTATCAATGCTCTGAAACATTTAGAAGATACTATCTCTAAATGAAAGTGCATAGAAAGGTTTGGGGATGTGGTTCAGTGGTTAAGCAACCTGGGTTAAATTCCCAGTACCCTGGTAGGGTAAAGAGAGAGAGAGAGAGAGAAAGAGAGAGAGGATCTTAAATTAAAAAGTAGAATATTATTTTTACCATGGGACTTCAATTAGATAGGAAAAAAGTCCCCCAGTGATTCTTGCTTCCTGTTAATTTTATATTCCTTGCATGGCACCCTTTTCACTTTAATTAGGGTGGACTTGTGCAAACAATACAATTTGCATAAATAACAGTATGTGATTTCCACAGCTAGGTCATAAAATAAAAACACTTCATGTTCCACTGAGGTCTTTTCTATTACGTATCGCACACTTGAATACACTCTGGCATTGCTGTGAAGAGGTCTAGATCATGTGTGATGTGATTTGGATCTGGAATGTCTCTCAAGGGCTCATATGTTGAAGGCTTGCTCCCCAAAGTAACAATGTTCAGAGGTGGGACTCTTGGAAAGTGATCAGACCATGAGGCTCTGATCTTATCAATGGATCAATTGATTCATCAGTTCGTAGCTGTTGACATTTTCGGGAAGTGGTAGAAGCTGTATAAAAGTGAGGCCTAGTTGGAGGAAGTGGTCCACTGTGAGCTTGCCCTGAAAGGGTATGTCTTGTCCCTGGCTCCATCCTTGCTTTCTCTCTGCTTCATTGCTCTCATGAGGTGAGTAGTTTCTGCTGTTATTTACCTCTTGTGATATTTCTCTCTTGGAACTATCCAACCATGAAATGAAACCTGTGAAACTATGAGCCAAAATAAACCTTTCCTCTTGTAAGTTGTTTTTCTAAAAAATTATGTCCCAGTGTTGGAGAACTGACTAACAGTGAGGAAAATTGTGTTCCCCTGGCATCATGAAGCACATACTTCCAAGCCATGCTCACAAGCCTTGGAACCAGACCCTTCAATCATAGTCAAACTTTCAGATGATTGCATTAAATGTTAAGATTTTGAATATGTGTGGAAGAAAAATTTCCCTCTACCATCTTAGGTCCAAGAACTTGAAGGTGGGAAGAAAATGGGGTGGATATGCTATAATTTATTTGACAACAGAGAGAATAACAAGATAAGTTCTTAGTTCTCAGGCATTTGGGAGCACTTTACAAGGAAGGAGAGGTCCCTAAAAGAAGTAGAGATAAAATTTTATATATGAGCTTAATGAAGGAGATGGGTTTATGGCTTTTAGGGCTTTAGTGGAAAAGTATGGAAGGTTCTATTTATTTTACACATTCTTTTATCCGAATGCTAAAGGGCAGTCTCCTCGGATGGAAGGTCCCTTAGAAGATTTATAGTAGTTAAATTCTCAGAAAGCCTTGTTTAAATCATTAATCAAAATGACATTCAGATAAGCCTTTTTCTGCAGCTGCTCTTTGTCCAAAACTTTCAGTTTAAAGTAGTCATACACCACTCTGATGGGTTGTTGGTACCTTCAACAACAAACTCATGAGACATTCTAAACAATTATCATTCAGTTAATTTACTTTTGAATACCTGATTCACAGAAAGTATGTGAGATAAAATATTTACTCATATTTTAAACCATTAAATTATGATGCAATTTTATGCAGAAATTAGTAATTCAGATATGCATTTCATTTTCAAAAATTTCCATAATGTGATACTAATTTTATAATGAAAATGTCTAATGAAAGAAAGTTGCTTATTTGATTTTTGTAATGAAATATAATGTGCCAAGGTCTCTGGAGTGATGAAGTCTACCTTTGAAAAGACTTAAACTGCAGAAATAGAGGTGTAATGAAAAGTTGAAAGCACTAGATTTCACTAGACTTTTCATTTACAAGAGAATTGTATGAAGCTAAACAGAAAACTTCAATCAGAAAATCAATACTCCAACCAATAGGATGTTTCATAAAAAGAGGAATAAGTTGAAACACTAGGATGTCAAGATTCGTTTACTGTAGAATCCCAAAATATTAGCATACAATGAAAAGAATAAAACATTAAATTGTGTGTACCTGGAATATCAAATTGCAGAACAGAATTGTGAAAGTTTTTCAAAGTTTAAAATACTCTTGTTCTTCTTTAGTTTAGCAAAGAGGTTATGTTTAATCTTAGTCTGACTATAAAAACAATAAGAGTTGAGAATATCTTCAACAAAAACATTGACACATAGAATCAACAAGAGGAGTTTGGTAAACTGTAAACTATTATACAATTGTATTCTAAAGTATAAATAACTTCTTTTAGAACCTTACTTAACTGAAGTTTTCTAGCTCTGAAAGTACTCCTAACAACCTAAAGCAGTTCACTAATAGGATACTGAAAGGAACTTAAATGATAATAACTTTAAAGAAGATGGGGGAAGTGACATAGAAAATGTATTCAATAATTTGAAATAGGAAAATAAGATGATTTGTATGACTTACTTGGTCTTGCTAAGCCCTTCACATTGGCATTTTCTTTCCTTGTCATAAAAACAAGATGTAAAAAGTACAACTTTTTACAGTCACCTTGAATCTCATCAGCTATTCCTGGCAAATTTGAATACATGAAATGCATCAGGAATTCATTACAACTCCAGAGGAAAGTTAGAACAAGGAAGATGGAAAAAGAAAGAAAAACCAAAATTCATTTTCTTTCTGGAACCTATTACGATAATTTAACACTACTTGACATTTATTGAACACTTGCTATGTTCCAGAAAATGGAATAAATGGTTCATTTATCTTATATATTCAACGATGTAACCCTAGGGGAAAAAAGAAACATATAAAATAGGTTGCACTAGTATTCCCATTTTGCAGATGATGAAACAGAAAGCTTGAATATTTTGCCTAAATTGATGCCAGAATTCTAATCCATTTGCATGTGACGTTAATGCCACATAAACACAGTGTGATATAAAAGGTTAAGACTTTCATAAGATGGTGCATATTTTAAAATGTAAAGTCACCAAGTATTATGTCAAAGGCATCTCCAACTATTCTAGAGAGGAGGTCTTCTAAAATTTATAACTCATTTTCTAATCTTGAAGATGGCTCTGGTGGAAGACTAACAAAACCTTCCTTTTCTGTTTTGGAATTAACGTTTTTTGGCTTTCATGCATTTTAATACAAAGACAAAACCCTCACCTGGAATGAAGAACTTGAAGACTTTAAATACTGGGCATAGTAATGTAAGAGTATTTTCTAATCAACAAAAGGTGCCAAAAACACACTTTGGAGAATAGCCCCTTTAACAAATGCTGCTGTGAAAACAGGGTCTTCATATATAAAAGATTGAAACTAGATCCCTATATCTCACCCTGCACAAAAGTCAAGTCAAAATGGATTAAAGACCTACAAATAAGACTGCATGTAGGCACAAGCTTGAATAAAATATAAGTGAAACACTCCGATATATAGGCAAAGGGAACAGCTTCCTTAACAGGACCCTTATAGCACAGGCAATAATACCAAGAATCAATAAATGGGATTACATCAAATTAAAATGTTTCTGCACAACAAAGGAAACAATTAGCAATGTGAACAATTAGCACCTATAGAATGTAAAAATTATTTTCTTGCTAAATCTCAATGGAAGATTAATATCCAGAATATGTAAAGGTCTCAGCAATTTCAACACCAGAAAAACAACCCACTGAATAAATGTATAAATGAACTAAACAGATGCTTCCCAAAAGGACTACAAATGGCCAACAATCATAATAAAACTACTTAACATTTTTAGCCATCAGGGAAGTACAAGTCAAAGCTGCCAAGATTCCATCTGACTCCAATCAGAAGGTAAACAATTAAAATCACAAAAACAATAAATGCTGGCAAGGATCTGGGGTAAAAAGGAACCCTTATGCACTGTTGTTAGTAATATAGCCACTACAAAATCAGTATGGAGATTCCTCAAACCTAAAAATGGAATTACTATATGATTCATCTATACCACTTCTCAGTATTCAGCAGAAGAAAATGAAGTCAACATATAAAAGTGCTACTTATGTACCCATATTTTTTATAATATTATTTACAGTAGCCAAGATATGTAATCAGCCTTGGTATACATCAATAGATAAATGGATAAAGAAAACATGGTATATACACAATTTTACTCAGCCATAAAGTAAGAGCAAAATTACATCATATGCAGGGAAATTAATGTAACTGATGAGCATCATGTTAAGCAAAATAAGCAAGACTCAGAAAAAAGAAGTACCATATGTTCTCTCTTATATGTGGAAGCTAGGTGGAGAAAAGAAGGTCTCATGAAACTGAAAGGGAGACCATTAAGGAAGATAAAGAGGACAACGGAGTATATGGGAGGCAGGAAGGTGAAAGGGAGGTACTGGGGAGTTAAATTGATGAAATTATATTATATGGGTGCATGAATATGCTATAGGGAAACCTACTATTCTACATAACTAATGTACACTAAGAAACTTAAAATTAATGAAAATTAAGTCTACAGCATGTTGAGTGTCTGTTTTACAAAGTAATCAATCTTAATTGTCTACTGCATGGGGAAAATTTTCTTTTCTCCTGACATGCAGGCAAAGAAGGAGGTTGAGTGCGGAGACTCTAGAGAGACAATAGGCACAAGGTAACTCCAGTAAGTGAGCTATAACTTATCCCTTGCACAACTGGAGGGAGGCAAGAAAAAAACAGGAAATTAGAAAACTCCCCTTGTAGGCACTAGCAAATAAATGCTCAGGTAAAATATGATATTCAGATTTGGTTATTTTCTCATCATTGCATTCCCCATTATTTTGTTCCCAGTTCTCAATAAAGATAATACTAACGTAGCACCATGTGCCAAGAACTTTTTAATACTCTCATTGAATCAACCTATTAATTCTCAAAGTAGTCCATCAGATAAGTATTAGTATTATCCCCATTTTAAATTAAATTGAGGCACAGGGAGTTCAGTAACTTACCTGAAGTCATTCAGCAACTAAGTAGCCAAGGTAGAATTAGAATCTACAATGTCTAGTGTCAGTATATACACACTAAGCCAGAATTACACACTACTTCTCAGATGAAATTTGTTAACTTTTACAGTTTAGTGTTAGCAAAGACTTAGGAAGCTATAGGAGAAGTGCTTTTTCCCATTGTAGTGAAGTCACAGTGGAAAACAGGAAGCAGCATTGTAATTGTCTCTAGGAGAGATCAACAGTGAGAGAAAGCATGAATTTGTAGATTATAGAACTGTTTCTCAAGGATATTCAGAAATATCAAGGGAGAGTATGATATAAAAGACAGAATTCTTGCAATGTGTAGGATGAGGATGTGTTAGTTTAGATGAGTACTAAAGAGATTTCTAGCAGCTTGCAAGCTTTGACCAAAGGAGCATTACAAAAACAGGAGTCTAACTTATTATTTAAAGGTATTCTACTTCTTGAAGAATGTTTGTTATGGTAATGCCAAATTTTAGTCAGTGTCCTCTTTGTTTTCCTTTTTAAAAACGTTTCTGGTTCTGCCCCTTCTCCCCACCTGCTGTCATTTGGATCTGGAATGTCCTCCAGAGGCCCATGTGTTAATGACTTGATTTGTAGCCCTTCAAACTACTGAGAAGTGGAGGAATCTTTAAGCAATGGTGACTTGAGAATGTAAGTTATAACATTGGCACATGCCCTTTAATGGAGTATTGGAACCCCAGCCCATCTTCTTCCTCTCCATTTGCTTCCCAGCTGCCATGACTTGCACTGCTACCATGTGGTAATGCCTTACCACAAGACCAAAAACAATGAAGCCAACTCACCATGGACTGAAAATTCCAAAAATGTGAGTCAAAATAAACATTTCCATTTTTAGGTTTGTTATCTCAGGTATTTTGTTATAGTAACAAAAAACTAACAAATATACCAACCTACAATACCACATTCACTATTTCATCTACAAGCAGCAAGTACAGCTAAACTACAAATTATACCTTTAAATATGTTTGTGACTTTAAGCTAGTTAACATTTAGTCTTGCCTAGAATATATTCTTTCAATTTTGTGTGTTGGCACAATTTTTTAACGTATGAACAGTTTTTACATAGCATTCTTACCATTGTTTCATTGTATGTCTTACTTTTTCAAGTTTTATTGTAGTTGTTTCTAACTTATGCCAAATTGACTTGTTAAGATACAGACAACATGATATAAATTATGTAAGTACTATATTTTATTCTACCCACCATATAATAAACTTATTCTTTACCTATTGCTTATACCACCTGCTTTTAATGTTTCTTCAGTTTTTGCCATATATCCCTACTCTCCATCTCCTATAGCCACTCTGTAATGCCAGGGGTGATTCACATGACATCATAAGAGCTGGTAATCTATTAGTAGTTCTCATTTTTTATTCTCCATTCAGATATTTAGTAAATATGCACACTTCACTTGTCTTGTTATAAAATTCTACTTATTTTCTATATTTATTTTATTTCTGATATTTCCTGATTTTGTGTTTCATGATAATCTTTATTCCTATTCAATTAAATAAGTCTCATTTATTTTAGTAAGTTTTATGACATATAAAAATGTTCTTACCCTCTTCAAGCAAAGCAAAAAAAGGCAAAAATAAAAAGTCTACATAAATTCCTGTTTGAAGGAATTATTTGCAGAACCTAATATTTTTACCAATTTTTAGTCAATTATTTACTAGATATTTATTATGTGCCAGGCAGTTTGATCATATGATCCCTATTTTTATGGGTCATATTTTCTACTGAAGATCTATATTGCTCTAATTTATGTATTTACACTTAGAATATGTCAAAAACTGTAAACTATACTGACTAGAGGCACAAAAGTTAATGAGATATTTAAATATTTTGACCTCAAGAAATTAAATTGTAGTGAAGGGAGACATATAGTATTAGATGAATGAAAAATAATATTTGAGATGCTATAACTGATATACAGAAAAGTAAGTTCTTAAATAAGTTCTTAAATAAGCAAACTGAGTTTTATTAATTTATTACAGAAGAGAGAACACTACATGGACAATTCTAAAATATCATCTCTTTACAGAAAGTGAGTGCATGATTTGGGATGGGAAATTTCAAGGTAGGTTATAAAAACCCAGATGAGGCTTTGGTTTTGTTGAGTTCTTGAGAAAATGGTAGATGCAAGAGACTGAAATGAAAATATATGAGTTACAAGATATTGTGTGAATGGGTTGTTTATTGAGAATGTACTTCTACTTATCTCCCCACACCCTGGCCACCAGCATATACCTTAGGGTTAGATAAAAAATCATTCTTATTCCAACTCTATACCACTTTTATGATCATCATTGTCTCAGAAACAAATTTATGGTTGACCTGAGATATGACAATTATGATACTTTTGTCAAATGATGAGTTTTTGGATAACCTGAAAGACATTAATGGCACAAAACATATACGATCCCAAAGAGTACACACTTCCAACCAAAATAGACATAAAACTGATTAATAAAATAAGGGTTAAATTTTGTAGAACTCTATGAAGCCATGAAGAGAAATGCAAATCAAAACCACCTTAAGATTTCATCTTACCCCAATTAGAATATCTTTTATCAAGAACTCAGGCAACAACAGGTGTTGGCGAGGATGTGGGGAAAAGGGTACACTCTTACATTGCTGGTGGGAGTGCAAGTTGGTGCAGCCACTCTGGAAAGCAGTGTGGAGATTCCTTAGAAAACTTGGAATGGATCCACCATTTGACCCTGCTATCCCACTCCTTGGCTTATACCCAAAGGACTTAAAATCAGATTGCCTCAGTGATGCAGCCACATCCATGTTCATAGCTGCTCAATTCACAATAGCTAGATTATGGAATCAACCTAGATGCCCTTCAGTAGATGAATGGATAAAGAAACTGTGGTATATATACACAATGGAATATTACTCAGCCATAAAGAAGAATAAAATTATGACATTTGTAGGTAAATGGATGATGTTGGAAACTGTTATGCTAAGTGAGATCAGCCAATCCCATAAATCCAAAGGCCGAATGGTCTCTCTGATAAATGAATGATGATGCATAATGTGGGGGGGAAAGATGGCAAGAATGGAGGAAAGATAGCTAGCATAGAGGGAAGGGAGGGGTGGGGCCGGGTGGGGGGTAAAATTAATAACAGAGTGTGTGACAGATACCATTGCCCTGTGTAAATGCATGAACGCACAGATGGTGTGACTCTACTTTGTGTACAACCAGTGAAACAATAGCCGTACTCCATTTGTGTTCAATAAAAAAAAAAACAGAAAAGAAATTGAAATTATACAGTATTTAAAGGAGGAGCATCATTAAACAAGTTTAGAAATGCAATGACCTATTAAAGGTCCCTGGAGAGTCATCACATGTGCTTGTAAATATGTGACACAGAATGCATAAGTATAACTCAACAATGTTACTGAAAAAAGTTAAGTTTGTAAGTTTAATAAATTGAAAAATAATTGTAAAAAAAAAAAAAAAAAAAACTAACAAATCCAAGCCAAGAAAATAAGTTCCTGAGAAGTCAATTCCTTTAATTTAGAGATTTATTATTACATGTGGCAGTAGTATTTATCTAATTTCAACATTAGACACCATCTTGGCTAATAGAGATTCTATCGCTATTCATTTGTCCATTAACACTTAGACCAAAGAGATTACTTGTGTGTTGAAACTTGAGATCTGTGAAGTATCATTTATAACTTCAGCTAAGGATTTCTGATAAATGTCTGTTCATTATAAAAATCACCATTTGGATGGTAAGCACAAAAGCATTTACCTATAATTTTCTGGATAAGCGTTCATAGATTCTTTTCCTATTTATATGCTGATGCTTTCAAATTTCAATGAGAAATGACACACAGGATGTGTATTTTGTTGAATATAAAAGTCTCTACCAATTATCCCATACATACAAATCAGTTATGTATTATAAACAAAAAGAGAAGGTTCGCCTCCACACAAAATATAGTGCTGTTGGGTGGTACAGATTGTTTTGGAGATGTAGATATTATTTAAAATGTTAAAAGATGCCCATTTAACTTCCTAGGTGAAACAGTAAAATTTCTGTAAAATGGGTTGTATCATTTATGGGGAAATCAATTCTACAGAAAAGATAGTACCTATATTAAATCCTACCACTGTTGTGTTTCTGGCACCATGGGCAGTGCTATAATTATTTTTGCATAAATATTTTTCCATTCTATGATCTGGTCCAATTTTTTTACGATTAAATATTGAGGTTAATAATATGAGGATATATCTAGTATCAGAAAGTCCCATGAAAGGAGCATTCAACCCAGAAGTGTTTATTGGAATGCTAATTCTATTTTTAAAGCTCTATGGAGAGTATAATTTACATATAGAAAAATCTATATAAATTAATTAATGAATGAATTTTCGCAAGTGGAATACACTCAAGGTACGTGACAGCATCCCAGAATTTCTCCCATACTTCATTCTTGTCACAATTTTCCTACAATGATAATGCTATCATAAAGTAAATACCCTACGTCAAACAACCAGGTCCAGAAATAGAACTTTGCCAGTTACACCAGAAGTTCCATCATTACTCTATGTCTATCAGAGTAATTTTCTCCCTTGACAAGTAATCATTATCCTGACTTCACAGTAATCACTATCCTTAATTTATCTTGATATTTTCCATCTAACTGTGCAACCCTAGGTACTACAGTTTTAATTCTTTCCATTAAAATATAACTTCATCATTTATATCACTTTTAATAAATAGATTTGCTCTATGTTTTAATTTTAATTTATATGTTTAAGGACCCAAGTTTGATTTATAATGTTTCTGTGCTTTGCATTTTTCTGGTATAGTTCAGCATTTTCTGTGAATTGCCAGCTGGATTGAGAAGTGTGATAAAAGTTGCAATTCCTATAGCAAGGGTTTTGGTGGTGTTTGTTCTTTAATCAGGAGGCACATACCTGGTTTTCACACTTCAAAAAAATTTTGTAACTTTTGATCCTCAATATGTAGATGCTTTGGGAGATGGGCAAAATGAAAATATTCAATTTTATCACTTGTTTATTTTTATAATCTGGAATAACATTATATGGAGATGCTCCTTCTCCTTTGATATTCAGTTACCCAGTGGCACTGTTCATAAAGGAAAGGCAGGATCAGTGAAGGTGTATTTCATTTCATTTACATGAATTTCAAATAATGAATTGTTTCCTATTTTTATAAGGTGAACAGTTGCTTCTAATTTCATTTTAAAATCATAGATTTAGGGCTGGGGATATAGCTCAGTTGGTAGAGTGCTTGCCTTGCATGCACAAGGCCCTAGGTTCAATCCCCAGCACCACAAAAAATAAATTAAAAAAAAATCATTGATTTAAATGTATTTAATGTTTTCAATCTGTTGCAGATCTTACCTTTACTGAAGCTTAAATTGTATACGTTTTGGTTAGGGTAACCTCTTAAAATTGGCACTTGCATCCTTTTGATATAGCACACCTAGTCTTTTATAGCATCATGGTTTCTGACATGTCAAGGGGTTCCAGATGCATCTTATACATTTTCTGGCCCAGACCTAATTAACATTTCTTCAAGAAATCTGGTTTCTCTAAATGGGATATTGGTATTTCAACCTCACAGTCTGGGCACTAAGAATGCTAGTTGCTAATAGATTGGTCATTGTTCTATAATTGTTCCTAGGCTTTTATATTAAAATGATTATAAAAAGAATAGTTAATTTCTGATATCTGTGATGATTTGGTCCCTGTTAAAGAATCATCTTCTAAGGATGAACTTCTATCTGTCAATCTGAGCATTACCTATTTCAATATTTTTTTCATGTTGCCTCTACACAGATAATCAAATCTGGATTGTCCAGAGAAGTTTGTAGTATGCTTGTCAATCAGAATTTGATATAACATGCTTTTCTTCTGGGAATGATGAGTAGCAGTGTTTAATTGTATAGTGAAAAGTAGTAGCATAACCATCTGAAAAATCTATTTTGAAAAGAAATTTTTTTTGTTTTGTTTTGTTTTGTTTTTGTTTTATAAGTAGCAATTATTGTACATCTTTGGAGACCATTTCTTTCAAGGAAGGGCCCAAAATATGTCAGCAATGGCTTCTGCAAATTTGTTGGTAGCTGCTATAGTCTAAATTTGAGCAGGTTATGAAGAAAGAGACCCTAAACAGCTATTAGTATTTGTGGTTTCTGTGTAGCTATATTAAAGCACCAGGGGCCTGGCAAGATTGTTCACTAATAATAAATAGGGAGAAAGGTTCATGTTAGTTAGGCAGATCTTGGAGAAGGGAATGTTGACAAGCCGACTTTTGTTTTCAAAATTCCAGTTCATGTTTGGAATTTCAGTGGAGGGCTTTTAAACTGAGAACTTAGGTCATAAAAACAGGAGAAATTTTGGAAAAGGTGGGAGCACACTGTCTATAATAGTCAAGAAGACATAGAGGTTTCCTGAGTTGTTTGAATAGTCTGGCACAGGAAAATTTTAGTTGACCTGTAGTCAGTCAGAAGTAGGAGACTTACATCTCTAGAATAAATCATACTCCAAATCAGACTTAGGACACTTACTTCTCTGAAAGATATTATGTTTCAAATAATGAAAATTTTGCTGACAAAATTGTAATTTTTCCTTTGATGTCATTATCCTTTATGGGCTAAAGGGGTTCAAAGGTATAGAGAACTCATTTTAGAGATTTTTTTTTAATTTTTAGAGTGTAGTAAAACAATCATCCAAAATCTGTTCATTGCACATTGTACATATGTATTGAAGTATCATACTCTTATACTTTGTGTCAGCTAAAAATTTTAGTAGAAATTCAGTGGATTAGACAAAGGAGAATGAAGGAAAGTGAGGGGGATAAGAATACGAAAGATAGTGGAATGAATTTAATATAACTTTTCTATGTACATATGTGAATACACCAGTGAATCTCACTATCGTGTACATCCACAAGAAATTAATTATAAAATAATAACAGGGTAAATGCCAGAAAGATCAATAGAGGTAAGTGAGCAGGGGGTGGATAAAGGGAAGGGGTAGGAGCAGTACGGAGGACTGAATTAGAATGAAATATATTTTGTGCTTTTATAAATATATCAAAATAGATTCTATTACCATGTATAACTGAAAAGAATAAAAATATTTTAAAAAGGAAAACAATCATCCACTTATTGTAGGAGGGAAAATTACAAGAGAACTAGAGATCTTTCATGTCTGATTTAAGAACTTGTATAAATAAAGAAGAATCTCAGTGAATCCCTGGGGCATGAGAGTCTATGTATAATGCTTCTTCCAAGTGACAGTGAACAAGTGTTGACTATCTGAAAATCTGTGAATGTTAAAAAATGATAGTCCCTAGGGCTGGGGTTGTGGCTCAGTAGCAGAGCACTTGCCTAGTACATGTGAGGTACTGGATTTGATCCTCAGTACCACATAAAAATAAATAAAATAAAGCATTATGTCAATCTACAACTAAAGATTTTTTTTAAATGGTAGTCATGTATCCTTATCTGCAAAATACATGGCACTGGGAAATAATAGCATTTGTCTTGACACCACTGGAAAATAAGCTATTACCATCCTCTGGATGGCATTAATCTTGAATGAATTTGAAGTGTTATTAATCAAATGTTTTAAATTTTTTCGTAGTACTGAGGATTGAATTGTCTAGGGATGTAGTTCAGTGGTAGAATGCATGCTAGACCTCTACTGTTGAAATATATCCCAGCCTATTTGTTGAATTTTTTAAAAGGTAGAACAGGACTATCATAAGTGGTAGTGCAAGCTTTAGTGAGTCTTATTTCTATTAGTCCATTTAATATGAGCCACAATTATTCTTCTCCTTAGATCATTTGATTCATATTGGATAAAAGTGTGAATGGGTCAAACTGAACCTTCATGGATTCAATGTTATCGATTTTGTCAATGTATGAATTTTTAATTTTTTTTATTTGTAGATGGGCCTTTATTTTATTTTGGTATATGCAGTGTTGAGAATCAAACCAAGATCATCACCCATGCTAGGCAAACACAATTCCCCTGAGCTACAACCCATCCCCATAAATTTTTGACCCATATATAATAATTTGATTTCCCCTGGAGATCCTAAAGTTGTGTTTGATTTAACACATAGATACCAAAAGATCTGTCCAAACTATCTATGGTCTGATTATGATTTAAGAAGACCATGACAATTTCAATTGTCCTTACATGCACCAATCAAGCCAATTGGTATGTTGTCACAATAGAAGAAAATCCTATTTCTTAGTCAAAGATCAAAGAGTGACAGTAAGTAAATGGGAAATAGGAGATAGCTGGTATTTTCTGTTGATGGTACCATTTAGCAACACGGATTCCATAAGAGACAGAAGAATGCAAATGTTTAGTTTTATTATACAAAGTATAGAAACTGAACTGTAAGAGTTACCAACAGTTAATGACAAATCTTGTAAATTTAAGGCAAAAATTGGAAGCAAGGTATTATATTCTATATTGTTGACCCCTCATTTTTTTTTCAGTAAGGGTAGGAGAAAATCTTAATTGCCAATAATTCAGACTAATAAAAGTCTCTAAAAATCAACCTACCTGAGTTTACCTTCATGTTTCTGCAAAACTTCTTTTTGAATAAAATTGTGATTTGGGAAATGTTATAGGTAGAAAATAGTAAGGGATGAGAATTTGGAACAAAAGGAGATGAAAGGTCAATTGTCAGTAGAAAGTATGAAAAAGAGGAAGTATTGCTCAATGTTTCAGTCAGCATTGCATCACTGTGACCAATATACCCAACAAAAAAGTTGGGGGAAAGAAGTTAATTTCAGACTTATAATTTCAGAAGTTCCATTCTACAGATGGTTGAATCTACCACTCTTAGGCTCAAGGTGAAGCAATACGGAATGGCAGTAGGGCAAGGACAAAGAAATCAGTTCACCTCATGTCAACAAACATGGGTGAGGGGCCACAGGGAAGAATAAACCTTGCAGGGCATGCCCCCAGTGAACCACCTGGTAGTATGGCCATTTTGATAATATTAATTCTGCCTATTTAGGAACATTGGAGATTTTTCTATTTTCTGAGGTTTTTTCAATTTTTTTCTTTAGTGCTCTGTACTTTTCATAATAGAGGTTTTCACCAGTTTTTTTAGATTGATTCCCAAGTATTCTTTAGGGGATATTTTTCCTCATTTCTCCTTTAGCTGATACATAATTGGTGTATAGGAATGCAGTTGATTTATTGGTGTGAATTTTATACCCTGCTAATTTGCTGAATTTGTTTATCAGTTTTAGAAGCTTTCCTCTAGAGTTTTTTGAGTCTTCTAAATAGAGAATCATTTAGAATGATTCTCTTAGAATCATCAGAATCAAATAGAGATAGTTTGACCTTTTCTTATTCATATCTCTTTAATTTCTTTCTTTTTTCTAATTTCTCTGGCTAGGGTTTCAAGGACTATGTTGAATAAAAGTGGAGAAAGAGGGGATCCCCGTCTTGTTCCAGTTTTTAGAGTGAATACTTTCAGCTTTTCTCCATTTAGAATGATGTTGGCTGTGGGCTTAGCATATGTTGCTTTTACAATGTTGAGGTATGTTCCTGCAATCCCTAGTTTTTCTAGTGTTTTGAGCCTAAGTGGATGCTGAATTTTTTTCAAATTCTTTTTCTGAATCTATTGAGATAATCATGTGATTCTTGTGTTTAAGTCTTTGATGTGGTGAATTCTGTTTATTGATTTCCATAGGCTGAACCAATCTTACAACCCTGGAATGAACCCCAGTTAATCATGTTGCACTATCTTTTTGATATGCTTTTGTATGCGTTTTACCAGTATTTTATTGAGAATTTTTGCATCAATGTTCATCTGGGATACTGGTCTGAATTTTTCTTTGTTTGATGAGTCTTTGTCTGGTTTTTGGTATGAGGGCAATACTAGCTTCATAGAATGAATTTGGAAGTGTTCCCTCCATTTCTATTACATAGAATAATTTGAGGAGTATTGGTGTAATTTCTTTGAACATCATGTGGAATTTGGCTGAGAATCGATCTGGTCCTGGGCTTTTCTTTCTTGTAGTCTTCTGATAGCATCTTCAATTTCATTGTTAGAAATTTATCTGTTTAAATTTTCTATGTCTATTTGATTCAACCTGGGTAGGTCATATGTCTCTAGAAATTTGTTTATATCTCAAGATTTTCTATTTTATTGGAGTATAGATTTTCAAAGTAGCTTCTGATTTATTGTCTAGATTTCAGTAGTGTCCATATTGATAATTCCTTTTTCATCACAAATTTTAGTAATTTGGGTTTTTCTTTCTTTTTCTTTATTAGCTTAACTAAGGGTCTATCAGGTTTTTTTTTTCCAAAGAACCAACTTTTTGTTTTGTCAATACTTTGAGTTCTTTTTCAATGTCGTTAATTTCTGCTCTGATTTTTATTATTTCCTGTCCTCACTGCTTTTAGTCTTGGTTTGCTCTTGTTTTTCTAGGGTCTTGAGATGGAAATTTAGGTCATTTATTTTGATTTTCTGTTCTTTTAATAAATGAGCTCAATACAATGAACTTTCCTCTTAGAACTGCCCTCATACTGTCCCAGTAATTTTGATATATTGTATTACTATTCTCATTTATCTCTAAGCATTTTTTAAATTTAATCCTTGGTTTATTCAGCTATCCATTGGTCTTTCAATAGTTTATTTTTTATTGTCCAGGTGTTAGAGTAGCTTCTATTTTTTTAATCCTAGTTTCTCATTTCATTCCATTATGATCTGATAGAATGCAAGGTAGTCATTCTCTTTTCTTTTTGTATTTTCTAAGAGTTGCATTTAGGACTAAGATGTGGTCTATTTTAGAGAATGTCCATGTACTTGAAAAGAAAGTGTATTTAGCCATTGATGGATGAAACATTCTATATTTGTCTATTAAGTCGATATAATTAACTGTATTTTTTAGTTCTATAACTTCTTTATGTTTTGATTTTAAGATCAATCAATTGGTGAAAGAGGCATGTCGAAGTCACCCAGTATCATTCTGTTGTGATCTGTTTTATTTTTGAGATTGTGAAGGGTTTGTTTGACGTATGTAGGTGTTCCATTGTTTGGGCATATATATTTAAGATTGTTATGTCTTACTATTGTATGATCCCTTAAGCAGTATGAAATGGTCTTCTTTGTCCCTTCTGATTTATTTTGACTGAAGTCTGCTTTACCAGATGACAAATGAAACCCCTGCTTGTTTGCAGGTTCATGTAAATGGCAAATATTTTCCTATCATTTTACCCTTCAGTCTGTGGATGTCTTTGCCTATGAGGTGAGTCTCTTGGAAACAGCACATTGTTGGGTTGTGTTTTTAAATCTATTCTGCCAGTCTATGTCTTTTGATTGATGAGTTTAGATCATTTACAATCAATATTATTATTGAGAAATGGATCTTATTCCATGTCATTTTGAAATATTTCTGCTTTTTAATTTGAAATAGATTCTTTTTTGATTGACTATTCTAGTGTAGTTCCTCTCATTGCTGGATTTCATTTTTATATTTTATTTCTTCTTCATGAAATATTTTGCTGAGAATGTATTGTAGTGAAGTCTTTTTGGTTGTGAATTCTTTTAACTTTTTTTTATCATAGGAGGTTTTATTTCATCATCAAATCACATGCTTAGGTTTGTGGGATATAATATTTTCAATTGGTATCCATTTTCTTTCAGAGAAATACAGTATTTCCATATCTAGCTTTAAGAGTCTGGGTTCCAAAATCAGCTGGGTTCAAAAACCAGCTGGTTTCCCTCTATATGTTCCTTGACTTTTTTTCTCTGTCAGCCTTTAGAATCTGTCCTTATTCTGTATGTTAGGCATCTTCATCATAATGGGCCTTGAAGTGGGTTTTTTGTAATTTTGTATATTTAG
This sequence comes from Glaucomys volans, assembly GCA_020662805.1. Lineage (NCBI taxonomy): Eukaryota > Metazoa > Chordata > Mammalia > Rodentia > Sciuridae > Glaucomys > Glaucomys volans. The sequence goes on from JAJEJO010001063.1 coordinate 111,876, forward strand.
GGTTCTGTAGACTTCCTGTATTTGATTTTCAATTTCATTCTTCAGGTTTTGAATATTTTCAGACATGATTTTATTGAAAAGTTTATGCATTTTTTCTTGGTTTATATCCCCAAGCCTTTGTCTATCCTGATAAACCTTAATTTTGGTGATTTCATTTTGTCCCATATTTCTTGGAACTTCTGTTTATGACCTCTTAACATCTTTTCTCCATGCTCAATTTTATTTTCAAGATTATATATTTGTCTTCTTTGCCTGAGGTCCTATCATCCAAGTTGTCTAATCTGCTGGAGATATGTTCCAATGAATTTTTCATTTGATTTATTGATTCCTTCATTTTGAAAATTTCTGTCCTTTTTTTTCATAATCTCTCTTTATTGACATGATTTTTCATTTGCTGTATTTGCTCCCTTACATCATCCTTTACCTTGCACATCAGTTTAACTATGAACATTTTAAATTCTTTCTCTGACCTTTCTTCCACTGTGGTGTCAATGGATTCTATTTTTGACATATTTTGGTCTGTTTGAGGCAATTTGTTCCCTAGATTTTTTATGTTGTTTGTATGTCTATATATCTAACAGTTGGTTTTGAGGCAGAAGGGTTTCTACCTTGTGGAATTACATTGTTCCTGAAGGTTTCTGGTATCTCACCAACAAGTGAGAGAAAAAAAAAATAGTAAAATTTTTAAAAATACATAATCTTTTATATATTTGTGGTACCAGGAATTGAACCCAGGGGTACTTAATCACTGAGTCACATCCCCAATTCTTTTTATTGTTCATTTTGATTCATGGTCTTCCCAAGTTGCTTAGAGCCTCATTAAGTTGTTGATACTGGTCTTGAACATGCCTCAGCCTCCTGAGCTTTTGAGTCAAATAATAATCTTAAATAGATACATATTGCCATTGAATAACTACCATGTTAAAATAGCTGTAAAAGTACCTTGGCTTCTGTGATGTCTTTGAAATACAAATTTTGCTTTAATTCATTTTAAAGCATTTTGAAATGTTGAGCTGTCACCAAATTCTACTGTGTGCATGTATGAATATGTAACAATGAATCCCATGATCATGTGTAATTATGTTGCAGCAATCAAATTAAAATAAAAACATTTTGAAAATTAAAAATAAAAAATATGCAGAGAAGAAATAAAGTTACAAGAACAAAAGCAATATATATTATCTGAACATTTTAGTCTTTGAAATATTGATCCATGAAAACTTTCATTGATCCATGAAAACCAAATGCCTTCAAATAAAATGGGATAAATGAGAAAAAATAAGGATATTTGAATTTGTGTAAGTGTCCAGTTAAATATACAGTTTTTTAAGAGGAAAAGAAGAGAAGGGGTGGTAGAAAATGGTTTGTGAATTTAAGAGGTAAGTGGGGTATATGTAGGGGTGACATAGGATGTGTTTTTAAGACAGAAGAACAAAAAACAGAAAACAAAGAAACAATAAAAAGAGGAAGTAAAAGTGTTAAAGGAAGAGTGAGAGAAAGAGCAGTAGAGTTTGGCGGTTGGCAAGAAAAAAGAAAGAAGTAGAAACAAAGGAAGAGTGTGAAAGTGTCAATAGAAAGTTAATGCAAAATATACTAATCAAAGACCTAAACTTCAAAAAAAATACAGAGAACAAAAAAACTACCTTAAATACATGCTAAAAAAACCCAAAAACAAATATATATGCATATAAATGCTTAAATCTCCATCATTTGTCAATCAGTACACATTCAAAAACAAGTCAAAACATAACAAAGACACAAACAAAATAGGAAATAGTCAAGGAAAGTTTTTTTGCTGTCTGTGCCAAACTGCCTTTCCATTTCTTAACTTGCCTTCTCAGTGGGATGGTGTGAGGAGCTGTGGAAGATTCTGGCAGCTTAGCTTCCTGGGTCTTGTCTTTAGGCTCTGTGCTATGAATTGCTGCAAGTGAAGCTCCCAGGGGTGGGGATTTGGCCTGTAATTACCCCCTGTGTTTTGTATGAGGGGAGTTTTCAGGCATTAATAAATCAACATGCTTCTAGGACTGTATCACACTGCTTTCTGCAGGGCACAACCTGTGGGAAGATGGAATAGGTCCTTCACTGGTTCTGCTTTTTGGAGATACTGTGTTTTGTTTGTTTGTTTGTTTTGCTTCTCAAGGTGGGTTTTTGAGCACTGAGCTCAGCCACTCAGTTCCATTTGGGTTTCTCCCTGCAGCTAGTTCTGTGTGCTGCCAATTCAATGGAGTGGAGGAGGGGGGGCACGGGCTTTCTTTGGCCCCTCTGATCTGTATTGCCCTTAGGCAAAATGGTCTCTATGCCAGAAAATCTTCCTGCCAGGAATTATCCTGATTTATTAGGCTCACTTTTGATCTCCCAGTTGGTGTCTGCTAGGTCCATGTGTTGGTTTCAGCCAGGAATTCACGGATGAAATCTTCTGGTCTGAGTTCACACCACTGTCTCATGGAAGTATTTAAGCTTGGGTTTCCTGTATATGGTGGTCAGACCATGACTTTTGCATACCAGTTTATTGGGCCAAATAGCCTCTGGGTCATACCAGGTCGGGCTGCCCCATATCAAGATATTCCAGCACCTGGAGATCTTTGAAGGCCTTGTGTTCCCCTCCACAGTCTTCTGCCTGGAGATAGCTCCAATTCTCTTCCTTAGCCTTGTCTGATGTACCCCAACTTTTCCAGTTCTCAAGGCTCTCTGTCCACTATTGAGTATCAGTGGAGTGTTTTTTTCTTTCATTCACCTCCCAGAGAAGTAGTTTTCTCATTATTTGAGTCCCAAGTCATGGAGCTGTGAGAAAAGCCACTTCCAGCTAATCTGCCATCTTGCTCTCCTCAAAGTTACAACTTTAATTATGTTCTATTCTTTTGTTGCATTTTGTAAGACTTGATCCAGAATTTCTGTTAAAATGAGAATATGTATACAATGAGGTATTATGGCTTGAACTAAGATGACTAAAAGTATGTTGACATGGTCAGCTGAATATATTGTTTCTGCATTTTGTGCCTTAGGTTCCTTACCATAAATCAGCCACCTATTCACCACAGACAAAAGTCATTTGTACTGTGATCCATGATAAATTTCTTGCATTGAACGATAATAACCTAGCAAAATCTTCAACATGCCAATCTTTAAGATCAGTTTTTAGCTGGGTTCAGTGGCACATGCCTGTAATCTCAGTAGCTCGGGAGGATGAGGTAGGAAGATCCTGAGTTCAAAGCCAGGCTCAGCAAATTAGTGAGGGCCTAAGCAACTCCTTGAGACTGTCTCTAAATAAAATACAAAAGAGGGCTGGTAATGTAGCTCAGTGGTTAATCATCCATTGTTTCACTCCCCAAAAGATCAGATTTAGTCATGGATCTACAGGTCCATGTGCTTTACACATCTGTGTTCTTCTATTCCCCATTTTTTGGTTCTTTTTAGTTATGTATAACATTAGGATTTATTTTGACATAATTATAAAAGCATGAGAAAGAATTTGTTCTAATTCAGTCCCCAGTATTTTCTTGCTTCCTCTCCTCTTCCCTCCTTCTGTTCCATTTCCTCTACTCTGATGATCTTTCTCCTATTTACTTTTAGTATTTTTCATAAAGTCTTGTGGATATCCATGATGCCAATATTCCACTGTGGTATACTCATATATGTACATAGGAAAAATATTTCAGACTCATTTTGCTTTTCATTACTTCTCCTGTCTTTTCTCCCTCCCCATCTGCCCCCTTCATCTAGTCCACTGATCTTTCTTCAATTATGATGGAATCCCCTCCTTTTCCCTTTTTGTTTTTATCCTTCCTCCTAATTTTGGACCAACATCTACAAATCAGAGAAAACATTTGAGCTTTGGCTTTTGAGTCTGACTTTTTAAATTTAGCATGATAGTCTCCAGTTCCATCCATTTGCTAGCAAATGTCATAATTTTATTCTTCTTTATTCTGAGTAATACTTCATTGTGTATATATAGTAAATTTTCTTTTCTTTTTTTTTTTTTTCCTGAACCGGGGATTGAACTCAGGGGCACTCGCGGCCACTGAGCCACATCCCCAGTCCTTTTTTGTATTTTATTTAGAGACAGGGTCTCACTGAGTTGCTTAGGGCCTCGCTAAGTTGCTGAGGCTGGCTTTGAACTCACAATCCTCCTGCCTCAGCCTCCCGAGTCACTGGGAGGCTGCACCACCGCGCTCGGTTTAGTAAATTTTCTTTATACCTTGATTGGTTCCATAGCTTGGCTACTGTGAATTGTGTTGTTCTAAATATTTGTGTGGCTATATCCCTATAGTATGCTGATCTTAGAACTTTTGAATATATACTGAGGAGTGGAATAGCTGTGTCATGTGGTGGTTTAATTTCCATTTTTTGAGAAATCTCCATACTGTTTTCTAGAGTGGTGGCATTAATTTTCAATCCTACTATCAATATATGAATGTATGTTATCCCCCATATTCTCAGCAACATTTATTATAATTTGTATTCTTGATAATTGACATTCTGACTGGAGTGAGATGGAAGCTCAATGAGTTTTGATTTGCTTTTCCTTGATTGATAGAGATGTTGAGCTTTTTTTCATGTATTTTTTTGCCAATTTTATTTCTTCTTTTGAGAAGTGTCTGTTTAATTATTTTGCCCAATTATTAATTGGGGTTTTTGGGTTTTATTGGTGACAAATTTTTGAGTCCTTTATATATTCTGAATATTAATGTTCTGAGAAGAATGTGGCAAAAAAATCTCACATTCTCTAGGCTTTCTCTTCATGCTCTTATTTTCTTTGCTGTGCAGAAGCTTTTTAATTTGATGTCAGCTCATGTATTGACTTCGTGTTTTCTTTCTTTACTTTAGGAATCTTGTTAAGGAATTTGGTTCTTATGCCAACATGTTGCAGTGTTGGACCTACATTTTCTTCTAGCAGTTGCAGTTTCCAGTCTAATTCCTAGGTCTTTGATCCACTTTGAGTTGACTTGTATATAGGGTGAGAGACACAGGTCAAGTTTCATTCTTCTATATAGAGATACCCAATTTTTGCAGCACCATTTGTTGAAAAGGCTGTCTTCTCTCCAATGAAGGATTTGGGTCCCTTTGTCTAGGATCAGATAATTGTGTTTGTGTGGGTTTATCTTTTTGTAATCTATTTTATTCCATTGTTCTGCATATATCTTTCAGTGTCAGCACCATGATGTTTTTGGTATTATAGCTCTCTAGTATAATTTGAAGTCTAGTGTTGTGATGCCTCCAGCATCACTCTTTTTGCTCAGGATTGCTTTTACTATTGTGGGTCTTTTCTTTTTCTTTTTTTTTTCTTTTTTTTTATCAGTTGACTTTTTTTTAATTTACTTATTGATTCATTGAACACAAATGGAGTACAGCTATTGTTTCACTGGTTGTACACAAAGTAGAGTCACACCATCTGTGCGTTCATGCATGTACACAGGGCAATGGTATCTGTCACACATTCTGTTATTATTTTTACCCCCCACCCCTCCCCCACCCCTCCCTTCCCTCTATGCTATCTATCCTTCCTCCATTCTTGCCACCCTTCACACAATGGAATATTACTCAGCCATAAAGAAGAATAAAATTATGGCATTTGTAGGTAAATGGATGATGTTGGAGACTGTTATGCTAAGTGAGATCAGCCAATCTCAAAAATCCAAAGGCCGAATGGTCTCTCTGATAAATGAATGATGATGCATAATGCAGGGGGGAAGGGTGGCAAGAATGGAGGTCTTTTATTTTTCTAAATAAATTTTAGAATTGCTTTTTCTAATTGTGTGAAGAATGTCATTGTTATTTTGGTGGGAATTGCATTGAATCTGTATAGTGCTTTTGCTATATGGTCATTGGGTGAAGGAAAAATAGTAGACTGAGACAGACAGTATTGCCCTATATATATGTAATATTACATGAACTGTGTGAATAAAAAATAATAAATAAATAAATAAATAAATAAATAAAATTTAAAAAAAATATTAATCCTGCCTATCCAAGAAGATGGGAGGTCCATCTTCTAAGGTCTTCTTCAATTTCTCTCTTCAGTGCTTTATAATTTCATTGTAGAGTTCCTTGACATCTTTCATAAGATTTATTCCAAAGTATTTTTTGAGGTTGTGAATGGAGTAGTTTTCCTAATTGGTTTTTCAATAGGTTCATTATTGGATTATGGGAAAGCAATTGATTTATATATGTTGATCTTGTATTCTGCAAATTTACTAAATTTGTTTATTAGCTCTAGAAATATTTTGGTGGAGATTTTCAGTCTTCTATATGTAGGATCATGTCATCACCAAACTGAGATAATTTGTTCTTTTCTTTTCCCATTTGTATACATTTAATTTCTTTCTTTTGCCTGATTGCTCCAGCCAGAGTTTTGAAGACTATGTTGAATAGCAGTGGTCAGGCTACCCCTTCTTGTTTATTGGTGCAATTTGCGTGGTGTATATTTTCCCATCCTTCCACCTTCAGTCTTTGAATTTCTTTGCCTCTGAGTCTCTTGCAAACAACATATTGTTGAGTCTTGCTTTTATTTTTTACTACAACCTACCAATCTATGTCTTTTGATTGAACAGTTTAGACTGTTTACATTCAATGTCATAATAGATAATTTTTATATTCTGACATTTTGATTTATTTCTGATGTTTAATTCAGACTTGGTGGGTTCTCTTTATATTGCATATTCTTCTCATGTAATGCATCCCTATGCTGGTTTTAATTTTTAATTTTTAATTTCTTCTTCATGAAGTATTGCACTGAGTATGTTTTATAGTTCAGGATTTGTGGTTATGAATTCTTTTAGTTTCAGCTTATCATGGAAGACATTTCATTTTTAATTCTGTAACTCAATTTTTCTGGGCATAATAGTCTTGATTGGCATCCATTTTCTTTCACAGCTTCATATATATTATTTCAAGTCCTCCATAGGTTCTGAGTTGAGAAATCGGTTGAAATCCAAATCAGTTTAAAACCTCTGAATGTGACCAGCCATTTTTCTCTTAAAGCTTTTAGAATTCTATCCTTATTCTGTGTATTAGACAGTTTCATTATAACATGTCCTAGAGTAGATCTATTGTAATTTTTTATATTTGGAGTCCTCTATACCTTATGTATTTGAATTTCCACCTCATTCCTAAGGTTTGGAAAATTTTCTCATATAGTATTATTGAAAAGATTGTGTAGTTTTTTAGTTAGTATTTCAGAGCCTTCATCAACCCCAATAATTCTTAAATTTTGTTTACTGATGTATCCCTGATTTCCTCAATATTCTGTCCATGGTCACTTAACATCTTCTCCTTCTGGTCAATTTTCTTTTCAAGAGTATATACTTTGTTTTTGAGGTGAGAGAATTTATCTTCAAGTGGTCTAATCTTTTGGTGAAACTTTCCATTGATTTTTAACTTGGTGTATTGAGTCTTTCATCTCTAGGATTTTAGTTTGCTTCGTTTTGAAAATCTTTCTTTATTGACGTGGACTTTCACTTCCTCTATATTCTCTCTAATTTCATTCCATACATCTTCTTTTAGCTCACTGACAATTTTAACTATGAACTTTCAAAATTCTCTGATATTTCTTCCTCTGTGGTATCGATGGAGTCAGTTGTTTGTAGTGTTGTGGACTGTTTGAGGTGGTTTGTTCCTTTGCTTTTTCATATCAATTGTAAGTTCATCCATCTATTGGAATGGTGTTTCAATCAGCTTTTTCACTGATGTGACTTGAAGAACTGACAAAAACAATTTTGAGGAGTAAAAGTATATTTTGGGGCTCATGTTTCAGAGGTCTCAGTCCATAAAAAGCTGGCTTCATTCCTGAAAGCTTGAGGTAAAACAGAACTGCATGGTAGAAGAGTATAGTGAAGAACAGTGGCTCACAAGATGGCATGGAAGCAGAGGGAGAGACTCCACTCACCAATTATCAAATATATACCCCAAGGATATGCCCACAATGCCCACCTCCTCCAGTCACACCTAATACCTTCAGTTACCACTCAGTTAATCCCTATAAGGGGATCAATTCACTGATTGGCTTAAGCCTCTCATAACACAATCATTTTACTTTTCAATGTTCTTGCAATTTCTCATACATGAGCTTTGGGGGGACACATCACACTCAAACCATAGCAGATGTTAACTGCTTCTTCTTTTAAGCAAGGGACTACTTCATGGCTTTCTTTCTCATATGAGCTCTAGGTTGGGCAAATATCCAGGTATAGTTTAACTGACTTTGTGGTTTCTGTTGATTCCATTATCATGTCCAATTTGGACCTGATTTGTTTACTAAAATCACTTCAGAGCCAAGCCACATACTATTCAACCTTATGAAAAGTAAAAAAAAAAAAAAAACTTAAGCGCACTATTATTGTTTTCCACTATTCCTCTAATCCCAGTATAAACTTGTAATAAGGTTCTGGAAAAGATTGAAGGATTAGTTATGAAATACAGTAAAATTGCTGTAGTATGAGGGCTGAAAGGAGAATGAGGATTGGGCAAATGATTGAGAAAAAAAGAAAGAAAATATAGAATAGAATGATACAGGTGTAGATGGCAATACTTGAGGTAGTAGGAGATAGTGTTAGAGGGAGAATATGGAGTAAGAGGAACAAATATAAACTGGAGCTAGGAAGACAAATATAGTGAGAATGGTTCTAATAAATATTTTGTAACTTTAGAGGAAATACACTCAAATGGGTTGAAAGTATAAAACTATAACAATTTAAGATCAAGATAAAGTGTAGTATATATGATCAAAATTGATGTTAGAGTTATTTACAGTGAACCATGTTAAAGTGGAGAAAATTCTTGTGGATCTTGGTTTGGATTTCATTAGAATTTGAGACACTTAGAAAATATGTCCAATTCTTTGACTTCGAATCCCTCCAGAGGTGCTTGGACACAGGATCCACTCCCCTAGATGCTATGAATCTCTCCCTAGCTACTTTTGGTTTGTTTACCCAGGGGCCTTGTGGCTAACTGATCGAAGGGTGTGGTGTTGTGTTTGTTGGTTGTTTCTATTGTTTGCAGAGGTTCAGGGTGCAATCTCTAAGCTGTGGTTGTGATTGTTGTGAGTCACCATGTACCCTCTACCGGGTACTTTTCTTGGTGGTAGAGTCTGGTGGCTGTCTATAAGCACAGATCCTGTGGCTGTGGATTCTTAGCAGGTGATCTTTGATGCAAAAATATTCTTCTTGGTCTATGCAGCTCTCTAAGGTACTGTTTTTAGTACTGAATGAGGAGACTGCTGGTTCGCCTGGGTTCTAGTTTCTTTACCTCAGTACGTGAACAGCAGGAACAGAGTCTTTATGCTGATTGTGACTGAAGCATGGTCCACCTATTATCTGAACAGTGCTTATCACTCCACAGTTATGGTTGAGGATCAAGCTGAGAGCCAGGTCAGGTTGGGAGATGAGTGAGGCTGGGGGCGATTTCTTGCCTTGGGCCCAGGCAAACTTTTTCCTTGACTGATACCCGACTGATTGAGATAATGGTCTTGACGCTTTTTTATTTTTAAGATATTTGGGGACTTAGGCACCTCCTTCTCCTCCTTCTCCTCCCCTCTTCTCCTCCTCTTCCTCCTCCTCCTCCTCCTCCTCCTCTTTCTTCTTCTTCTTAGCAATTTAACCTTTATTTGAATGTATGTTTTAACGTGGTGCTGAGGATTGAACCCAGGTTCTCACCCACGCTAGGAAAGCACTCTACCACTGAGCCAAAAACCACAGCCCAAAAGCACCTTCTTATTGCAGCTTTCTGCCAGTTGCAGCCATGATCTAGGGATTTGTATACCTATGTTATTGGATATTCAGGCAGGTTCTCCCTGGGTAAATCCCACAGTGGCCTGTGATCAGGCTGACAGTATCTCTAGGTTTCTTAGACTAGCACAACTCCCCACCCTGTCTCCACCAGTGTCAGTGGGCAGTGGTAGAAACTTCAAAGTCTCCCCTTTTCCCTTTCCTCTTCTCTGTGCCCAAACTGCCTTGTTCCTCATATCTGAGCTTTGACTTCCACCACCCTGAATTGCAGGTGTCTGCTCTATTTCTACCCGGGCCTCCATGGCAGGTGAACAGAGCATTGGTTTGGGTGATCACTTCCTGAGCAGGGTTGCTCTACTCTGTTCTCCTTGTTCTCAGTGAAGGGGAGGGGACTTCAGAGACTTTCAGCTATCAGCAAACCCTCTACAAGTTTTTTTAGCTGTATACATAAAGGAACGCACTGCAGGAGTGCGCTGGCTTAATCTGTTGATATTAGGAGTTGGGGAGATGAAATGTTGATATAAGAAGGTGACTGGTCAACAGTGGACTTTCCAAAATGGGTGCGGTATCCCACAGGGCTTTCTATGCATGATTTGGTTTTATACTGCTTGATCCTGTTCAAGTACAGAGCTGTTCCTGTTGCTTTTTAATTTCTCCTCTTTCTTTCTTCTTTCCAAATATGGTGAAGGGGGTGAGCTCATGCACTTTTCTGTTCCCTCTTTCTCTATTTTCCTTTCACACTTCCCCTATGGGGATGGGTTCATGATTGGAGAACTCTGTATTTATTTTCTACTCTGGTAACTGATCTTCAAGTCTCTCTAGATCTCAGACTTTGTAATATTTGGTCTTACAACATTAATTTTGTCAACAACCTCTCAGATCTGTTGCTTCTTCTCTGTCTTTCTGTATTGTGCAGGGGTTGGAAATCACTGCCTATCTCATTTTTGCCATCTTCCAAGATCACATCTGTGTTCTTTTAAAAAATTCCTAGACAAATTGAGTTTGTAAGATGACAATTTTGAGATAACATGAAGAACACAATTTATTCTATAATCTTTTGTAGTGAGACAAATATGATAAAAATATGAAGCATTTCATAAGTGACATCTAAGTTTCCTGGGATAAAATAAAACCAAGTGCTGTAACCTTTAGAAAAGGTGTATCTCATACATATCTGCTTTTGCTTGTGACAGTCAAGTGAAGAAATGCAAAAGGCTTCAGGTATATAGACAGAAGTGCTCTTGGTCAAGACTTCTAAGGCAGGAGTGTTGTAGTAGAATCGTTTAGGTCCTCTAAATTGTGGAAATACCTCTCCTCAAATCAATCCATAAAGAAATAATAAATGAGGTTTACTGATTTACTTTAAGGAAGAACACCAAACCAACATTTCTGAGACAATGTCTTTAGGAAAGAGTGTTTATAGCTTATGATGTTTCACATTTTTCACCAGTTTTTCTAAAGATTTTTAAATACGAATATTTCATAAAATTACTTAGGGCATAATATCGGGCAGCGTGAGTATTTAGATTGGGTGGCTTTAGAAGGTGAGGGTTTATGTAAGAATTATAAGGTACTGGGAGGAGGCAGGTCCTGCCAGGGTTGTAGAATCTAACTGAATTAATTCAGGCTATAAACAGTACATAACTAAAGACAGATGGCCTGAATGGAAATGTCTTATGGGTACCTTCAGCCTTGATGAGTATATGAAAAAAAGGGAGTCCCTTACCTGATAATTAAAAGTTGGTCCTTAAACATACACATATACCTTCACACACATATATAAAAACAGACACACATGAGAGGCTCTGAAAGAGGTGCAAAGCATTATGCGTCATACAAATTACAGGACATTTTGCAGTTGTAATTGAATAAATTTTGGGTATAATTGTTTGAATTATCAAAAGTTAGAAATGAAGAAGTCAGGGAGGGAATTATGGACTACTTTGGAGAGCTGAGAAATATCCAACTATGAAGGGGACTATGGAGAAAATGAAATTTGAGCAGAGACCTATATACTATAGAGAAAACCTTTTAAATGTATGTGGTAAGGGTATTCCAGGCATATTAATCTAAAATAGAATGGTATGGGAGAGTACAGTGAGGAAAATGTAGAGTGGGAGTAGATGAGGTCAGAGAGTTAGACAGAGGTCAGATCTAGGAGAGCCTTCTAGGTCATTTCAAAAACTTTCTTCTATGCTGAGCTTGATGGGGAATTATCAAAAGGCTTTGAGAAGAGGATCAATGTGATTTAACTTATATCTTAAAAAGACCACTGTTGTGGAACACTGGTGTGTTAAAAACAAATATCAGAATCTTGTTAGGAGATATATCTGTCATTCAGTAGGAAAATCATGGCATGATGTAAGGTTTAATTGCAGAGAAATTTATAGGAATGTGGATAGAGTTAAGGAAAACAACATGAGTTGGTGAAGCATCCAGTAAACATTAATGATGGAAAGACATTATTATTACATGTTGGAACTTTTTCATTTTCTACTTCAGATCCACACTCCATGCTTTTCCACCCAGCAAACTAAAATAAACAGACTACTTTGTCATATGGTCCCTGTTTAGACTTGGCAAATGCATGCAATGGCAAATGGAGAGAGATATAAATGGTTTTAATTATTTTAGGCTGCCCAGAGATGGTCTTTCTAAAAATATGACATTTGAGAAAATTATAAGAATAGGCACAAGTTCAACTGAAATTAACAAATTAGCAAGAGTCATAAATGTCAGAAATTGTGCAAAAAATGCTAACAAGACCCCCAAATCTTGCCATTGATAATGCTACTGACAGAACCTTTTCTTACTACAATGGAGTCAGAACACCGTTACTCAGTTGGCTACATAACTGAATCACCTGAAAGGCTTTAAAATTTATGATGAGCCCCACCCCAGAAATTCTTGTTTCACTAGATTTTGGAACAGTCTGGGTATTGTGGAGTTTTAAAGCTTCCCAGTTGATTATAATGCAAGCTAAGGTTGAAAGTCATTGATTTGTAAAGGATTAAAAAAAACTATGCCTGAAATTGATACAGTTAACTTTAATCAATTCTCCCTGTTCATATCATGGTGAATATATTAATGAACCAAATGTAGTCAAAGTCTTGAGAAGCATATGAAAGCTCACCTAATTATGTTAATAAATGAGAAATAGCTACATTGCAAATTTTCTTTCAAATGCATAAGCAGTACTAAAACCAAGTTAACACTGAATATTGTTTCCACAAATCTAGAATTTCTCAAGTGATGTCTGCCTGATTTTATTCAGATCCAAAAGGTCAAGATCATCACTTCCTTATTTATCCCAACATTTTCATTGTTCTTCATCTTGAGTTTATCCCAGGGGCTAGCTTAATGGCTTTAGAAACCGAAAAATTTAGCACTGGTCTTTAAGTCAAAATAGTCTATATTTTAAAAGATTCCTTTTATTTTTGTGAAGAGAATTATGTGGTTATTCTTCTTAACCCAAATCAGAACTCCAGAGTCCAGATGGGTAAACCATCAAATGATTCATGTGCCACATTTACCAGCATGTGCAGCTTTTGGAATCTAAATTCACATGCTTGGAGAAAAGTGACTTGGAGAGAGGCACCACCTGGTTTAAACTTGCATCATTAGCACTAACATTCTGAGTAATCATCACAATCAGGCAAAGGATAGAAATTAAATTGACTCTAATATTCATGTGGGTGGGAGGAAAAGATAGATAACAGCTGTTTTTCCTATAGTCTTCTTAAACCAATAGATCCACTGAAAGCTTTTTGATGTTTCAGAAACATGCCCAGGGTATACTAAAAACTAAATAAATGAGGCAGTCTGTTATTAGCATCTCTATTCAACTAAATGCTTGCTGCTAAGTAACATAAAACTGTATTTTATGGTATATCATGAATACATTGTAAGTGATGTTTTCAAGCTAGATCATATGGTTATTTTGAATGAAAAAAATCATCTCTACAAATGTGCTTTGATATCAAAAGAAGTGAGACTAAAAAATGTAAACATATAATCATTCCAAACAGGACCCATAATGGTCTGGAAAATGTCAGATATAGACTGCACTTATTTTAAACCAATTAATAATCATTTTCAAGATAACTTATTAAAGGAAAGTTTGGGGGATTTTATTTTGCTTATTATGTTTTCCTTTTAAAGTTTATTTTGAAGCCAGGCGCAGTGGCACATGCCTGTAATCCCAGCACTTGGGAGGCTGAGGCAGGAGGATCGCGAGTTCAAAGCCAGCCTCAGCAATTTAGCAAGGCCCTAAGCAACTCAGTGAGACCCTGTCTCTAAATAAAATACAAAACAGAACTGGGGATGTGGCGCAGTGGTTAAGCGCCCCAGAGTTCAATCCCCAGTTCCAAAAAAAAAAAAAATCTGTCCAATGGTTCAATCCCCAGTACCAAAAAAAGTAAAAATAAAAAATAAAAATAAAGTGTATTTTGAGCTAAGTTAGTGAAATTCTAAGAAATTCCTTTGCATTTATCACTATTTTTCCTCTCCTAGCATACAAACAATTTGATTTTCTAGTCTTTTCCTTCCCATTTCTTCAGTTAGTATTTAAGGTTTTTACATTAACCATCTATCTATAAAGCACATCTGAAACATGACTTGAAAACTATCAGCATGTCCAAGCCATAATATAATGACAAAAAAATTATTATTTTTCTACTACCACCTTGTAGAAACAGATGCAGCTAGAAATGCAAATAGATACTGAGCACCTATTTATTTTTATTATTATTTTATTGGTGAGAGCTCAGAATTAGACTTAGAAAATTTATTTTGTCTTAGGTCATACAATTTGTCAATGAGGGGACTATATATAATCCATATCATTCAGACACCAAAGCCTAAGTTCATGTCCTTCTCCTGAGTCGTGTTTTCTTCCAATCTCTTTGTAACCTTACAGGAAGAGATAGAAGTACAATAGGGGAGAAGCAATGAGGTCATAAACACATACCACTATTGGCATTTTTAAAGTGATTTTTGGGGCAGGACCAAAATGGCTACAGTCAGGTTCTCTCACAGAGGCTTCTGGTGGGCTGTGTTATGATTTTAGTGTGTAACCAAGGGCATGAATCAGCTGTGTTATGGTTAGTGTGTAGCAAAGGTAATTAATACTCTGATTCAGTGTATATACTCAAGGTTATAAACATTTGCTTGTGACCATGTGCCCACTTATGTAACCTGTTGGCAGTGTGCCTTCTTTGTTTGGCCTGTATGTAAAAAAGGCCTATGGAAATGGCTCTGGGGGCTGGCTAGGGTATGTTGCTGTCTCTAAATAAAGGATGACTAATACTCCCACTGTGCCTTGCATCTTCTTTCAACTGCTAGATTCTTGAATCTTGGTTCCTGGGCCTAAGCCTTGCCCTTCCCCTGACAACTGATGGAGTAAGCAGGAGATTCTGCAAGTAAGAGATGGATACATCAACCCTAGAGGATAGGAGGGACCTGTGGCCAACAAGCACCATGTAGCATTCAGTTGTCAAGGTCCTATTAACATGGTCTCCTGTGCAGAGTTTGATACAATGAATGGGTTGCCTGTGAGTATAGAGAAGACTTCTGATTCCCCTGCAGTGAACAAAGGCCCACTGTAGTGGACTATGAACTGTGGGCAGAACATTTATATGTAGTTGTGGGAGCTCTCAACGAGCATTTCCCATGAGGGGAACGAGCTCCTGTAGAATCTGTGCTGCTTTACACAGCAGCACCAATACAGGTCAGTGACAACAAGGGATGTTGTACATAAACCTGGATTTGGGAAACAAAGGAATGTTCTTTTGCCCACTCCTATTGGATTGAATAGGTGGCAAAGTGTGGATTGGACATGGCCCTGGACAATGAAGGTTCTCCACCTTCATTGGGTATCCCTGTTAGTCCCATGGGGAAAATGTTTGGAGTGTGATCTCCTTGTAACGTCATAGGTAACTAGTGAATACTCCCCCCACCAGATACATGTGACTTGTCCAGGTCCTACAGATGGGACACAGAATTTAAAGGGGGATGTTTGTTATTTCCATTTGGCCAATTGTGAGTTCCCATGTGCTGGTGCACACAGAGCCTGTTGAAGTTGAGAAGTTCAGGACCAAGCTGTACAATTGTGGTATTACCACCAGGGAAGCTGCCACAGGCAGCCACTGTGCTTTCCTGGAATGCAAAGCTGGCATGCATTCTCCCAGATGGACATAATTTACTTGTGCTAGTGCCTGTAACTTCGTTGTCCTTTCCTCCATAGATTTGTCCTCACTAAAGACATTGTGGGTTTGGCACACACCTACACCAGAGTAGCAAACACTTGTGCCTGCTGGGTATGCATCAAAGTGCCTGTGAGTTCTGCTGCTGGACTGCTCTGGCAAATTCAATGTATGACCCTGGACAATTAGACATGGCTGGGTAAGATTTTTGCTACTACTTCAATGTGGAATGAAACTAAGGCAAGTATTGCGATGGCAGTTCTGGCATGAGTTAATGCCTCTCACTCATGGATGGGGTATTCTGTCTGACTGTACAACCAAATGTTAGTACAATAGGTATGACTGTTATTCCAGTGATTCATGGTACTCTTTGGGTTTGTGGCACTCATGGATGGCCGTACCTCCCATGGAACTGGACAGGGCATTGCACCTGGAATGACTCATATGTCTGGGTAACCATATGACAAATATTTCTTCAGAGGTCTGCTAATTGCGAGACTCTACAGGCTCATTACAGAGTGTGCTGGATACCGTGGTGGTATTATCCTTTGACTTTGTTCCTCCTTCAAGGTGTGTCCTTAGCAAGATGCAGAATATTGAGATGCAGATAACTGCCCTGATTGAGACCAAAGCCTGAGCCTTAAATCATACAAAGCAGACTCTGTCTCTAGTAAATGAAGAAATGTATCAAATATATATAAAATTATACTGCAAAATCCCATGGCACTTGACTGTTTGACAGCAGCACAGGAAGGGGCAAGTGCCATTCTTGGCACTGAATATTGTATATACATTACAGCTCACTGCAAGAATGTTAGTATGGCTTTAGCATATATGACTTCTGAAGCAGCAGCCAAATAGTAGCAGACTGGTGATCATTTGTAGGAATGGTGGGCTGGTTTAGACAGAACCTGGAGGTGGCTACTGGTAATAATAGGTGGTAGTGCTTGTTTCCTGATTGTATGTAATTGCAGCTTATATTGTTGTGTGACCTATGGATGCAGGGCTCTACCCTCCTTACTAAGGTATCATTGCAGAAGACTTAAGACATAGATCGTGCAGCAAGGAATCCTAAAGGGGTGGATTGTTGAGGAAAGCCCAAATGGCTATAGTTAGGCTCTCTTGCTGAGGCTTCCAGTGGGCTGTTATGTTTTTAGTTTGTAACCAAGGCTATAAATTGTCTTTGTCATGCTTAATATATAGCTAATATGATAAACACTTTGATTTAGCATATATGCTGAAGATCATAAACATTTTCTTGTAAGCATACACCCACTTATGTAACCTGTGGGCACTGTGACTTCTTTATTTGCCCTGTATATAACAACGACCTGTGGAAATGGCTTGGGTGTGCTGGCTAAGGGCTATGGCTGCCTCCAAATAAAGTTCTTTCAACTGCCAGATCCTTCAACCTTTGTTCCTAGGCCTGAGACTTGACTCTCTGACAGTGGTTCTGATGGTATCCACCAATCTATGGATGTATATCTCTTTCTGTAGTAATGTAAAATTAAAGTATTCTTTGGGAACTATTTACTTTGTTTTTTATAAAAGTTTTATTTCTTTACTGCAATATTCACAATGAAAATCATAGATCTTTCACTTATTTTCTTAGTATTACTTTCAACAAAATTGAGGTTTATGTTAAATCAGATACCATTAATGATACTTCCCTTGCATGGGTGTTTATTCTTACTAAGGACTGCAAATATTTAAAACACATACAAACACACACACATACACACACACACACCATGCCTTAAAATTTGAAAGAAAGCAATAGGCTACAAAACAAGAAGTAACTATCAGCAGATCAAACTACATGGAGACATACTTTAATATGCATTAATGACAGAATTACTTAAGAAAAAGGAAACTGTTCAATGTATTACTTTCTGTGAATTTCAGTAACATTTCTGGAGCAGAATACTAATATATCATGTGAATTACTAGCATATTATTAGTATTCTGCTCCATAACTATATGAAAATATAGAAATTGTGTTACTCACTAAAACTATCTAATAATATAATGGCTGAAATTTAATATTGCTGTGTTAAATAGTTCCTTTTCAAACACAAAGATTTGTATGAATAAACTAAAATGAATAAGAATTAAATATTTGCCTAGATTACTAAGAATCTTCAGTTACAAATTATAAAAGCAGTTCCATGTCTATATACCTTACTCTCATCCCTCCATCTTTTTATACAAATAGTGAAACATGAATTACACTTTTCCTCACCTTATTTTTTCCAATTAATACTATACTTTAGAGATCTTTCCAGTTACCTACATAAATTATTTCTTCATTCTGTTTTATGGATGCACAATGTTCCACTGTGTGGACATATATAATTTATTGACCAGTTGTCTCCTGATGCCTGAAATGAATAACCTATTATATTATATATATTATGCATGTACAACTATCTCTACAGAATAAATCAGTTGGAGGGAAACTGGTAAGTATAACGTTAAATGCAATTGAAACTTGCTAAGTTGGTTTCTATATATGTTATCTCAATTAATATTCTTATAGTAATTTATGAGAATTTATTTCACACACTGAAGGCAACATATTATTTCCTGGCTTATAAGTAACTCCTATAGGGTCTTGTCTAATATTTCAAATCATCTTTGATAACCTTCTTATACTTTTCTGTCACATCAAATTCATCATACACTCTTATTGGCTCTACCTTCAAAGTATATGGATATTCTGACCATTTACCACCTTCACCCTGGTCCAAGTCACCATCAACTCTCATTTGAAGAAATGCAGTGGACTCATAATTAGCCTCTCTATATCAACCTCAAGCACATACATATTCCTGTTCTTACAGTGTTGGGAGTGAGTTTTTAAAAGTATAAATCCTTGCTAGAAACTCTTCACTTGCTTCTAATATTAATCAAAACAATAGTTGAAGTTCTTAATATAGGCCTCGATATGATTTGACATTTATAAGAAAAAACCTTACCTATGGTCCTTCTCTTGGGCCACCTGACAATTTATCATATCTTAGTTTTAGCAACTGTCCATTTCTCCTGTTTCTCTATATAGATCTCCATCCTGCTTATCAATTTGCATGGTCTAAAATTTGACATAAAGATTTTATAAAGATCCTCCAATTAGTGCCCCAAGCAGATAAGGATACATCAAGGAAATAAAACTACAGACCTGATGAACTTAGATACAAAAATACTTAATAAAATATTAGTGAATTGTGTTCAACAACACATTAAGAGGATTGTATACTATGACCAAGTTGGTTTTATTCAGAGATACAAGGAGGATTTAATGTATGGAAATTAATAAATGTAATTCATAACTTAAATAGAATCAAAGACAAGATCACTTAGTCATCTCAGTATGACTTCAATAAAATTCACCTGAAGAAGCTAGGGACAAAATAAAGTTACATCAACATCATAAAGACTATATATAAAAGAAACCAAAGTAAACCTCATAGTAAATGGGGAAAAAAACTGAAAGCATATCCTTTAAAATTCTAGAGAAGACAAGGATGTTCACTCTAACCACTCCTATTTGACATAGTGCTAGAAATTGAAGTCAGAGCAATTAGACAAGAGAAGAAAATAAAAAGGGTAGAAATAGGAAAGGCAGAATTCAAATTATCACTGTTTGCAGATGATATGATTCTATAGATAGACAATCCAAAAAAATCCACCAAAAGACCATTAGAGCTAGCAAACAAATTTGGAAAAGTAAGAGGTTACAAAATCAACAATACAAAAACCAATAGCCTTTTTATATACCAACAGTGAAAATGCTGAGAAAGAATTGAGGAAAACAATTCCATTCACAATAGCCTCAAACAGAGAAACAAACAAACTAGGAGTTAAGCTAACCAAGGATGTGAAAGGCCTCTACAATGAAATCTATAGAACATTGAAGAAAGAAATTAAAGAAGACCTCAGAAGATGGAAAGACCTCCAATGTTCATGGATAGGAGGAATTAATATGCTTAAAATAGTCATACTACCAAAAGCACTATATAAATTCAGTTTACTCCCAGTCAATATACCAATAACATTCTTCAATGCACTAGAAAAGAACAGTCCTAAAATTCATTTGGAAGAATAAATGACCTTAAACAGCCAAAGCAAATTTAAACCATAAAAGCAATGTTGGAGGCATTTTAATACCTGACTACGAATTTTGCTTCACAGGTGTAGCAAGAAACAACCAAGCAAACAAACAAAAACAAACAAAAAACTGAATAGAAATTACATAAAACAGACACATAGAACAAAAATACAGAATGGAAAACAGACACACACAACCCCCCCGCACACACACACATGCACACGCATCATCTGATCCTTGACAAACATGCCAAAGCATACATTGGAGAAAAGACAACCTTATAACAAATAGTGCTGGGGACAACTTGTTATCCATATGTAGAAGAATGAAAATAGATCTTTATCGCTCATCCTGCACAATAATCAAGTCAAAATGGATCAAAGACCTAGGAATTAGAACAGATTCTATTCAATTTCTAGAAGAAAACCTAGTCAACACTCCAGCATAAGATGTTTTCAATAGGATCCCCTAAAGTTCAGAAAATAATGCTGAGTTAATAAATAGGATGCAATTAAATTAAAAAAAAACTTTTGCATAAAAGGAAATAATTGGGAATGTGAAGAAAGAACCTATAGAATGGGAGAAAATCTTTGCTAGCTAGTCTTCTGACAGAAGATTAATATCAGATTATATAAAGAATTTTAAAAACTTTACATCAAAAAATCAAGTAACCCAAGTAATAAAGGGGAAAATGACTTAGACATTTCTAAAAATATATAAATGGCCAAAAATTCATGCAAAAATATGTAACACCATTAGCAATTAGGAAAATGCAAATAAAAACTACACTGAGATTTCATTTCATACCAATCAGAATGTCATTTACCAAGAATACAATTAACTAAACGCTGGAGAGGATGTAGAGGAAAAAAAACACTTCTACACCATTGGTGTGATTGTAAATTAGTACACCCATTATGAAAATCATTCCTCATAAGACTGGGCATGGGTTATGTGTGATGGTGCATGTCTCTAATACCAGTGGCTCAGGGAGCTGAGGCAGGAGCATTGCAAGTTCAAAGCCTGCCTCAGCAGTTTAACAAGGCCCTAGGCAACTTAATGAGATCCTGTCTCAAAATTAAAAACAAAAATAGAAAAGTTCTGTGATGTGGTAATGTGCCCCTGGGTTCAACCCCCACAAAAAAAAAAAAAATAAAAAAAAAAAAAAAAAAAAACCTAGGCATGAAACCACCATACAGCTATACCACTCTTCAGAGGAATTAAAATCATTATACATATTTATAGCAGAACAATTCACAATAGCCACACTGGAACCAGCATAGGGGATTTTTATTGAACCATCCATCCACTGATAAAAAAAATTTGGTCTATGTACATGTGGAATTTTACTCAGCCATTAAAACCTGAACTTATGTCATTTGCAGGAAAATGGATGAAAATATAGATCATTATGTTAAGCAAAATAACTCAAACTAAGAAAGGCAAGTAGCATATATTTTCTCTCATATGCAGAAGCTAGAGAGGAAAAAGGAAAAAGAAAGGTTGTTGGTGGGGGAATCTCATGGAAATCAAAGGGAGATCAGTAGATGAAAGGGCCCAGTAGGTGGGAAGCAGGGAGGAAAAGGGGAAGTGCGGGGGGACAATATTGGCCAAATTATATTTTTATGTTCTGTGTCTGTACAGATAAATATGTAACCACAAATCCCATTATTATGTAAAACTATAATGCACCAATAAAAATGTGGAAAAAACCCAAAAGATTCTCCAATTATCAGTATCCATATTGATTAGTTTAAATAATGAAGAATCCTATTGGTTTGCTATATGTTGGGGAGGCCTGTAACTATGGTCCAAAGAAAAGGACATGGGTTAGGCAGCTATTCCTCACATATTCACCTCAACCTGTAATATATTAGCAAATGGCAATTCCTTCCCTGATTTTAACATCTTTTCAATTAAAACTTTCTCATATCTTTGCACAGTTGTCTCAGGAAACCTTTGCATATTAACATGTCCTTATCTCAAAAGAGCAAATGTCATATAAAAGTAAGGCTTTGAAACCATTAGGAAAAGGAGCAAGAGCCTAAGGCTAGAGAAGTTTCATTTAATTTTTTATAACCTCCACTGACCATATGAATTGATAGCCACTAAAATGACAAATTGTTCTGTGTGTCTGATTTTCATAAAAATGTGTAAGAAATTCATTGGCTTTTGCAATGTGGTTTTGGTGTAATGTTGCCTGAAGATAGGAAGAAGGAGTGAGGTATCTTTTTAAATCAGTGCTGATTTTACTTCTTCAGGTGTCAAAAGATGTATTACAAAATATTTAAGACATACAAAATTTATACAGAATGATTACATGAATTCCCACTTACTAACTTACAAAATGAAATATGACAATAATAGTTGAAAGTCCCTGAATCGTCTACATAATCATTTTTGCCTCCCATTCTCCATGCTTGCTTTGTACCTGATACCAGGTTAATCCTTATTCTGAATCGGTGTTTATTATAAATTCTTTGGGAAGAAAAAGTGATTATTTATCAATATGAATTTGTTATTTTGTCTCAGGCCACTTTATGAAAATACATTTTTCTTTCCTCCTTTTTAATTAAAAATACATTTTCAAATTAGCCTTTACTGTTTAACATTAAAATATTTTAAACAAAGATACAGCATTGTATATAAATTTAAAAAATAATTTTATACATTAGTTATTGTTGTCCTTTCATTTCAGTATAAGTGAAAGGAGGATAAACTGAATAGCTTATTGAACTGACTGAGATTTATTTTTCCGCTTATTGGATAAGATGTGAACTCAGGAAAGGTAGCACTAAAAGATGATAATAGATATTATTTTTGTCATGGGGAATAAACTTAATTTTTTAAATTTAGCTCTTCATCAAAATATTTTTTCCAGAATATAAAGATTTGGTATCTTAGTTCTTTTTGTAAAAGCTGAATTTTTGGTCCAGTCTTGTTTTAAAACATAGAATAATTATTAAACGTTATTGCTTTTGTGCAAATATGTTGTATTTTTAAAGCTTTCATACTATATTTCTAACTTGTTACAATTTAAAAATGTTATTTCTTGTATTATTTCTTCAAATATACCAAAATGATCAATTTAATAATTATTACCAATTACATTGTCATTATTTTCTTTGTTTGAATAAAGAGATCAAATATCTGTTTTTATGCAATAACTTACATGAAAAGGGTAAGCATGTGCATTACATATCTGAAAAGGGTTGTTAAAAATTATAATTTTGTACTCTGAAAGTACTTATTATAGATATAGGGAAACATATGACATGATAACACTAATAAAAAAATAAGTGAGTGACTATACTAATTTCAGAGAGAAAGAGATTAGAGAATGGAAAATTAACATGGATAAAGAGGGATTCTGCATGATGAAGACATCACTATTCCAGGAAGATATAACAATCTTTAATCGATATGTACCAAAAAACAGGATATAAAAACATATGCAGTAATACCTAATAAAATTTTTAGCAAAATAATTGAGTTCTCTTAGCTGAAGATTTCAAACCTTCCTATCAAAATGGGTATATCCAAAATAGAGAACACCAAGATCAAATGAACTCACTGTAGATTGTACTAAATATTTCAGGAGGAAAGTATATCAGTTTTCTATAATCTCATCTGAAGAATAAAAGTAGAGAGAGTAAATATCACCTAAATCATTCCATGTGGTCAGTTTGGGCCTATTATAAAAACAGACAAAGACATTAGAAGAAAACAAAATTCCAGACCAATATTTCACATGACCAAAGGTACAAATATCCTCAACAAACCATTAGTAAATTGCACTCAGCAAAGTATAGAAATAAGAATACACCAAAACCATATGGAGTTTCTCCAAGATATGCATGGCTGCTTAAATATTTGAGAATAAATTAATGTAATCCATCATATCTATATGCTAAAGAAAAAAATCACATGATTATATCAACAGATACAGAAAAAGCATTTGACAAAATTCAATACCTTTCATGAAAATACCTGTCAACAAGCTAGGAACTGAATTTAAAAATCTTACTAGAAGTCCCTACTTGTGTAATAATAAAAGAAGTGGGAAGAAATAAAACTCTTCTTTTTCACAAATTACATGACTATCTATGTAGAAAATGCAGAAGAATGAACAACAATGACAATAAGCCTCATGAAACTAATAAGCAATAAAAATGGTACAGAATATACAGTTAATAGAATGAAATTGTTTTCCTAAATATCAGCAGTGGACAATTGAAATTTGAAACTCAAAATCCATTGCCACTTATATTATTCCACACAAAAATTAAAATCTGCCTTGTTATAAGCACAAAAGCAGTGGAGTCATTGATCTGACCATAACCTGAGATGATATGAAAGAGTTTTTGGACTTGGTTTAAAGAAGAAATTTAGAAAACTTGGAGAACCAGGCTAGAAAAATCCTGGAAGGATGTAAGTGAAGTTTAATGAGTGAGTCTGGTAAGTGCTCAAAAAACGAGAATGCTAACAGAATGCAAAATGTAAAGGATGTGCTCAAGAGGTTTTAGGTATAAATAGGGACTCTATTGGAGATTGGACTAAAGGTTTCTCACGTTACACTGCCTCTAAAATTTTATTGCATTTAAGTCCATGCCCTGAGATTCTGTGGGAGGTTGAATTGAAATATGGTAAATTAATTTATCTGTGAAAGAAATTTCAAGAATGTGCCATATGCAGGAAGTGGCATGAACATTATTGGCATGAGCAAATTTATTATGAGAACCAGGATCAACAAGGAGCAGAGGAGGAGAATTTAGAAAACTTTCAGTTTTGTCTCAGAAGGGAAGTGTTTAATGGTGCTACCAAAGATTCTGTTCTAAAGACATTTTGTAACATCATAAGGAAGTTGAATAGGACAGCAGGGAAGATGCCTGGAGGGGATCCCAAGAATTGGCAAGACCCCATCCATCACAGGCTCAAAGATATAAAAGTATAAAATAGTTTCAAATATTTTATTTAAGAAGAGAGCCCCAGGGTGCTGTGCTAACACCAGGCTGCCTAGGAAATTATTTCCCCAGGATTCACTTCCCTGGGTTCAGCTATGAAAGTGCTCTGAGAACACTGATGCCATGGTCAAAAGGACTAGATATCATGCAGGCTGGCAGTAGATCTTGGTGTCCTCAAAGTGAGGCAAGTTTTATAGACATTCAGAAGGCAAAAGTAATGGGGTCACAGAGACTTCCCCTGAAATTTCACAGGAAAGCCCTAGAGGACCAGGCAGTTTGTGGCAGTGTCTGTGTCCATGCTACAAACCCCTGTAAAATGATGCATTAATCTTTGAGAATAAAGCCAAAGTTATAATGGAGAATCCAAGAAGTTATAGATGCAAAGGACATGGCACATCTACTGTGGGAAGTTGAGGGTAAGCCCAAGAGTGACTATGTGACCTCAACCAGAAAGACCATAAGCACAAGGCTAGTGTTATGGGGCGCAACTTAATAACAGACCATTCACCACTGAGAAGTCCAAATTTGAGAGTCTTTATTAAGCTGACTGGCTGACTGTCTCACACAATTCCCCCAAAATGGCTATGGGGAGAACACTGCCAACCATAGGGTTGTAGGGGTTCTTATACCAAAAATCAGATCAATCACAAGTGTCTGTTGCTATGATTCAAAATTACAAACTTACATCATGAAATCATCAACAGAGGGAGAAGTGGGTCAGAATGACCCTTACTTAGGTACAAACTAAAGAATGGTTGCTGATGGTTACTAACACAGGAATCAAAAGAGAACAATTTTCATCATATAAGAAATGCCATTTTGTATTGTTAAACATGTCATGCTAAGTGACTGATGATGGGTACAGAGGTGGGGTGTTCCCATGAGTGAAACTCATTTCCTACATAACATGGAGTCTCAGAGCAAAATGGAGTCTGTTTAGTGATTTCCCATATAGCCTGGCCTGTAACATTTCTATGGAGCCAAATTTGCCAGCCCATCACAGCTACCCTAGTCCTTTGAGCAATGCTGGAATAGTTAAGTTTTAGGGGGTTCTTAGAGATGGATTAAATTCATTTTGCATCTTGAAAGGGACATTAGTTTTTGGGAGCATGGGTCAGATTGCTGTAATTTGGATCTGGAATGCCCATCAAAGGCATATTTGATAAAGGCTTGCTCCACCAGGTAGCAATGTTGGGAGATGGTGGAACCTTTAAGAGGTAAGGTCTAGTAGAAGGTCCTAGGTCATTGGAGGGTTGCCTTTCACGGGGATTATTTAACATTACATTCTTTGTCTTTCTGTGGATTCCAGAAACTGTGAGATGATTAGCTTCCTCCATTGCTTGCTCCCACCATATTTTATTGACTTGACACAGGCCCAAGAGCAATGGGCCATACCACCATTCATGGACCGAAACCTCCAAAAGCATGAGGCACAATACGTCTTTCCTTCTTACAAAAAGATTGTCTCAGGTAGTTTTTCAAGTGAAGGAATGCAGACTAACATAATTCCTCAGGTAGATATTTACAGCTATAACTTTAAGCTCTGCTTTACTGGCTTTTCATATGATTTTGAATGGTGTACTATAGTATCTCTCTTTTATAAATACTTTCAAATTTTCCTTGTGATTTGTTCAAATACATGCTGGTTATTTAGTAGTTCTACCTTTTATTTTCACAATTTTGAGAATTGCTGTATTTCCTTCTGTAATTAATTTGTAATTTTGTTCTTTTATTGTCAGAAAGCATACTTCATATGATTTTAATTCTTTTAAACTCATAGTGACTTATTTCCTACAATATATTTTCTCCTGAAGAATGTTTTGTCTGCTTTGAGAGGAATGTCTAATGTATACATTAGTCAATGTAATGTTTTATAGATTTATCTTAAGTATACATGGTTTGTAGTATTGATAATGTCTTCATCTGCAGACTTAATGTCTACTTTCCATTACCATTATTAAAATTGAAGTATGAAAGTTTGCCACTATTTTTAATTACCATTTTTCTCTGTTGACAGCCTTTGCTTCACCCTATTTTGAGGCTCTGTTATTAGTTACATATATACTAATAATTGTTTTATCTTTCAAAAATCCTCATTATTTTTATATAATATTTTTATTTATTTCTATTAACAAAATCTGTATTGAATTCCACTTTTTAGATATTAGCAAATCCACTGGAACTTTCCTTTGTGATTGATTTGCATGAGTTACATTTCTCTATCATTTTATGTTCAGTCTAATTGTATCTTGAATATAAAACCAATTTTTCATGGATAGCATATAGTTATGTCAGTTTTTTTTGTTTGCTTGTTTTATGCTGTCCACTGTGTCAATTTCTATTAATTGGAGGGGTTATTTCCCTTATATTTAATAAAGAGACTGTAAGAAAAAACATACTCATGTCATTTTGTTGCTGTTTTCTATATATAATTGTTTCTTAATCCCTCCAATATGAATTTGTTTTGTGTTAAATAGTTATTACCTTTTGTACTATTTATGTTTCTTATCATTTCTTTTGGAAAATATTTTGACCTATTTTCCCAGCCCAGTGTTCCTGGGGATTTTACTTAACATATCAGTTTACAGTAATCCATTACAAATTATCACAAAATTAATTTTGAAAGTATAAAATTTTTGCTCCTACAAAGCTCTGAGTCTTGGGCCTTTAAGATAATATCACAAATCACATCTTTATATATGGTGTCTCTATTACTATGCTTTAACAATTGTTGTTTTATGCAGTTGTAGTTAACATCGGATAGAAATAAGTGAAATTACAACCAGAAAGCCATTAGTACTTTTTTATATTTACCTATTGCAGTTAGGTTTACTAGTGGTTTTTATGTCTTCATGTGGATTGAAGCTATTGTCTAATTTCCATTTATTTCAGAGTGAAAGGACCCCTTTAACATTTCAGGTGGGGCAGGTATTAAAATGGTACACTCTCTCAAGATTTATTTATCTGGAACTAGCTTAGTTTCTCCTCTAGTTTTGAGGAATATCCCTTAACAAATAAAGAATTTATGGTTGGATTTCTTTTCTTTCACCACTTCTAATATATCATTTCACTGCCTTCTGCTTTCCATAATCTCTGAATAGAAATATGTTTCCATGATTGAAGATTCCATTTACATGGTGTTTCTTCTTTCTTTTTGAAAATTTGTTCTTTTCAGATATAAATGACAGTTGAGCATATTTTGACATGTTATACATACATGGAGTATCAATTATTCTAATTAGCATTCTATTATTGTGGTTGTGTATGATGTGGAATTTTACTGGTAGTGTATTCATATATGAACATAGGAAAGTTATGTCTGATTCATTTTACCATCTTTCCTATTCTCATCCTCCACACCTTCCCTTCATTCCCCATTTGTTGAATCCACTGAACTTCTATTCTTCCCTCCCCATGTGTGTTAGCATCCATATATCAGAGAGAACATTTGACCTTTGAATTTTTGGGAGTGACTTAATGAGCTTCTTTCTTGATGCTTTCAAGGTTGTCTTTGTCTTTTAAGAGTTTGATTATGTGTCCCCATAAGTTCCTCTTGAAATTCATTGAACTTATTCAATTTGTATATTTACATTTTCCCATCAAATTTGGGAATTCGGTGGGCTATTATTTCCTCAGTTATTCTTTATTCTTCTTTATTTTTTGTCCTGAGACACTCATTTTTTACATACTGTTACACTTGATGGAGTTTTACACCATTTTTCTTGAATCCTTCAAGCCCTTAATTAATTTACAGAGTTATGACAATGTTTGCCTTTTTTTTAAAGACTTTTATGAAACATTTAAGTTTGGTCAGTCCTTACTCTGCCACTTTCACTGATGTCATGTTGATGCAGCAAGTCTAGAAATTATGAAGTGTGTGCATGTCAAATGTATTCTTCTCTTCTAAGATTGTTTTAGTTATTGCAGGGTTTGGGGGTATTTACATGACAATTTTAGGATCATTTTGTCAATTTCAACAAAAACTCTAAGTCATTTTTGATAAATGTGTTTAATCTGTATTTGCCTTGGGGGAGTTTACCACCTTAAAATCATTTAATGCTTTAATGCATGAATGTGATATATGTTTCTATATACTTAGGTCTTTAATTTCTTTCAGCAGTGATTTGTTGTTTTTAGTATTTCTCTATATTATGAGTACAATTAAATAGGTTTGTCCTTAAGTGAATTTTCAGATGTATACTCCTTTGAATGTTTCTCTGTGTTCATTATTTTTCAGACTTGAGTATAATGCTAATGTTACCTTTATAAAAGTAACTGGTAAGGATAGCAAAAAAGGCACACATCTCTCTATCTTACTACAAAAATGAACAGAAATAATGGCACAGCTATATGAAGATTCTGAAAAGTAGTACCAAGTGGATTGGGTAAAAAGTCATATTTCAAAGTAGCACCAGAGTGGTGGTGATTTTATCATTCTTCCTTTGTTGTTATTCAACATTAATATAACATGATCTCCTTGATGCATACAGGGATTCAAAAAAACACTAATTCTGTCAAAGATTAGAAAAGCTACTAACACTCTGATAGACTGGAGAATCTCTCCTTATATATACTCTTGCACCCCAGCCTTTAATAATTCCATTGGTAATGGTGGCCGAAACTCAATAGTAACCTGAAGGAGTCAAAATTCTCTGGAAGAAGCATTCTCTCTCAGAGAATTTGGCCATAGACACATTCAGCTGAATGCACATTGGTTACTTTACTTGTACTTCCTTCTTACCGCTTGACCCTAGATATGGGCACAGTCATGAAAGTGCATGGCAGAGTACAGTAATAAAAGTTTCAAATTCTTGGCTGTAGTACTGAAAGAGGCAGTCCTGGGGAACAAGAGAGTATTAAGGTTATTATGGAGGGGAATGATCTGAGGAAAGTAACCTGATAAATATTTTTATTAATTCCTAGGCTCAACTCCAACATTTATATTCATTGATCCTAACTAGCATAAAAATGACTGAATTCTGAATGAAAAGACAGATCACTTGATAGCACCCACAGGGAATATTTGAAGAATATTTGCCTTGGTGGAGTTTACCACCTTAAAGTCATTTAATGCTTTAATCCATGAATGTGCAAAACTTTGAAGTATTAACTGAGATTGGATCCATAGCAAATAGAGTTCAGAGTATAACTTGAGACCTGAAGTTACTCAGATAAGTTGTTTGCTAAATTTAGCAAAACTATCCATGATCTCCATAAGATTAAGACACAAAGTCCCATAAATGAAATCAAAATTTGTAGGATAAAACCCAAACTTTATTGGTGGAAAAGAGCCAGGAACATCTTAATTGTCATGGTAAAAGACAATGGACACCAAGTCTATAGTGACACAAATACTGGAATTATTGGCCAAACAGTTCAAAGCAATTGTCATGCAAATGCTCCTGAATACATTTAAAATAAATTGAAAAATGTAAAGTCTCAGTGAAGAAATAGAAGACTTAAAGAAAAAACAAAGGGTAATTGTCGAGGTAAAAATGTCCAACAACAACAAAACCTTCATGGAATTAACTCAGTATTAGAATGATGATGGCAGACAAAAAATTCAATGAACTTGCAGAGAAAGCAATAGAAAAACCAATCTGAACAATAGAGAGAAAAAATGGTTGAAAAAATGAACAAAGACTCAGAGGCATGTGGTATAACAAAGTGTCTAACATTGTTGTATTCAGAGTTCTAAATGGAGGGAAGAAAGGAATGTCATTCATAAAAAGAATATGCAGATATTATGGATGGAATCTTCCCATATTTGATGAAATGCACACATATGAAGATACAAAAGGCTCAGAGAATCCAAACAAAATAATGAACTAATATTATTGCAGTTTTTAAAAAAATGCTTTGAAGTCATTGAAAAATTAAAAGGATCATCTACTTTGAAAGAAAGGTCTTAAATAGCTCTCTTTTGAAGCTATGTATGATACCTTTTTATAGATAATTCTGACAATTCTTAAAATTCTTTAAAACATTTTGTCAGTTGAAGTAGAAATGTAATGTGTCATTCAGATCTCCTGCTCTGGTGAGGGTAGTTAACTGAAAATTCTAGCTACTGCTTCTCTAGATCTATCTCTGATTTATGGTAAATCTGTGCTTCTAATGGAATATCCTAGTCAAAAATAGAGCATGAATGGTTTGTGGGACTTAGTACGATACTATGACTTGAACAAAACTTTCAAATATTCACAGTAGATTGAGTCTTTTCAGAAACCTTCCATCTCCCTTCTTTTTGTTCTTTCTCAAGTGTCACTTCAATATCATTGTATGAAGGTGCTCTCTGTTCCTTCCTTTTATTCTCCATAGGCATTACTTTGAATATATCACTTGAATATCTAATCTCATTAGCACCTATTTTCCAGAGGAACCAAAAAACACCATCCACTCTCTTAACTTTTAAGACAAAAGTCCAATTCTACCCCAACTTGACTTAGCATGAACTAATATAATTTTTGTAATTAACTAACAAGAGTTATAAATCAAGTAGTCATCAGAATGCAAAGCCTTTAAGTTAACGCTACTATCAACAAATTCCAAGTGAAAGAAGCAATATTTATGCAAGATTTTTTGAGGAATATTTGATCCATCAAATCCTTATTAGGGATTTGTAAACTTATGGCTTGGGCCAAGTCTGGTCCATGATCTGTTTTTATTTGGCATGGGAGTGATGTTATGTGCATGTATGAAAATGTCACACAAAGAATCATATTATACCATTCAATTAATGTGTGCTGATGAGTATAATTTGAAAAATTCCCAAAGTGAAAAATATACATAAATCCTATTATGATTAATCATAACTGTAATTTGCATGTACATATGTCCTGCTTTAATGAAACTTACAACCTAGAGGATAATACAAACAACCCTCACACACACAAAAAACAAATATATGACTGTCTGACTCTGAGAGATGTTAGAGTAATTATTAATATGTATCCACTTTTGGGCCAGTGTTGATAATAATGTTAAGCCTTGTCTCCATACCCCAGATAAAATCATCAAAGATTTTTAAGTTAGTTACTATGAAAGTATAGTGTACTTTAAAGTGTAATATTAAACAATACAAAAAGCAAAAAATGAAGGAATACTAGACTGAAACCATAAGGCTCTCGATTCAAAATATTTACCATCTGCTTATACTTTACAGAAGGAGTTTTCTTATTTCTGATTTATACGTTCACTGTAAGACATATTCCTTGTGTTTCAGCCAGCCTTTTCACTGTTGTGACTAAAAGATCTGACCAGAAAAATTGTAGAGGAGGAAAAGTTTATTTGGGGGCTCACAATTTCAGAGGTTTCACTCCGTAGACAGCAGGCTCCATTCCTCAGAGCTCAGGATGAGGCAGAACATCATGACAGAAGAGTGTGGTGGAAGAGACTCCACAATGATCAGGAAGCAGAGATAGACTCCTCTCTCCAGATAAAAAATATATACCCCAAAAGGACATCCCCCAGGGACCCACCTCCTCCAGCCACACACTACCCACCTTCGGTTATCATTCAGTTAATCCCAACAGGGGATTAATTCACTGATTGGGTTAAGACTTCTCATAACCCAATCATTTCACCTCTAAACCTTCTTGCATTGTCTCATAGTGAGTTTTTTATGGATATCTCACATCGAACCCATAACACCTGTATTAAGCTATATTAGAAAATAATGTTTTATATTTACCGTTAGAAACTTTACACCCTTTTTCCAGTTCATTTCTAGAAAAGCTCTTTGGTAATTTTGCATGTAAAGTAATAAGAGCTAAGAAAAATCAATGTAAAGTAATAAAAGCTAGGGTAAATCAATGTAAAGTAATAAACGAAGGAAAATCATATGTAAGTGGGGGGGAAAGATAGGATAGAGAAGGATATAGAAGGAAGGATAGAAGGATGAAGGAGGAGAAAGATAAAGAAAGAAGGATATAGGAGAATTATATAGAAGGAAAGATAGAGGGATGAAGGAGGAGAAGGATAAAGAAAGATAGAAGGATAAAGAAGAATGGAGAATAAAAAATCATTGCATGCTGACCTGTGTCGGAGATCTCCTTCCCTCTCCCTTCCCTTTCCTCCCTTCCACCCCTTCCCTCTCTTCCTTTTCCTCCCTTCCTTTTTATCTCACTACATGCATGCTGTTTGTAAACAAACCTCACTCCTGACTTTATCTTATTTCTCTCTTATCAGCTTTTCAAACATATTTTAATAATAAACTCATTTCATTTTGCCATGTTTATTTATGGTATGCAATTTTAAAAATTTAATGTGGATCTCTTATTAAATTTCTGAGACGGTATTGAAAAATTTCATGACATGAAAAAGCATGAGTTGGCTCAAATTGCCTCACTCCTTTTATAGCTAGATAATCTATACAGGATACATTATTTCCACCAAATGCAAGTCCAAAATGGGAGGGGTAAGCAAGGATCAAGATATAAGCCTCCTCATAAAACACCAAATACTTGTTCTGTATTAAATCCAGAGGATCTGTAAGTTACTTCTATCCAAAGAAGTCATCATCTAGAAGAGAGGTTCTTAACCTGGGTTCCATGAATCTATGAGAGTACACTAATGAATGCTGGGCAATCTCTGACAATCTAGAGGTTCTAGGTAAAATTTCTTTATTTATATTATATATGTTTAATATATGTGCATGCATATTACATGCACATATATTTATACATATATAAATTTTTCTAGGCAAATATATCATAGCTTATATTACATTTTCCAAAGGGCCTGAAAAAAGCATAAACCATCAAAAATTGATTTTGAATTTATATTAGGATAGATTCGAAGTCAAATTCAAATGACTCTATCCAGGAGGAATCAAGAGCACTCTCAAAGTCTTCCATCTTAATTGCTAGTTTTTTGATAACGTCATTCTCATAAGATCAACTTTTTAGTTTCTTGATTATAGGTTTCCACATCAGTAGGTAATCCATGTGCTTCAACAAGACATTGTTGAAGCCTATAGGGATAAGAATTCCTCATTTCAGAATATGAAGTACTGTTTGAAACTATGAGACAATGCTCTTTCTAATCTAAATTTAGAGTCACACATGTAACAACCCTATCCAGATTCTGGATTTATATATGAAACCACTTTCCAGAACTTCATACAAATGTAGTCTGTAAACTCAATTCCCCTCTCCACATGTGTGTAAAACTGCTTTTTCCTTAAGGCACTGTTTCTCAATTGAGAATGTAGCTATCCTTCCCTCTCCACCCTGATGAGTTTGTAAATGTTTAGGTTCAGTGTAAGAAACAGATTTGCAGAGGTATGAAATTTTATGCAATTCTGGAATTCTTCCAAAAAATAATATAAAACAGAAATAAAAGTGTTAGACTTCAAAAAAAGCCCATATACTGGAGAAACCTGAAATTTGAGCTTTTAGCTATCTGGTAAATTTTTTTCTGGTTAAGATGTTAATTGTCATTATGACTGACAGTTATTTTTGGTATTTAGTAGGAAGGCATCCCAGAAACCAAACATGCTGGAAGGCATAAGATAGTTTCCCATAAAAAATAATTGTCATGGGCAACATATCAACTACTTCAGTGGATCACAAAGCTTTACCTTCCTCTTATTGCTTTGCATTTGTGTTTCTGATTATGATATGGAACTTGAGACTATTAGTTTTTGCTTTCAAATATACTATTGATTTTTAAAAATTAAAAAATTATCCTGACTTTTTATAGGTTTGGATAAGTGCTCGACAGTTCACTATCATGTATGGAAGTGTATTTTATCCCCTTGTCAAATAATAATGACATATATCTCCAAAACAAAAACAGATGTTGAAATTCTAAACATTGTATATCCTAGTTACATAGACTTTAGTACAGATGTTTTCTGCTTATTCTTTCTTTGATGGTATCAACTAAATTGTTAATTTTTTAGGTGCCTCAGAGGGATAAGTCACCATGGACTCATGACAATACCTAAATGTGATATTAATAATATAAATAAATTGATAAAGTGCTTTCTATGTATCATGCATCTAGTCCTTTATGTACTTTAAATACTTTGATCTTAACAGTTATTTGGGGGTGAGTCATCACCCACATTTTATAAATGAGGCTATTGTGGCACAGATAAATCACATGATTTTTCTAAATATATATAGTGTGTAGTAGTAGAGATGGCTCAGGCAAATTCCAGAGTTCATACATGTTGTTCCGCACCGAACAACAAAGGTTGGGTGCCCTCCCATGGACCAGCCGGGGGGGGGG
>JAJEJO010001063.1:147205-186938 GCA_020662805.1 Glaucomys volans
GGGGGGACAAAGAAAGGAGAGGAGATACCTGCAGGGCCAATCACCTTAAAGGTAAACAGCCCATGCAGCACACATCAAAGCCTGCAGGACAAAGGTCTCCTAAGATTTAATGGTGGCCAGAGCTGCTCACGTTCACAGAAGTCGAATGGGCCAATCCTAGGCCACCACCTTGGTGGTACCACTGGTGAGGGGGGCTTATGTCCCGAGGGTGGTGTTGTTGCGGTCGCCATTTTAAGGTGTGTCCATACATCTCCCCCTTTTTGTTTTATTATTGATGCTAGGTGGAATTCCTGTCTTAGGTTGTTCATGGCAAATCGCATTCTTACCCGTCATTGGAAGCCTGGCCTCCTTAGGGCCAGGGTCCTGTCTTAGGTTGATATGCAGTTTCCACAAATCTTACCCGTCATTGGAGATTCCACCATAGGCAGCCTCCAGGGGTGGAGCCTCAGCTTGAGCCTGTCTTAGGTTGCCCCAGCACTTGGGGTCTTACCCGTCATCGACTCAAGGGGTCCCTATGGCGACAGCAACATTACACCCTATCGGTGGCATAATGATCCTCCTCGGAGCTGGTGACCAATCTTTGATATTGAACTTGGACGCTCATCAATTGAACTGCTTCAAGGCGCTTTTGAATGAACTGCATGACCTTGTTGAAGAGACAGGGACCTATAGTTAGGATTAGAAGCAAGATAATTAAAGGACCGATTATAGCAGATAACAGAGTGGTTAGCCAGGGAGATTGATTGAACCAAGATTCAAACCATCCTCTTTGGGCTTCTCGTTCGAGTCGCCGTTCCTCCAAACGCTTTCTTAACTTTGCCATAGATTCTTTGACCACTCCAAAGTGGTCAGCATAAAAGCAACATTTCTTTTTTAAGGTGGCACAATGTCCCCCTTCCTGCAAAAAGAGGAGGTCTAGGCCTCGCCTGTTTTGTAAAACAACCTCAGAGAGGGAGGTAAGGTATTCTTGTAATGCAGTAACAGAAGTTTTTAAAGTTTTTAAATCTTGATCTATAAGTTTGATCTTAAACATCCAGCAAGCCAGTTTCACCAATCACAAAGTAAGAGTACTGGGCTTTAACTCCAATGTCTATAACTTTGTAATTATTACTACCTTTTATCTAATTAGGGTTATATTATTTCATCTGCTCTATAGGTGATGGCTTAATATTTTAAATTTAGGTTTGTTCTTGAAGCAGTACCTTTTAAAACATTAATCAGGCAGTTATAGAGCTTACAAGGAAAATACAAAATACAATTAACAACAGTAAAACATATCTAGTTTGTGTAATAGTCATCTTATATTCTGCCTGAGCTATATATTATATTCCCTGTTTGAGATCACAGCATTTTACAGTAAACAATCTTTTGAATATAACTTTAAATGAACAAAAGTTTGGCTTATATTGGAGCTATTTTGATATGCAGTAGGGTGGGAGGCAGAGCCTTATCTCAGGTAAGGCAGGGCTCTTTACAATTTTAGGTAAAGTGTCTTAGTTCTGAAGCTGATTTTTGCCTCCTCTTTGAATCATCATTTTAGTTTCTAACTTTCCTTTTGTGTAGCAAAGTGACCAAATGCTTTCATGTTTCACGATATTAACCTTTAAACAATCAGGCTCTCACTAACTTTTAAATACATTTAGCTGAGCAATTTATGGTCTCACTAACAACCTGGTGATGTTTACACAAGGTTAGCTCCCAAGCTCAGTTCCCTTTATCTGTCTTAGTCACAGAACTACAACAAGATGCTGGTGGGGGTCTCATTATCTTTTCTGGGCCATTTTCTGGCTACTTTTAGTTAACCCTCTCCTACCATTTAACTCTTTCATGTCCTTTAGCCTGAGCGTCTCTTACACTGTTATATAGAACATTAAATGATAAAATAAGTCCCCAATAAAATTTGCTATTTCTGTAAGTTTAAAATTACCATTACAGACAAGTTTAGTGTGGAGAACAGCAGCTTGATAAATTTTCTGCTCCAAAGACTTGTGTACCTGGAAGATTTAAACACATTAATATACAAAGAAGAATAATAGCACAATAATTGTCTTGATGTTACCCAAATTCAGTTTGTTTTTTTTTTGTTGTTTTTTTTTTCTTTAAGAAAGAATTTAGACTCTGTAAATTAATGTTTAAATCTATCTTTTGCTCTTTAATTTTGAGCTCTTTTTAAGTTAATTTGATACCATGTACATGGTTTTTGGACACATTTGACAAGACAACACAATATACACATATACAAACAGACGAAAAGAAAAATTCATGAGCTCAGAAAATACAGAACTTAATCAAA
Source organism: Glaucomys volans (assembly GCA_020662805.1). NCBI lineage: Eukaryota > Metazoa > Chordata > Mammalia > Rodentia > Sciuridae > Glaucomys > Glaucomys volans. The sequence goes on from JAJEJO010001063.1 coordinate 149,499, forward strand.
AAGCAAGCCCTGCAAAAAAGACATGGCCGTTAAGGATTTAAAACAGCATGAAAATAAAATCATCTTTCTGTGTTGTAGCATTTCAAAGCAGACTTTAACAAAGTCAGGCCAGGGAAGTTTAAATGTTGTAAAGTCCTTTTCCTTGGCTTTGCTGTTAGCCTTGGAGTAGAGATAGTAAAGTACAGACTGTCTTGAATACTGTTTTTGGTTTGATATGGGAGCAAACTGTAAAATTCCCATCTTTTGCATGTATCTATTAATTGCTCCTAAGTCCTGCAATAGTCTCCATTTAGTTCTACCTCTCTTTATTATAATAAACACTGAGGTATTGTGTGGACTGAAAGTTGGCTCTATATCATTCAAGGCTAGCTGGTCTTGTACCAGGAGTTGTAACTGCTGCAAATTTTGTTCTGTTAGAGGCCATTGTTTCACCCATATTGGCTGAGTAGTGTCCCATAGTAACCGAATTGGGTTGGGTTTTGTTAGTGGAGCCATGGCTTTTAGAATCTCATTTAGAATTGAGGATGTGCCCCACATATCAGGAGAATCACCAAAAGAAAAAGTTACAACTTCCAGAGGAACTGTGTTTTTATATTCCTTTGTCTTTTTGCATTTTAACACCTCATCACAGGGAGCTGAGGGAGCTAGAGAGTTGGAATTCTGGCTTTTACACCCCCACTGGGATGAAAGAATTTGTGGGAGTGGCAATTGCCTGCTCAATGTTTGAATTGACCTGAGAGAGGGCTGGAAGATGTTTGCTTTTTTCCTTTGTGCAGAGTTGCTGGAAGGCTTTAAAGCACAGGAATCTAACTTGCAATCAGGTGGTTTATCTTTTATTTGTATCCTATGGGCAAAGAAAATAATTTTTTCCCCAAGATTGTGATGCCCATAGAGCGGAAGCCAGGGGGCTATCTTAATGAGGACCTTCCAGGTCTGAAAAATTTGACTATCTGAAAGTTCTAACCTCCGGCTCCTAAGGAGTCTCCGGAGGGAGTCTAGGGAGGGGTCATACTTGGAGCTAGACTGTCCCATATTTCAATGGGGTACACTCACCCGCGAACCGAACCGATTGCCTGCTGACGAAGTTCCCTCGTTCCTCACACGTTCCTCACACACGGGGCACCAGTTGTTGTTCCGCACCAAACAACAAAGGTCGGGTGCCCTCCCTGGACCAGCCGGGGGGAGGGGCACGGGGGTCAAACAGGATGGTGAGTGTCGACGGCTGAAAAACGCACACCAGCCGGGAGTCTGTCGATCAGCATCTCAGTTTAATGGCGGAGGAGAGCAGATATATAAGGGGGCGAGTGAGCGGGAAAGAAACAAAGAAAGGAGAGGAGATACCTGCAGGGCCAATCACCTTAAAGGTAAACAGCCCATGCAGCACACATCAAAGCCTGCAGGACAAAGGTCTCCTAAGATTTGATGGTGGCCAGAGCTGCTCACGTTCACAGAAGTCGAATGGGCCAATCCTAGGTCACCACCTTGGTGGTACCACTGGTGAGGGGGGCTTATGCCCCGAGGGTGGTGTTGTTGTGGTCGCCATTTTAAGGTGTGTCCCTACACATACACTTATTTTTTTTTTTTTGTACTAGAAACTGAACCCAGGGACCATTTACTACTAAGCTACATCCCCAGCCATTTTTATCTTTTGAGACAGGGTCTCACTGACTTGCTTAAGACCTCACTAAGTTACTGAGGCTGGCCTTGAACTTAATTGAAACCAGAATTTTGAGATGAAACTCATTCACTGCTTCTGCTGGCAGATGTGGTCTTGTACAAGCTGTAGGCTTCTATAGCTAAGAAGTTTTGCAGCTCTTACTGGTGAGATGTGCCCTCCACTGTTGCAGAAGTCCCCAGAAGCTCTCCATCAATTCCTTCTTTGTGGGTTATTATCTCATGAATTCAAAGAATGAAATCTAGAGAACAGGATGAGTGAGTGTAGAGTAGGATTTTTTCAAGTGTATATAGAAACAGAACTTCCACAGGACGAGAGGGAACCCAACAGGTGTTGCAATCTGATTATGCTAGTGGTAGGGTTTATGTAACACTTGGATCAACACTATTGGTCCATACATGCTAATTAGGATTTGGAAAAGTACTAATGCTATTGGTCCAAACTTATGCTAAATAGGGTTTGGAAAAGTAATAACCTTACATGTTGCCCTGAATCCTAAGCATGTTTGCCTTAGATACTTTTTCTCCCTGGTAGGGGAAGCAGGAGGTTGAAGACATTGAATTGTGTATGCTCAGCAGGCAGGGTCTGGAGCTTCAGAGCTTTGTGATATGCGCTTCTTCAGCAGGCAACCACACCATGTGCAGGCCAGGCTGCTGTAGGGTGACATTTGGGCTTGTCCCAGCTCACCTCTTGGGACGTGCCTCAGGCCCATGCTGGCATGGCAGGTTCCACTTGGCAACCTGTGCTTGCTGCCTGTGCTTTAGCCACCATTCCACCACTCTGCCACTTCACCAGTGGTAGGGGTACCACTTCTTGGCAAGGACCAGTGGACTGGCTCCATGGTTTGGAGTCCAGTGAGCCATGTCACAGTCTCAACCTCCAGAGTTGCTGGGATTACAGGCATGGGCCACCATGCCCAGCTCAGAGTTCATATTCTGAAATGATATGTTGTACTGCCTCTCATTTCTACATATTTAAAAGTGACTCTCTAATGTAAAATTTGTTATCACTGGAATATATATAAGCAAAAGAAAACTTAAGATAATTCTGTTTTGCAAACTCATAAAAAAGTGATCATGCAGGTCAGTTGACCCAATTCAAAATCATTATTTTTGGATTATAACATATCACTTCTCAAGCCCAGAGAAGTAATAGCAGAATACCTTACTACAGAAAAGCAGATTTGAGGAACCTGTGGCCTGCTCATGCTGAGACTAAGAGATGAGAGAATATAAGAAGCTTCCATATATAATCCCTTTTGAGAGCAACCCTGAAATTCCCTGAACTCTTTTAGAGAAATCAGAAGGAGCCATTATGAATAATCAGAGAAAGATTACAATTTTACTGTTATAGTGACTTCATTATGAGTCTGGAAAAAGAAAAATTATACATTACACAACAGAGAAATCTAAATGGTGGGTAGTATGTAAAACTGATATGTCAGTTCAAGTTTTTATGATCATGAAGCTGAAATTTGCATTTTAACTCAAAATCAAGAAATAATTTAGAAATAATGACTATCCTACTTTAATAAGGTTAACAGAGTAGATCCCATTTCAGTCATAAGATCCCATTCAGCCCTAGAATGTGAAGGGTTATTTTTGTAATAAATGTGTTTTTCTCTTTGTTTCTGAAATATTTTTATAATACTCTTCCTAAAAAACAAAAAGGGAAAAATATAAATTGTCAAAATGTTTTCCTTACTATAAATAATAAGATATAGACATAATTATTATACAGTTCTGTGAATGATTTGCTGTAAGTATTTTAAAGTACACCTAAGACAAAACGCATATTATAGTGTCATTGATCTTCAAATACTCAAAGATACTGAACATAGGCATCAAAAGTGATGAACTGCAGAGCCATTCTAAACAAGGTAAATCTCATTATAATACATCCCTCAAAACAACCTGATTAGATCTTTCTCCCACCTCCTGAAAAATCTTTAGAATGACCAGAACTATATCACTTTTCAACAGTTTGAATAAAAGAAGTCTATAACAGCAGCTTCAAGTGCAAAATCCCACTGGAAGGTGGAGAAATTGTTGCCTAAGATTAACTCTGCATTCATATTTGGTTAGTTAGTTACAGACTTTAACACAACACTTAAAATTGTACCAGGAAAATTGCAGAATGAATTTTTTTACTAGAAAGCAACCTAAAAAACAATTGTGAGTATCCTATGAGACTATCAAAGTAACATAATTTTAATACTCCCTGGGCCAAACTAAGGTATTTGCTGATAGTGATCAAAGACTTAATTATAGCTTTAATACCTATTAAATATGACATATTGTCAGTTGACAGCTGTCATTCATAGAATTTTCTCAAAATCTCTTCTTAATAATCACATGCATTATTTTCTTAATGCAATAAGAACTCATAGGCTATTGTGAACTAATCAATACTGCCACCTTGGTAATATTTTAGCTGAGAATTTCTCCTGGCTGTTAAAGAAAAAAATAGAAAGTAAAGATTGCCTATAAAAGAAATTTGCCTCACACAATTTATCCTGTTATTTCTAAATTTTGACCTCTATTAATTCAATGTTCTTATTTCTTACTCCATGTCCTCTGAAAATATTTCTCACTATCCCCTCTGTTGTCCTCAGTGGAGACCTATCATTTATTCAATTCCTTAAAGTCCTGTCCTCATAAGATTTATTTGATAAAAATAAGATGCATATTGTAATGTATTAGATAGGTTAACATCTTCCCAGGAAACATTTAAAAACAGATCCTCTGAAAATAGTAACTTAAACATAAAGAATGCAAAAAAATTTCTGTCAAACAATGAATTCTGATCTTAACAAAATTTTCAGGCCTCTATACTAAGATCAGTATTAGAAATTTATAATATACATAAAAAAGCAAAGGGAATAAAAAGTCTATAATCAATATATGGCTTCTCTATGAATTAGCATTGTGAATGTGGGTAATTTATCTAATTTGTTTGGGTTTCCTATGCATAGAATATTATTAATAATGGTTTTTAGCTTCTTTACCGATTTTTGAGAAATATTACCTAAAAGTATTCAGTTACTTAAATATCTACCTATTCCTGTTATTGTTTCTGGCAAGTAGCAGGTGATCAAACCTTTTAGTTTTCTTTTCCACATCACTTAACATGGTCAGGGGATAGTTAGATCACTATTAAGACTACAAGAAAAACCAAAAACATAGGAAGAACTTGGATTTCTTTAATAAATAATCAAGACTATTACTCTGAAGAGCTATTCAAGGGCTTAGTTAACTTAGTTCATAGAATGGGGATAGCCTGCAAGCCTTTCAGCACAAGTAACACTTTAAGTAAAATTCTGAATGTATTTGGTTCTACCCTTACTGACCTTCAGATTTCATGATTATTAATCTTAGTTTCCTGACTACTGACTGTTTACTAATTTGTCTCCCCTTTTTCCCAGGTTTTTTCTCTCCAAATTTTGGCTTGTTCTCCTCTGTCCCTTTCTGTAAGCATGAACTCCTGCTTCAGCTGTTCCTCTGTTCACTTACTGCTTTGAAAGTTTGGACTTCATCTTCTACTCCCAAATTATCTATCTTATCCTAACTCCAACTGTCTTTGGCAATTTGACCCACTAATAGATCTGTGTATTTATAAAATATTATTGTGAGAACTGCTATATCTATCCAAGTTTCTGCTCCAAAACAGTTAAATAACTCTTGTCAAATATTTTACAGAGGGATTCCTTGTTAGGCGACCAGTTATTTTTTGTTGTTGTTAGTGTTTTGTAGGGGGGTTACTGAGTATTGAATATAGCTCTCCCACTGAACTACACCCAGAACTTTTTACTTCTTATTTTGAGACAAAGTCTCACTAAATTGCTGAGGCTGGACTCAAACTGGGAATCCTCCTGCTTCAGCCACCTGAGTAGATGGAATTAGTGGTATGCCATGTGACATCATTCCTGACATATAGACATGTTTTGACATGATAATTCCTAGACCTGTTAACCTGTTTTATATACACACACACATATATATATACATATGTAGGTAAGAGAGACAAAGTAGTGTTAGAGAGAACTTCTTGCACATTAAGTGGGAAATGAATTGATGAACACATACAATTAGGCTATTTTGTTGAAGATGAAGGATAAAAAGCTGTGGAGAATACAGATCCTCAACCACTTGGCTTGCACTTTACCCTTGCCCCTGAAATCAAATTGCCACCATTTGATAGAAGACTATACTTCATTCTCAATGCACAAGAAATACTTTCCAGGAGGATCATATATTAAGATGCAAAACAAATTTTGATATATTTAAACTATGCAAGATGTATTCTCCAACTATAATGGAATGATATCACAAATCAATTACAGACAAAAATTGGAAAATCACAAATTTGGGAAAATTAGAATAAATGAAATTCCTAAATAACAAATTTGTCCAAGAGTAAGTTGAAATGGAAATTGAATATATTTTGAGATGTAGTAAAAAAAATTCCAAAATTTATGGGATGCAGTTTAGGCTATATTCAGCCCAAAATTTATATCTCTAAAACCCAGCATTCAAAAATAAAGTCTCAAATGGGTATCTCAAACTCCTACCTTAAAAAATAATTGAATATGGAAGAGAAAAGTTAAACTAAACACAAATGCAAGGTAAGGTCTAATAAACATCAGACTGGAAATAAACAAAATAAAGAACAAAATAGAGGAGAACAAAATCCAAATTTTGTGTCTTTGAAAAGATCAACAATCTGTATAATATTTCAGCAAGTATACATAGGAAAAAGAAAAGACTAGGCTAAATAAAATCAGATATAAAAGAAATTATGTTACTAATGACCTTACAGAAAAATTTAAAAGTATAAAGGAACACTATGAAAAACTGTATGTCAAAATATTAGACAACCTACATGAAAAGAACAAATTCCTAGAAACTTATAAACTACCAATAAGAATGAAGAAGAAATAGAAAATGTTATTAGGTATATGTTAAGTAAGTAAAGTGAATCAATAATAAAAATATGTCCTTTAAATAAAAGCTGAGGACCAAATGACTTCACTAGTGAATTTTCCCAATTTAAAGAAGTGTTGATTTTAGTCCTTCACAAACTTTTTGAAATGTCGAAGAGGAGGGAATACTCCAATAATGACTGCATGTCATTCATATCAAAAATACAAGGTTTGTTCAAAATAAGAAAATTACTTAATATAACATGTTAATGAAGTACATGAAAAAATTACATGTTCATTTCAATGGATGCAGAGAACATATTTGAATAAAAACAATGCCCTACTAATTATGTACACACCTAAAAATTTTGGAATTGAATGAAATTTCTTCATTCAATAAAAAGGCATCTACAGAATACCCATTGCTAATATCATAATGGTGACAGACTGAAATTTTTCTATTAAGAACTAGGACGAAGTTGTTCATTTTAGCAATCTCTATTCAGTTTTCTAGTAAAGATTCTTCTAGTCAGGAAAATCCAGCAATAAAATAAAACAAAATGAATGAATAAAATTACTTTTAATTGGAGATGACTTCATTTTATATGTAGAAATCACTAAAGAATTCCTAAAACAATAAATTAGTTCAGTAGTTTAGAAAGAATGAAATACTCATACAGGATACAGCATGGATGACTCTTTCAACCAAGATTGCTACACAAAAATATGCTGTTTTCTATATATAATCAATGTGCCATCAAAAAAGGAAATTAAAAAATTCCATTTATAATAACACCAAGCTGAACAGATTATTTAGGAATGAACTTAAACAAATAAACATAATGTAGGTACATAGAACAATATAAAACATTGTTGAAGGAAATCAACAAAGACCTGAGTGAATGGGAAGATATTTGTAGTTCATGGATTGAAAGTCTTAATACTTTTAAGATAATAGTAAGCATCTACAGATTCAAAAGCTATACCCATCTAATTCTCAGCTGTATTATTGTTTGTAAATCAATAAGGATTTATTGAAAATCATTGACCTTCATAGAGTTAGGTGCTATAAGAGATCTTGAAAGGAATATATGTTCAGTCCTGTAACAGTTTACACACATCCTGTGCTTAAAACTGACATTTGTGTTGCATAGGATGGCATCAATCCTAGAATCCATAGGATCCTTACCTTAGGCACATTTCCCCCTTTTCTATTCTTTTCTTCTTTCACTTACTCTGTCATTCACATCATCTGGCTTCTGTCATATTTTATTTTTTACATTTTTATTTGCATTTATTTTTAATGATAAAGAATATAAAAATTTTACATAATGGATCACAAGGTGATGATGTTCATCTGTCTTTTTTTAAAATTGTTGTACTTATCCTAAATTTCATGTGGAAGATAAGGGTCACAAAATATCTGAAATAATTTTCAGAAAAGTTGGGAAATACATTTTTTATTTGTTGTTTTAACATTTCATATAAAAACACAGTTACTGAGACAATGTGATAATGCTGTAAACATATATATATATATAAATATATATATATATATATAATAAATATATTTAAATATATATATATATATTTATCAATTATAATTTTATTTTGGTAAGGAACCAATACAATCCAAAACATGAAGAAAGAATAAAATGGATGTTTCAAATAAAAGAATCAATATGGATGTCTACCTTGTACCTCACACATTAACTCAAAGGGCATCAAAGACCTCAATGTAAGAACTACAAGTATAAAAACCTTAAAAAAATTTAGATGTAAATATGACCTGGAACTAGTCAATGTTTTTTTTTCAGCTTCCAATTTATTTATTTATTTTTATTTATTTTTTATAATTTTGACAGACTTCATTTTGATTCACTGTACACAAATGGGGTACAAATTTTAATTTCTATGATTGTGCATGATGTAGATGCACACCATTCATGTAATCATACAAGTACATAGGGTAATGATGTCTGCTTCATTCCACCATTTTCATACCCCTGCCCACTCCCCATCTCATTTGCCTCTACGTAATCTAAAGTTCATCCAATCTTTTCTCACCCTCCACCCCCGCAATCCAATTATATATCATCATCCACATATCAGGGAAAACATTCAGCCTTTGGTTTTTGGGGATTGACTTATTTCACTTAGCATGATATTCTCCAATTCTATCCATTTATCTGCAAATGCCATAATATTATTCTTCTTTATGGCTGAATAGTATTCCATTGTGTGTGTGTGTGTGTGTGTGTGTGTATGTATATATATATATATATATATATATATATATATATCTCTATTTACATATTCTTTATCCATTCATCTGTTGAAGGGTATCTAGGTTGGTTCCACAGTCTAGCTACTGTGAATTGAGCTGCTGTAAATACTGATGTGGCTGTGTTACTGTAGTAGGCTAATTTTTAAGTCTTTGGGTATAAACCGAGAAGTGGGATAACTGGGTCAAAAGGTAGGTCCATTCCAAGTTTTCTGAGGAATCTCCACACTGCTTTCCAGAGTAGCTGTACCAAATTGCAACTCCACCAACAATGTAAAAGTGTGCCTTTTTCCCCACAGCCATGCCAACATCTATTTTTGTTTGTGTTCTTGATAATAGCCATTCTAATTGGAGTAAGATGAAAACTTAGAGTTGTTTTAATTTGCATTTCTTTAATTGCTAGAGATGTTGAACACTTTTTCATATATTTATTGATTGCATGTACATCATCTTCTGTAAAGTGTCTGTCCAGTTCCTTGGCACACTTATTGATTGGGTTCTTTGTGTTTTTGGTGTAAAGTTTTGTAAGTTCTTTATAAATTTTGGAGATTAGTGCTCTATCTAAAGTGTGTGTGGAAAAGGTTTTCTCTCACCCTGTAGGCTCTCTTTTCATATTATTATTAATTGTATCCTTTGCTGAGAAAAAGCTTTTTAGTTTGAATGCATCCCATTTATTGATTCTTGCTTTTATTTCTTGTACTTTGGAAATCTTGTTAAGGAAGCCTGATCCTAAGCCAACATGATGAAGATTCGGGCCTACGTTGTCTTGTACTTGGTGCAGGGTTTCTGGTTTAATTCCCAGGTCCTTGATCCATTTTGAGTTGAGTTTTGTGTAGGGTGAGAGAGCATTAATTTCATTTTGCTGCATATGGATTTTGTGTAGGGTGAGAGATAGAAGATTGATTTCATTTTGCTGCATATGGCTTTCCAGTTTTTCCCAGCACCATTTGCTGAACAGGCTATCTTTTCTCCATTGTATGTTTTTGGCTTCTTTGTCTAGTATGAGATAACTGAATTTTTGTGGGTTTGTCTCTGTGTCTTCTATTCTGTACCATTGATCTACCTGTCTATTTTGGCACCAGTTCCAGGCTGTTTTTGTTACTATTGCTCTGTAGTATAGTTTAAGGTCTGGTATTACGTACCACCTACTTCACTCTCTTCAGGATTGTTTTGGCTATTCGAGGTCTCTTATTTTTCCAGATGTTCATGATTGCCTTCTCTATTTATATGAGGAATGTAATTGAAATTATAATTGGAATTACATTGAATCTATATAGTGCCTTTGGTAGTATGGTCATTTTGGCAATATTAATTCTGCCTATCCAAGAACATGGGAGATCTTTCCATCTTCTAAGGTTTCTTCAATTTCTTTCTTTAATGTTCTATAGTTTTCATTGGAGAGTTCTTTCACCTCTTTTGTTAGATTGATTCCCAAGTATTTTTTTTTGAGGCTATTGTGAATGGAGTGGCTTTCCTAATTTCTCTTTCAGAGGACTCATTACTTATGAAAAGAAATTCATTAGATTTATGCATGTTTATTTTATATCCTGCTATTTGCTGAATTCATTTATTAGTTCTAGAAGTTTTCTAGTAGAGTTTTTTAGATTCTCCAAATATAAAATCATATCATTGGCAAATAGTGACAGTTTTTCTTTTCTTGTTCATATCTCTTTAATTTCTTTGGTCTGTCTAATTGCTCTGGCTAGTGTTTCAAGAACGATGTTGAATAGAAGTGGTGAAAGAAGGTATCCCTGTCATGTTCCAGTTTTTAGAGGTAATGCTTTCAGTTTTTCTCCATTTAGAATGATGTTGGTCATGGGCTTAGCATGGACAGCCCTTACAATGCTGAGGTATATTCTCACTCTCCCTATTTCTCCTAGTGTTTAAGCATGAAGGGGTGCTATATTTTATCAAATGCTTTCTCAGCATCTATTGAAATAATCATATCTTTTTTAACTTTAAGTCTATTGATGTGGTGAATTACATTTACAGATTTCCAGATGTTGAACCAACCTTGCATCCCTGGGATGAAACCCACTTGATCATGGTGCACTATCTTTTTAATATGTTTTTGTTTGTGATTTGCCAGAATTTTGTTAAGGATTTTTGCATCTGTTTTTATCAGGGATATAGGTCTAAAGTTTTCTTTCCTGGTTGTATCTTTGTCTGGTTTTGTTATCAGAGTGATACAAGCTTCATAGAATGAGTTTGGAAGGGTTCCCTTCTTTTCTATTTCCTGGAGTACTTTGAGGAGTATTGGTATTAGTTCTTCTTTGGAGGTCTTGTAGAATTCATCTGAGAATCCATCTGGTCCTGCGCTTTTCTTGGTTGGTAGACTTTTGATGACTTCTTCTATTTCTGTGCTTGATATTGATTTGTTTAAGTTGTGTATGTCTTCCTGATTCAGTTTGGGAAGATAATATGTCTCTAAAAATTTGTCAATGTCTTTGATATTTTCTATTTTATTGGAGTATAGATTTTCAAAGTAGATCCTAATTATGTTATGGATTTAAGTGTTGTCTGTTGTGATCTTTCCATTTTCATCACTAATTCTAGTAAGTTATATTTTCTCTCTCCTTCTTTTTATTAGTGTGGCTAAGGGTTTATCAATTTTGTTTACTTTTTCAGAGAACCAGTTTTCTGTGTTGTCAATTTTTTTAGTTGTTTCTTTTGTTTCAATTTCATTGATTTCAGCTCTAATTTTAAAAATTTCCTGTCTTCGACTACTTTTGGTGTTGATCTGTTCTTTTCTAGACCTGTTAGATGTAATGTTAGGTCATTTATTCGTTGACTTTTAATTTTCTTAATGTGTGAACTCAATGCAATGAGCTTTCCTCTTAGTGCTGCTTTCAGAGTGTCCCAGAGATTTTGATATGTTGTTGTTGCTCTCGTTTACCTCTAAGAATGGTTTTATTTCCTCCCTGATGTTTTCTCTTATCATTGCATCATTCAGTAGCATATTATTTAGTCTCCAGGTGTCAGAGTAGTTTTTGATTTTTATTTTATCATTGATTCCTAATTGCATTCCATTATATCTGATAAAATTCAAAGTAGTATCTCTATTTTTTTTATTTATTAATACCTTCTTTGTGGCATAGTATATGGTCTATTTTGGAAAAGGAATTCATGAGCTGCTGAAAAGAAAGTGTATTCACTTGATGATTGATGAAGTATTCTATACATGTCTGTTAAGTCTGTATCATTGATTGTATTATTTAGTTCTATAGTTTATTTGTTCAGTTTTGTTTGGAGAATCAATCTAGTGGTAAGGGTGGTGTGTTAAAGTCACCCACTATTATTGTGTTTTGGTCTATTTGATTCTTAAAATTGAGAAGGGTTTGTTTGATGTACATAGATGCCCAATTGTTTGGGGCATATATATTTAAAATCATTATGTATTGCTAGTTTATGGCTCCCTAACTCATTATGAAATGTCTTTCTTTATCCCTTCTAACTTACTTAGGTTTGAAGTTCACTTTATCTGATATGAGGAGGGTGACCCCTGCTTTTTACAGAGTCCATGTGTGTGGTATGTTTTTCCCCATCTTTTCCTCTTTGGTTTGTGGATGTCTTTTTTTTTATGAGATGAGTCTCTTGAAGACAGCATATTGTTGGGTCTTTCTTTTTAATCCAATCTGCCAGTCTATGTCTTTTGATTAATGATTTCAGGCCATTAACATTCAGGGTTATTATTGTGATATGATTTGTATTCCTGGTCATTTTGGTTTATTTTTGGTTTTTACCTTGACTTGGTTTCTCCTTTGATTGGCTTTCCTTTAGGGTTATTTCCTCTCTTTGCTGACTTGTATTGTTGTTTTTCACTTCCTCCTCATGAAATATTTTGCTGACAATGGTCTGGATTGCTGGCTTTCTCTTTGTAAATTCTTTTAGTTTTTGTTTATTGTGAAAAGATTGTATTTCACCATCAAATCTGAAGGGCTTTTTTGCTGGATATAAGATTCTTGGTTGGCGCCCATGTTCTTTCAGAACTTGAAATACATTTTTCCAGGTCCTTCTTGCTTTTAGGGTCTGGGCTGGGAAATCTGCTTATATCCATATTTGTTTCTCCTTATATATAATCTGACACTTTTTTCTTGCAGTCTTTAAAATCCTATCTTTATTTTGTATGTGATGTATTTTCATTATAATGTGTCTTGGTGTGGATCTGTTATAATTTTGTGCATTTGGTGTCCTGTAAGCCTCTTGTATTTGATTTTCCATTTCATTCTTCAGGTTTGGGAAATTTTCTGACATTATTTTCTTGAATATGTTGTTCATTCCTTTGGTTTGTATCTCTGTGCCTTACTCAGTCCCAATAATTCTTAAATTTGTTTTTGTGTGTGTGTTGTCCCATAATTTTTGGAGGCTCCATTCATGATTTCTTACCATCTTCTCAGTTTGGTCAACTTTAATTTCAAGATGAAATATTTTGTCTTCATTGCCTGAGATTCTGTCTTTCACATGATCTATTCTGTTGGTGATGCTTTCTATTGAGTTTTTAATTTGATTTATTGTTCCTTTCATTTCAAGTATTTCTGTTTTTTTTTTTTTTTTCAAGAATGTCTACCTCTTTATTGAGGTTCTCTTTTGCTTCTTGCATTTGCTCTTTTAACTGTTTATTGGAGTGATTTTGCTCTTTTCTCATCTTTTGCTTCATGGATCATTTTAATCATGTAGAATCTAAACTCTTTTTCTTTCATTTCTACTGCCATGCTGTCATTGGATTCTATCAAAATATAGTATCTTGGTTGGTTAGGGATGCTTTTCCCCCCTGTTTTTTCATATTATTTCTGTATATTCCCCTCTACCATTGAAGAACTGAGGCACTGCAGCTTCCCCTCTTCAGGCTTACTGTGACCCTGCAGGATTCCAATATCTTTCCTTTGAAGGGAAGATCGATATCAGCAGCATCCAATACAAACCATATGCAGTCCTACACCACAAACCCCCTATAAAGACGTTGACAGTTTGCAGTAAACAAATAGGATATGATCAATTATTATCTACAGTATAGCCATTAGGTTTGCAAGGAGCTCGTCTTTAGCATAAGAAAAGGGAGAAAGAGTCTCCAAGGAAATAAGTAAATAGAAGGAAAATAGAGTGAGAAGAGGGGGGAAAAAGATGAAATAAAAAGTTAAAATTTAAAGAAAAAAAGGAAAAAAATATCAATGGTTTACAGTCATCCACTACACAAACCTTCCAGTCCTTAGTAACTCTATGCAAGTGAGGTACCTGTCACTGGGCCTCTTCGTTCCTTTAGGTGTCTCAGGAAGCAGGCCACCCCTCTCAGTGATGATGGCCATGCCCTCAGGGGTAATTCAGGACATTCCAAAAAAGCTGGGGAGCCCGAGTGAGGGTGCTGAATCCACAAGGGTCACAGGTGCTGGATCTGCAGGCAGCAGTGGGAGGTCCAATGGTTTTTACACAATGGAATATTACTCAGCCATAAAGAAGAATAAAATTATGGTATTTGCAGGTAAATGGATAATGTTGGAGACTGTTATACTAAGTAAGATAAGCCAATTCCCAAAAATCCAAAGGCCCAATGGTCTCTCTGAGAAGTGAATGATGATGCATAATGTGGGGTGGAAGGGTGGCAAGAATGGAGGAAGGATAGATAGCATAGAGGGACAGGAGGGGTGGGGTTGGGGTTGGGGGGTAATAATAACAGAATGTGTGACAAACATCATTGCCCTGTGGACTTGTATGAATGCACAGATGGTGTGACTCTACTTTGTGTACAACCAGAGAAACAATAGCTATACTCCATTTGTGTTCAATGAATCAAAATTAAATAAATAAAAAATAAAATAAAATATGACACCTAAAGCATAAAATACGCTTAAAAATAGATAAAGTGTTCTTCTTTGAAATGAAAAACATCTGTGCTTTAAAACACACTATCACGAAAGAGAAATGACAACTCATAGAATGGCAGAATATTTACAAATCGAATATCTTATAAGGGCCTCTTATCCAAAATGTAAAAATAATACTTTCAAATGGACAACAAAAGACAACTCAATTAATAATTGGTAAAATTATTTGAATAGACATATGTGCAGAGAGGATAGTCAAATGGCCAATAAAACATGATCACCATTATTATCTATTAGGAAAATACAAATCAAAACCAAAAGATACCATCTCATCCTCATTAGGATAAGTATAATAAAAAGTGCTGACAAGGATGTGGAGAAAGTAAAGTACAGGTGGGAAAGTAAAGTACAATGCAGACATTTTATAAAACGATTTTGTAGTTTCTTAAGTAATCAACCATAAGTTGACTATATGATCCAGCAAATTTCACTCTCAAGAAAATTTCAAACATTTATCCAAACAAAACCTTGTACACATAAATTAATTTGGTATCATTTGTAATAGCAAAAAATATGGGAAAAATTCTATCAATCATTGACTAAATAAACAACATGTGGTATATTCATAAGAGACATAAGAAGGAATGAGATACTGATATAGGATACTATGTGGATGGATCTTGAAGCATTAGACTAACAGAAAGAAACCAGACACAAAATGTTACAATGTTGCATGGTTCTAATTATATAAAATTTCTAGAATGAGCAAATCTATAGTGTCAAAAATAGAGTAGTGGTTGTCAGGGATATAGGGGTGGGAGAAATGGGAAGTGATTATTAATACATATGGAGTTTCTGATGCAAAAGTTGGTTCTAGTATTAGTGGTAAAGTTTGCATGATTTTGTGTATATACTGAAGCCTCAGAATATTAAAATTTAAAATGATGAATTTCGTGATATGTATACTGTTTCTCAAATTTAGAAAGTTGAAAACATAGATCATACAATTTGGAAATAGAGTTAGTTTTACCACTTTCCAAAGTAGATGTTGTCTATTTGCTTTTCTTGACTAATTATTCCATTTAGAATCTGAAGTGAAATGCCAAATAGATGGAACATAGACTTCCTTGTTTTGTGCCTAAACTTAAGGGGAAACTATTCCCTTCTTTCACCATTAACAATGATGTTAGCTGAATGTTTTAAATAAATGTACTTTATCCAGTTGTATAATTTCCATCTATTTCTAATATGTTGAATATTTTTATATTGAGATGGTTTGGGATATTGTTAAGTGCTCCTTGCATATACTGAGATGATCCTGACATCTCAGTACTGATTTATTCATTTAGTATATTATGCTGATTGATATCACATGTTAAATTGCCTTGCATTACTGGGATAAATTCCATTTGGTCATTGTGTATATTCTTTTTTATAGGTTTTTGTATTAGTTTTGCAGTTGTTAATACTGGCCTCATATAAAGAGCTAGGAGCTGTTTTCTTGTTTTCTAATATGTGGAAGAGTTTGTAGATTCTACTATCAGGTATAACTAAAAAGAACAAATAGAAAGAATAAAGAAAGAAAAAGAATGGGTGTCAATTTTTTAAATGTTTGACAGCATTTACCAGTGAAGCCATTTATTCCAGGGTTTTTCTTCATGGGAATCTTTAATAATTAATCCTCTTTGCTTGATATTTCTTATTCATTCTATCTTGGTAGCTTACATTTTTCTAAGAATTATTCCATTCCATGTTGGTATATAATTGTTCAAAGTATTTTCTTATTATCCACTATTATTTTTGTAAGGTTTCTTGAAAACTTTGAGTTTTCTTTCTTTTTGTTGGTAAGTTTAGCTTATGTTTGGCCCATTTTCATCATCTCAAAGAACCAACTTTATACTTCATCAGTTTTCTCTTTTTTCCTCTATTATTTCTGCCTTATTATTTTCTCTTTCTTCTTGATTTTGGTTTAATTTGCTTTTCTGTCCTCTCATTCATTAAGGTGTGACACTTTTTCATTAATGCATTTGCACTTCAAAATTTCCCTCTGACACTACTTCAGCTTAATTCTATAAATTTTGGTATGTTTCTTTTCTGTTCCCATCCTTTTCAAGACATTTTCTAATTTTCCTTGGTTTCTGGTTGAGCAATTGATTACTCAGAAATATGTTGCAAAACTTTCACATACCTTTGAATTCTTCAAAATTCATTTTTCAATGGTTCAAATTTAATTAATTTATTTAGTTTAATTTTAAATTTATAGTCAGAGAACATGTTTTTTATTTATATTTTCAAGGTTTTCAAGTTGACCGAGACATTTTCATAGCTTACCATATTGCCTTTATTGGAGAATATTTTATGTTCACATGAAAGAAATCTGCATTCTAGTGTTGTTTGGCAGAATGTCATATGTGCATATTAGTTCTTGGTGGGTTATAGAGTTGTTAAAATTTTTAATTTCCTTTTTAATTTTCTGTGTATTTGTTTGATTTATTATTGAGAGTGAGATTTTTATTTCTCTAAGTACTGTCTGAATTGTCTATTTTCCCCTTTCAGCATATCAGTTTTTGTTTTTTATATTTTGGGGTTCTGTTGTTCTATACATATTATAATTGCTTTGACTTCCTGTTCCATTGATCTTTTTTTATTTCAGTTCATTGCACACAAATGGAGTACGACTATCATTTTCTGGTTGTACACAAAGTAAAATCATACAATTTGCCTATTCATACATAAACATAGGGTAAAGATGTTTGTCTCATTCTATTATCTTTTCTTCCCCACCCCCTCCCCACCCTTCAGTTTCCTCTATACAACTCATCCCTTCTCCAGTCTTCCCATACATCCCCCACCCCCGCTAGCTATGTGTCATCAACCACTTATTTGAGAAATCATTCGGCCTTTGGTTTTTTGGGATTGAACCCTTCAATAGATGAATGGATAAAGAAACTGTGATATATATACACAATGGAATATTATTCAGACATAAAGAATAATAAAATTATGACATTTGCAGGTAAACAGATGGAGTTGGAGAGTATCATGTTAAGTGAGATAAGCCAATTCCATTGATCTTTTATTAATTATAATGTGCTTCTGTGCTAGGAATAATATGTCTTAAGATGATTTTGTCAGATACTAATTTAGTCACTGTCACTCTCTTTTGGTTACTTTTTGAATAATATGTCCATTTTAATCCAATTGCATTCAAACTATTTTTTATTCTTGATTCTAAAATGTATCTATACACAGGATATAGTTGAATTATACTTTTATTCATTCTCTATTTACTAAAGTATGATAGGGGAGTTTAGTAAAATTACATTTAATATAATTACTGAAAACTACAGCACAAAATATGTAGGTGTGTAGAAACAAATTGTAACATTATATTTTTTCCTTAGAAATAAGGAAAGGTCTCAAAACAATAACTTAACTTCCTACTTAAGAGTAAATAATTAAAGCAAGAAGGTGGCTAGGTGAAAACAACTATAGAACTACTAATAATAAAGAAAAACAATAAGGAAAGTGAATGAAATAAATAGGTAGGACTTTTAAATATCAATAAAACTGATGAATGTTTATAAGATTTAACAAAATATAAATCAGGTAAGATACAAATTGCCAATATCATAAATCTAATAAATGATTTTATTAGAGATTCTGTAATCACTAAAAAGATAATATAAATTCAGCATCTTAAAAGAAAGAGACCATTTTCCTCAAAAATCATAGACTACTAAAACTTCACCAAATAGAAACAAATAATATGAATAGTTCTGTATCATTAAAAATAGAATAAGTTAAAATTGAGATTCAAAATTCTAAAAAATAACAGTAAAGTAAACTCAGTCATATATAAGAAGATATATACATCAAGACCAAGTGAGATTCATTTCTGTTTGTAAGACTTTCAGTGTTATTGATATCAATCAGATCAATTAATGTAATCCAACAAATCAACAGGGTAATTAAGAAAAATCCCTGATTATATTAACATTAACTGATGCCCAAAAGTACATTTGACAAAATTTAATACCCATTCAAAGTGAAAACTTGCAGCAAATTAGAAGAATGGAACAACCACATACACAAAGTACCACAGACACACAATATATATGCATATATACACATAAGTATTAAGAGACACTAAAGCTAACACTATACAGAATAGTAACATACTGAATGCTATTATCTGAAGATCAAGAAAAAAAGGCACTCCTACCACTCTTAATCTACATAGTACTCAGTGTATGAAAACTGCAATAAGTAAAGAAAAATATATACACCATAGGATTGAAAAGATATATAAACCACTTCTATGTGCAGATGAGACCACTGTTCATTGAGACCCTAAATCTTGAGCTTAATATCATAAAAGGTTGATGAATCCAAGTAAAACAATAAGTGGAGAGACACAGTGTGTTAAATCTACATCATTTGCTATGAACATGGAGTTGCTACTATTTATTAAGCATTTTTCTTCTTTTCCTGTTAACCTGTTGAAAAACATTTCTAGTAAAAAAGACATACTATTTTCATCTCTCCTTGTACAGGTAATTTTTAAAATATCCACAAATAATATCTTTACTAGAGATATCCATAAAGTGTATACATTAAAATTTTCATAGATACTGCCAAATTATCCTCCAGAAAAGTAGAACTTGGTAAAGGGATGTTTACCATGTCATACCAAAATCTAATAATAACTTCTTATTCTTTTAATTGTATTGTTTCTAAAGGATGGATTTTAAATTGCATCTCATTGTTTTTATTTACATTGCTTAGCATCTATTGTGTTTATTAGCCATTTATGTTTTGTATTCTCTCAAATACCTGTTGGCTTATTTAGACTTTTTAGTTGTTTTTAAACAAAAATTTTCACACATTTGAAGTTCTAATCCCTTAATATATATATCCACTTCAAATATTTCACCCAGCCTGATGTTTGTGTGTAGTTAACCTTGCTCACCACCCATTTGATATCTCAAAAGTCATACAGATTTCTCCCAAATATTGTTCTAGTAATTTTATAGATCTTTAAATAAAATTTTGATATTCATTCTATATTAAAATAACTTGTGAATTCTAGAAGGTAGGCACTGTGGCAAACACTACTAAATTATTACTACCCAATGTCCATTCTTTCCTTTTGAATACATAGAAAATTGATTATATTGCAGAAAAAATGTGCTGAAGTAAAGGCCCATTTTACTCAATCTTCCTAGCAGCGGGAATCAGCCAAGGATAAATAAGTGTTAGTTGATGGTGAAACTTCCTTTAGTACTCTTAAATGGCTGTTGATTTAACTCGTATAAACAACTTTTCTCATTCCTCTCCTACTTCCATTTTCCTGTCTTGAATACTGGAATGATGGTCACATTGCTCAAGGTCATCTGAGGTCCTGGATAATTATAAAGCTCCTGTACTGTCTAAGGGCAACTTATCTCTGAAATTTTCATTGAGAGAGTTATTTTATTTGAGTCACCATTATTTTGTATTTTCCTTTTACATAAACAAATTCTGTCTGATATAGATTTTTCCATTTGTAAGGGATACTGCAAGTAATAGAGCCTGAATATAGGATTGGCTGACTGGAAAAAAATATGGAACTGCATATTAAGAACTTAGATATAGCAGACTAGTAAACAGGAAAGCATTGTAAATGGTAAGGCATTTACCATTTACATTGGATACATAGTTGCCTAATTGGCCATAGGATACATGTGCCAAGTGGGATCAAAGTATTAGAAGAAGGGTAGTAAGAAAAGATAATAATGTTTTCATATGCTCCCCCTTTTCTTGCTATTTTTAGCAAAGTTTTTGGCTGATATGGATGAACTCAGACTAGACTTAGCCATTCTAAGAACTCTGTAAAAAGAAAAGTTCTGCTAAAGGAAAAACTCTTGCTGAAGTGTGTGATATAAGTTGACCAATAATCTTGTGATATGAAACTTTATTGGACTAAAATAGCCAATTGTGTCTCTACCACAATCCGGAAGTTTTAAAATAGTGTTGTGCAAGTAACCTTAGTAGGAGAGAAGACTGAGGCAATAAACTTTTTTTTTCCCACCATTGTCCTATTTCTTAATAGATCTTAATTTCTTCTTCTTAAAAAAATAAATTGATGATCTATCAAAATGTATTAATGCATTCTACTGTCATATACAACTAATCAGAAAAAATTTTAAAAATTGACAATACACATCTCTGCATACAATGTGCTATTTTGATACATGTACCTAATATGTAATGATAAAATCAAGGTCATTATCATTTCTCTTCCTTTAAACATTTATCTCCTTTTGTGTTGGAAAGTTTTCAATTCCTCTGTTCTAGTTCTATATTGAATATATAGCAAATCTTTGTGAACTATAGTCACCCTACTTTGCTGTAGATCACTAGAACTTATTCCTTCTGATGAAACAAACTATAAATGTTTAAAAGCTCCCCCTGTTAAGTGTTCTCTGGCAGAAAGTGGACAAGTACTATATTTAGGTTTTAATTTCTAATGTAAATGAAATCTTGAGTAGCCCAGAATTTTCTAAATGGCTATGGAAGGTAAAATAAAAGTTCTTTGCTATATGGTAACATTGTACCCAGCCAGCTTATATTTTGTCTTTTTCTTTCCTTGTTGTCTTTATATCAACTTTGATTACTTCTTTAAATAACAGTGATTTAAAATGATTATTTTTCATTTCCAAGCATATATATATTTTATATGTATATTCACCAATTCACTTATTCACTTATTCACTAATAAAGTACATTCAACATGTTATATATATTATATTTTATAATATGATATATTATATAATATATTATATTTTATAATAAAATATATTTTTATAATATATTATATATTTTATATTTTATAATATATTTTATATTTTATAATATATTATATATTTTATAATATAATATATTTTATTTTATAATATAATATATATAACATATTAAGTGTACTTTATTAGTGAATAAGGTATTATTATATTGTGTAACTTTTAAATTTACTTGATGTTGGCTAGCAAATGTGATTTTTATGATATTTTACTGATAGGAATTTGCTGAGATTTTCTTTGTTATTTTATTTTTTCATTAAAATATTTATTGAGATAATTGTGGCAGACATTATATGAAATGTTAAAGACTGAAGATGAATGTTATGTGATTGTCAATGCTGTTTCTTCTGCATCATTATGTAGCCTAAATTTTCAGCCTTCTCATATCTATGAGAAGAAGAACTACTTATTCTTCAAAATCTGTAAATTTTAGTGTGTTCTCATATTTCCATGTGGAAACTCATAATAATACTTTGATCTTTGTTTTTTAAACAGTGTTGTTTTCATTTCTGAATCTTAATTTTAGTATATACTTGTCAAAAGAAGATGAAGTGTGATTTCAAATCAATCAGATCCAGTTAAGCAAGAGCAGAAATAAATGACCAATTAACATAGAGCATGAATGTGTTAATCACTAAAATCAAGGGAAATTCAAAGTGCTATAGAAATATAGATGAAGAAAAGAATAGGATTGGTTTTGGTTGGGTGGTGGTCCCAAAAACTCTTTTTCCAGAAGAGGCAGTGTACATTCTGGTATTTCCTAGCAGGAAGAGGGTTATATCCTTCACCAAGGGAAAGAAGCTAGGCCATAAAAATTATTTAAGATCAGCTGTGAAACTAAGTAGGCCAAAGAATACTTGAGATTTAAAGTTTATTGCTTCAGTGCACCTGATTTTACAGTAAAGCTTTTACAGAGTGTAACATTTTATGTTTTTCCTTCAAAGTGTAGTAGGAGTCTGTTGGTTTTGTTTAAACTATTAATTTACTCTTGGGTATAGCAAGATCAGTTTCAAATCTGACCTTATCTTTCACCATAACAGAAAGGTAGGAGACTCATATTCAAAAGTGCCACTTCACTAAGAATGGTTCAGAAGTTTAACTGAATAAAAAATTGAACATACCTATAGTTTATTACAAGTTTAGAAAAGCATTTTAAGTATTATCTTGTTTTATATAATACTTTTATATTACTATAGAATAAGAGGCATATCTTAAAGCATGTAATATACAAATATATTGTGACCCTATGTTGACTGTTAGGGCAATGTAAACTTTTATCAAACTCCCATCTACTCATCACTTATTTCCTCACATTCACTCCTTCTCCAATGTCCATATACCTCTAACTTCACAAAACTGTACAAAAACATAATGCTAAAAGGTACCTCAAGAAATTAGGTCACATAGAAATGAGGACAGTCAGTCATCTTTCATGATTTCCCACCTCAAACTTTCCTGCACTCCAGTATTCCTTTGCCATTTTACAAGTGATGTAACTTAAAATTTGTGTCAATCATGAGGTAGAGGTGAATCTATAACATATACTCTGGTAATAAGCTAAGTGAAATAAGCCAATCCTCCAAAAACAAATGCATGTATTCTCTCTGATATGTGGATGCTGGCACACAACAAGGGGAGGTGAGGGAAGAATAGAAATTCATTGGATTAGACAAAGCAGAATGAAGGGAGGGGGAATGGGAATAGGAAAGACAATAGAATAAATAGGACATTAATTTCCTATGTGCTTTTATGAATGTATAACCAATGCCAAAACTTGTACAACCAGAAGAATAGAAAATTCTACTCTGTATATGTATATGATGGTCAACACCTTCTTAACTGCCTTTACATTCTACTGTCATGTATAACTAATAAGAACAAAAAAGAGAGAAATGTTTGATATCAAAAGTTTTCTTCTGAGTAAGTGGTTTCCAAGCAATGAATTTGAAACCATGAATTTCAAACTCAAATTATTTCTTTGCCTTACAAACTACTGGGTATGCCTGATAATAGAAATAACATTGTTATATGTACTTCAGCAAAAAGTCCATTTATATAGAATTATTGGAATTAGTTTATGAAAAGTAGCTTAAATGAGTTGTTCCACCAATTTAAAATCTTATGAACTATATATTTGTGGGATTAATGTTCATCTGAGTATTCTTTTCAAGATATACCCATCAATCTAGAATGAACATGTTGTAATTATTCAACTCAATAAGAGAAAATAAGATACTACTATGAATATGGTTTCAAAAGATGTCATTGAGTTATGCAAACAGTTCTTCTAGGACTACATGCCCCAAAATATAATTTAGTACATATATTTTTCTTGCTATTTTCCAAACTCATCACATAGAATGTGCTATTTTATAGATTTGAATAATTAGGTCACTAGAAGCCTGAAGGGAGGCTGGATATTAGAGACAAGTTGAAATAGAAAAAAAGATCATCTTGCATGTTGGTACATTTAGGGGAAAACAAAGCACATCATTTTTCTTTTAATTCAGTAAAAATTTCAACTTGTGTCATGTGACAACACTAAAGTAGATTCCAGTGTGATATGCACTGTCCCTTAGGGAGTCATCCATAAGATACATTTTTGGTGCTTCATTACTGAATCCAAAACACAAGCTAGTAAAGTGCTTGTTTTAAATTAAAAATAATATAGAAAAGATATTTGCTCTGAAACAAATGTATGTGAGAAAGACAATTAAAAACTTTCCTCCTCTGCCATCTGGGTTGACCTCTTGCCAAAGCAGGAAATAGATGACTTATTCCTAATGTCTCCCTGTCTTAACTACTGATAATTCAAAGCTTTCAAAAGAGTCTCTATTTCTGGACTTTTTCCTAATTTCTGTTCTGTATTTCACCATTCCTGATTAACAAAAAGAAAAAGTAACAACAGAAAAACACGCAAAACTCCTTCCCCCATTTTCCATTCTTTTATATTCTGTGACAGTGAATATTTGTCCCTGTTGACACATGATTAGAGTATAAGGATGCATTCAGTAATGAGGACAAATAATAAAAGTTAAATTAAGGTATCTCTCAATCTCAAAAACAGCAGTTCCAAGTTAGGAAGGGTTTCTTGGTGTTATGGACCCAGGTTGCATTTCCTGTGAACTTTGTTATGTTATGGATAACATTTGTAATGGAGTTGTGTCAACACAGTTAAGTTGGAATTGTATTTCCACAAATTTCTCTCCATGCACAGTTCTTAGTTAGCAAGGATCACAAAAGTCATTTTGTTTGAGATTTGGAAGGCAGAAATGAAGTAGCAGCCAAATTACTTTTATACTTGGAAGGTTGAAACAGGGGCACCAGGTGCTATTGCAGTTCACACATATTGTCACTTATCTACTGACTAATCATTTTGGCATGGGGGCAGGAACAGGCTTTCAGCTGTTCCTGCATCCTATGTATCCTCAAGCTTCTCTGACTCCTGAACCAGATGTGCACTTAGCTCCTTGATGAAGGGCACCAGCTTTTACGTGGCACCCACATCATGAACTTGGAAGCGGAGAGACTCCAATAGGAAACCCCATCCATCTTCGAGGATTCCAGCTCATCCTTGTTTTCTTATAATTTACATTCAACCCCTTCCTAACTGCCTATCACATAGACTTTAACTCCAGCACCAGATGTAGAATTAACATGGTTAAAGAGACTGTTGAACAAGGTTTTTGCAATTGCATATGCAGAAAGTCAAATATGTATTTAATATAAATATTCATATATATTTACATATATTTTACATAGTGGTCATTTCTCTGAACTCTAAACATCGCTTTTTTATCTAAAGATCATTAAAATTATAGGTACAAATAAATCAAGAGTAGGTGTGCAAGATTTCTTAAACTGTATGAGTTTAAATAGAATGAAAAAATACAATAAATATCTGATTGAGAGTACAAGTGAGCAAAGGACACTGCGAACTAAACAGCATTAAAAATGAAGAGTAGAAAGGCTCTGTGGTGAGAAATCAGACTCAGTAGAAAAGAAAGTGTGTATCGTAGGAGTTATCCACTAGGATGTTGCATCAGATTGCTTGAGTCCAAATGTCTCTGATGATAATTGGCTTCCTTATCTTGGGTACATTATTTAGATTCTTTAGATTCTTTGAGCCTTACTTTTCTCACCATATGTATATATTATATAATTTATATATACATATATGTGTGTGTGTGTGTGTGTGTATGTGTGTGTGTGTCTGTGTTCTAATTCCTTCAACATGACAGTAGGATACATTTTGGCATATCATACATAAATGGAGTATGATTTCTCATTTGTCTGGTGGTATATGATATAGATTTACACAGGTCATGTAAGCATATATGCACATAGAATAATAATGTCCGATCATTATACTATCATTCCTACCCTGGTGACCCCTCCCCTCCCTTCATTCCTCTCTATCTAATGCAAAGTACCTCTATTCTTCCCCATCCCCTGATTGTGCATTAACATCCACATATCAGAGAAAACCTTCACCCTTTGGTTTTTGGGGATTAGCTTATTTTGCTTAGCATAATATTCTCCAGTTCCATCGATTCAACAGCAAATGCCATAATTTCAATATTCTTTAAGGCTGAGTAATATTCCATTTGGTATATATACCACATTTTCTTTATCCATTCATTTGTTGAAGGGCATCTAGGTTGGTTCCACAGTTTAGCTATTGTGAATTGAGCTCCTATAAACATTGATGTGGCTGTAGTAAGCTGAATTTAAGTCCTTTGGGTATAAACTAAGGAGTGGGATGACTGGTTCAAATGGTGGTTCCATTCCAATTTCTTAGTAATCACCATAGTGGTTGCACCAATTTGCAGTCCCACCAGCAACATATAAGTGTACCTTTTCCCCCCACATCCTCACCAACATTTTTTGTTGCTTGTGTTCTTTTTTATTTTTTATTTTTATAGACTGCATTTTGATTCATTGTACACAAATGGGGTACAACTTTTCATTTCTATGGTTGTTCACGATGTAGATTCATACCATTCATGTAATCATACTGATGATGTCTGTCTCATTCCACCATTTTTCATACCCCTACCTGCTACTCCCTTTCATTTCCCTCTGCATGATCTAAAGTTCCTCCATTCTTCTTTCACCCCCAGCTCCCCCAACCCAATTATATATCATCATCCACTTATCAGGGAATTCTTGATGATTGCCATTCTAACTGGAGTGAGATGAAATATTAGGGTAGTTTTGATTTGCATTTCTCTAATTACTAGAGATGTTGAACAATTTTTCAGATATTTATTGATTGATTTTATTTCTTTGTACATGATGTGTCTGTTCAGCTCCTTTGCCCATTTATTAATTGGGTTATTATTATCATATTTTTGGTGTTAAGTTTTTTCAATACTTTATATATCCTGGAAATCAATGGTCTATCTGAGGTGCATATGATAAAGACATTTTCCTGTTCTGTAGGCTCTCTCTTCACATTATTGTTTCCTTTGCTGTGAAGAAACTTTTTAGTTTGATTCCATCCCATTTATTGATTCTTGATTTTGCTTCTTGCACTTTGGGAGTCTTTTTAAGGAAGTCAGTTCCTAAGCTGACATGGTAGACATTTGGTCCTAGTTTTTCTTTTGTTAGGCATGGGGTCTCTCTTCTAGTGTCTAAGTCTTTGCTCCCCTTTGAGTTGATTTTTGTGAAGGGTGAGAGATAGGGATTTAATTTGAATTGTTTACATATGGATATCAAGTTTTCCCATCACCTTTTGTTGAAGAGGCTATCTTTTCTCCAATGTATGTTTTTGGCACCTTTCTCTAGTATGAGATAACTGTATTTATATGGGTTTGTCTCTGTGTCTTCTATTCTGTACCATTGATCTACATATCTGTTTTAGTGCCAATATCATGCTGTTTTTGTTACTATGACTCTGTAGTATGGTTAAAGTCTGGTATTGTGATGTTTCCTGATTCATTTTTCTTGCTAAGGATTGCTTTGGCTATTCTGGGTCTGATATTTTTCCAAATGAATTTTATGATTACTTATCCTATGAGAATGTCATTGGGATTTTAAGAGGAATTGCAGTAAATCTATATAATGATTTTGGTAATATGGGCATTGACAATATTAATTCTGCCTATCAAAGAGCATGGGAGATCTTTCCATCTTTTAAGGTCTTCTTCAATTTCTTTCTTTAGTGTTCTATAGTTTTCATTGTAGAGGTCTTTCACTTATTTTGTTAGATTGATTCCCAAACATTTTATTTTTTTGAGGCTATTATGAATGGGGTAGTTTTCCTAATTTATCTTTCAGTTAATCTGTGACTGATGTATAGGAACATATTTGATTTATGGGTGTTATTTTATATCTTGCTACTTTGTTCAATTTATTTATTAGTTCTAAAATGTTTGGTGGAAATATTTGGAACTTCTAATTATAGAATCATGTCATTGGCAAATAGTGACAGCTTGACTTCTTTTCCTTTTTGAATTTCTTTAATGTCTTTCATCTGTTTAATTGCTTTGGCTAGAGTTTTAAGAAAGATGTTGAATAGAAGTAGTGAAAGGGCATTTTTGCCTTGTTCCAGCTCTTAGACGGAATTCTTTCACTTTTTCTCCATTTAAAATGATGTTGTCCTTGGATTGAGCATATATAGCTTTTACAATGTTGAGGTATGTTCTTATTTTCCGTAGGTTTTCTAGTGTTTTGAACATGATGGGGTGCTATAATTTCTAAATGCTTTCTATGCATCTATTGAGATAATCATATGGTTCTTGCCTTTAAGTCTATTAATGTGATGAATTAGTTATGGATTTCTGTATGAACCAACCTTACATCCCTGGGATGAACTCCACTTGATCATGGGGCACTATCATTTTAATATATGTTTATATGCAATTTGCCAGAATTTTACAGAGAATTTTTGCATCTGTGTTCATCAGGGATATTGGCCTGAAATTTTCTTTCCTTGATATGTCTTTATTCTGGTTTTGGTATCAGGGTTAATAGCTTCATAGAATGAGTTTGGAAGGGATCCCTCCTTTTCTATTTCATGGAATAATTTGAGGAGTATCAGAGTTTTTTTTTTAATGTCTTGTAGAACTTGGCTGAGAATCCATCTGGTCCTGGGTTTTTTTTAGTTGGTAGGGTTTTACTAGCATCTTACATTTAATTGCTTTAGATTCGTCTGTTCAAATTTTGCATGTTGTCCTGGTTCAGTTTGGGTAGGTCATATATCTCTAGAAATTTGTTGATGTCTTCAAGATTTTCTATTTTATTGGAGTATGAATTTTCCAATTAGTTTCCAATTATCTTCTGTGTTTCAGTAGTGTCCATCATGATGTTTACTTTTTCATCACAAATTTTAGTAATTTGAATTTTCTTTCCCTTTTCTTTGTTAGCCTGCTTAGGGTTTATCAATTTTATTTATTTATTTAAGGAACCAACTTTCTGTTTTGTCAATTTTTTGAATTATTTCTTTTGTTTCGATTTTATTGATTTCAGCCCTGATTTTAATTATTTCCTGTCTTCTATAGCTGTTGATGTTGATTTGTTCATCTTCTAGGACTTTGAGATATAATGTTAGGTCTTTTATTTGTTGACTTTCTTTTTTTTTAATGAATGATCTCAATGTAATGAACTTCCTCTTAGCATTTCCTTTATGGTGTCCCAGAGATTTTGATATGTTGTGTCACTATTCTGGTTTACCTCTAAGTATTTTTAATTTCATCCCTGATATCTTCTGTTATCCATTCATCACTTAATAGCATATTATTTAGTCTCCAGGCTAAAAATTAGAGTAGCTTCTAATTTTATTATTTTCTCATTGATTTTTAATTTCATTCCATTATGATCTGATAGGATGCAGGACATTATCTCTATTTAGTTGTATACGATAAGAGTTATGGCATAAGATATGGTCTGTTTTAGAAAATGATCCATGTGCTGTTGAGAAGAAAATATATTTGCTCATTAATGGATGAAATATTCTATGCCAGTTAAGTCTAAATTATTAATTGTATCATTTAGTTCTAGAGTATCTTTGTTTTGTTTTTGTTTGGAAGATTTGTCCATTAGTGAGAGAGGTGTGATAATCTTATCCAGTATTATTGCATTGTCGTCTACTTGATTCTTGAAGTTAAGAAAGGTTTGTTTGGGGTACATAGATGCTCCATTGTTTGAAGCATAAATATTTATGATTTTATATCTTGCTGATATATAATTCCCTTAAGCAGTATGAAATGTCCTTCTTTGTCCCTTCTGATTAACTTTGGCTTAAAGTCCACTTTATCTGATATGAGGATAGGAACCCTTGCTTGTTTACATGATCCATGTGAATGATATGTTTTTTCCCATCCTTTCCCCTTCAGCCTCTGGATATCTTTGCCTATGAGGTGAGTCTCTTGGAGACAGCATATTGTTGGGTCTTATTCTTTAATCCAATCTGTCAGTCTATTTCGTTTGATCAATAAGCTTATGCCATAATGTTCAAGGTTATTATTGAGTTATGATTTGTGTTTCCAGCCATTTTGGTTTATTTCTAGTTTTTAATTTGACTTAGTTTCTCCTCTGAAGTGAAGTTCTTCCATTCACTGATTGTCACTTTTTTCCAATCTTCATGGAACATTTTGTTGAGAATATTCTGTAGTGCAGGCTTTCTGGTTGTGAATCCTTTTAATTATTATCATTGCAGGTTTTTATTTCATCTTCAAATCTGAAGCTTAGTTCTGGTGGATTCTTGTTTGGCATCCATATATTTTCAGAACTTGGTATATGTTATTCCAGGACCTCCTAGATTTGATGGTCTTGGTTGAGAAATCAACTGAGATCTGTATTGATTTTCCCCTATGTGCAATCTGATACTTTTATCTTCTGGCCTTTAAAACTCTATCCTTATTCTGTATGTTAGGCATTTTCATTATAATGTGCCTTGATGTGTGTGTGTGTTTTAATTTTGTACATTTGGGGTCCTGTATGCCTCTTGTATTTGATTTTCCATTTCACTCTAGATTTGGGAAATTTTCTTTTATTATTACATTGAAAAAATTGTGCATTCTTTCAGTTTGTATTACTGCATCTTCATCTATCCAAGTAAATCTTAACTTTGTTTTTTTCATATCATCCCATAATTCTTGGAAGTTCTCTTGTTTCTTACCATCTTCTCTGTGTGGTCAACTTTATTTTTAAGATTATAGGTTTTGTCCTCATTGTCTGAGGTTCTGCCTTCCAAGTGCTTTAGTCCTTTGGTGATACTTTCTATTGAATTCTTAATTTGTTTTATTGCTTCCTTCATTTCAGGGATTTCTGTTTGTTTGTTTTTTTCTCAGATAAATTTATTGCACATATTTTTCTATAGAATATAATTTGGAGAAAATCACTCTTCAGACTTGTAAAATCATATATAAATATTTGTGTTTATGTGTATAAACTTAAATACACATAATATATTGGAGAGCTATGATGTGCTAGACACAAGAGTAAACACTTCACATATATTGTCAGATTTGATCCTCATAGTTATCTTTCACTGAGATGTTAGATGGTTCAGAGACATTTGGAACCTTGCCAGAGCTGCACAGCACACAGCGGTGGGAATGCAATCAGTTATTTAGAGAAGTTTCACTCATGCCTACAGCATGCATGTAGGAGTCTTGAAGAGTCACAGGGGCAGGGAACAGAGAGTGTCATGTATGTTGGATACAAATTATTTTTGCAGAAAATAAAGTTCTACCTATGTCCATATATCCAATAGGCTACATCTGTCTTGTGGGTGAGGCATTAGTATTCAAATTTAGTGTTCATGGCTAATTTACTTTCCCATTCTATTCTCATTTCCTTGCTTTCTTTGGACTCCAAAGTCCAGCAAGAGGACTCTGGTCTTTCTGACCTATATGGGAGAAGTACAGGTCACCCCCTGATCTCTCAAATATTTGAGATGCTTTCCAGATGTAGGGCAACTCAGCTCCAGGCATGGAGAATGTGACTCAGGAGTTAGTCAGAATCGCTTGTGTGTTAATTACAGCATTATTATAATAATTGAGTACCTGAAATGGTGGTTTCCCTTTTGGCAAATTAGTTGCCCATCATTAAAATCTCATTTCCAGGAAATGTCTGAGGGAATATCAATATGCAAAATTAAAAAAAAAACACAGATCTGTAAAAAAAATAAAATAAATAAAAGAGGAAAAATTTTGTCATTTGCAACAACATGGATGAATCCAGAGAACATTGCTTAGTGAAATAAGCCAGGCACAGAAAGACAAATACCATATGATCTCACTTATATGTAGAGTCTAAAAATGTTGAACTATAGAAGTAGATAGAAGAATGATGGTTCCCAGATGCTGGAGAGATTGAAGTGGGAAGGAAGAAAATGGAAAATTGTTGATCAAAGTGTACAAAGTTTCAGATAAACAGGAGGAATAAGTATTAAGATCTATTGCACATAGAGAGACTATAGTCAATAGTAGAGTGTATTTCAAAATAACTAAGTGAGTTTCAAATATCTCTCCATAAAAAATAGCAAGATGATGAATGTGAATGAGCTTGATTTAAATGTTCCACATCCATATATATATATATATATACATACACACACATATATATCAGAACATCGCATTATATATCAAATATGTATACACTTATGATTTATTTGATCAGAAATATTATTACTAATAAGATAAAAATATACGGTGCAGTTTAAGCATAATGCCAAATTCAGGCTTTCTGTTTCCTTTTCCGTATGTTTAGGTCCATTATACATCTACAACTTGGGGATGGGATCTTATCATTGCATTGCAAGAGGAAGTGAATCTTAAGTTTGTCCCCTATTCCAGAGTAAAAGGAATAAAATAGCAAGAGAACAAAACTTTGTGTTTTTTTTTTTTCAGAATCTCTACCTCTTTATTGAAGTGATCTTTTGTGTTTCTTTCAGAATCTCTATCTCTTTATCAAAGTGATCTTTTGCTACCTGTTTTTGCTCTTTTACATCATTCTTTACTTCAGGGGTCATCAAAGAGCCTGAAGCCTGCATAAGCCTAAACCCTGCCTCCAGGAACATTTCTCTGACATTTCTTTCACTGTCGTATCAATGGATTCTGTTATTGGAATATCTTGGTGTTTGGGGTGATTTGTTCTCTTGCTTCTTCATGTTGTTTGTGTGTCTATTGATCTAACAGTATGGATCTGAAGCAGTAGAGTTTCTACCCTGTGGACTTATAGTGTCCATTAAGGTTTTCAGTACTTCATTGTTTAGGGGGAGACAAATAATAACCAAAGCAAACAAATTGCAGCATTAAACCAAATAATTTTTACTATGACATCTACAATGTTAATTATCACAATAAACCAAAATGTTATGATCACTTAGTGCCTATAATAAAAACAGCAAGTTTGCAAAAGGTTTTGCATTTTCAAATGGTGGGCAGGGAGAGAACAGAAATCACACAAGATGTGAGGATTATGAGGAAGGAGGAGAGAAGACAGAAGCAAAAGATTAAAGGGAGAGTCAAAGAGAGCACAATAAAGTTTGGCTGCTAGCAGAAGAAAAGAGAGAATCAAGGGAAATAGTAGGTGAAAAATATACATATGAAGCAAAAATTTTAAAAACTAAAAAGAATATGAAACAAAACTAAAATATACAATAAAACATCCTAGTTCACAAAAAATCTAATCCATGTAAAATAAGTGACTTAAAAATTATAGAGAAAAGAAGGAAAAGAAAAGACAAAACTGTATAAATGTCCATGTACTATTAAGGTCCCAATCAAATAGTAAAAATGAATTTAAAAAAGAAGAAAAATCTTGATGAAAAATTAAATAATTCTTTCTGTTGGATTTCAAAATAGTCTCAGCTTTTCTTCTCAGCAGTTTAAGGTAGGGTCTTCTGGAGTATTATGCTCCTCCCTCTGGATAGCTGAAGAGAGAGAGGTAGTCTTGTGGGAAGAGTTCTTGGAGGAAGGGTTTAGGCTTATGCAGGCTCTAGGCTCTTTACTGAATGCTAACTGGTCTGAAGATTTTAAATCAGTGCAGCTCCAGAGCTCAGTATTTGCTCATCCACACTGGAAGACTGTACCTCAGGGATCTCCCCTGGGTACTACTCATGTGCTTGTGGAGCCAAGCCTTAGTCCCCTACATCACCTGCAGACCTCACATTTCCTGGTGTGTGGTTCAGTTTCCAATTTCTACATTTCCCACCCTTCCAAGTTCCAGATCAAATGTATCTCTCCCAGCTGGTCCTGCAAACTCTCAGATTAGAGGGGAAGTGGTAGAGGTGGGTGGGTTTCCTTGACCATTTGTCCCCTGTAAAAACCTCTCTTCAAGAAGAAAGGAGGAACTTCGGAAGGTATAGAGAAAAATGGGATGGCAGGGGGTAGGGGAAGGAAAGATAGTAGACTGAGACAGACAGTATAACCCTATGTATATGTAAGATTACATGAATCGTGTGTATCTACATTGTGCACAATCATAGAAATGAAAAGTTGTACCCCAGTTGTGTACCAAAAACATGTGGAAAAATACCGTCATGTATAACTAAATATAAAAGATAGAAATTAAAAAAGTAAAAAACAAAACAAAACAAACAACAAAATCCCTCTCTCCATGTTTGATTTTCTTCTGGTCACCTAAGCACACTCCATGTCGTGCAGCATGTATTTACTGAGCCTGTATTTTGGATCAAACTCGGGTTTGCCAGGAATTGGCTTCCTCAGCCCCCATGCAGCAGCTGCAAAATTGTTTCCTTTTTCGTCCTATCATGCTACATGGTGAGATGGCATCTTCTTTCCCCATGCATGGATATTGTACAGTGAGTCCTTCAGGTTTGTTGAACAATGTCCTTGATCTTCAAATGCTCTGTCCCCAGACACACCTCATACCTCCCAAAAATGCAGGTTCCTTTTATTCCCTTATCCCTCTACTAGGGACCTCTCTGGCTGGAGCATCCAGCCTGGCTGTGGTAGTGGTTGTACTGCTGGGGATTTTCTCCTTATTTTATTATATCCCACCTCTTGTGTCCCTGGTCTGCTCTGAATGTCCAGAGTTCCAGTAAAGTCCCTTCCCCCTGCTTTTTTTTTTGTTCACCCACCTTGCAGAGAAGCTGCATGTTTGCTTACTTGGTTTCACACAATGAAGCAGCCAGAAATGCAATCTCTTCTATCCTGCCATCTTGGATCACATCCAGTTTTCTCATTTTAAATATGGGAATAAGAAAAGAAGTTCATTAGATCATCATGAAGACTATATGGCCTAGTATGCATGATAACAAAGAAAGTATTCAAAAGTGCTAGCTGTAAAAATCGATGATGATGATGATAATGATAGTGATAATAACATGTATCTATTATGTTAGTTTGAGCAACCCTGTATAGTAAGGATGTGAAGGGTGGTCATCAACATTGCTAAAAAATCAAATTTAAGAAAAAAAAGAAACACATCATTTCAAGAGGAATTAAATAATTAGAATATAAATTAGTTATTTTGTTTCTTAGCTGTTTTAGGATATTCATTATTTTAGGCTGCATTGTTATTCAGGAAGAAAATAAAGTAATGATTATATTAGCCAGCTTTCTGGTACTGGGACAAAATGCCTCATATAATCAACTTAAAAGGTGTTCAAAAGGTTTATTTTGGCTTTTTGTTTCAGGTTTCATCCATGGTAACTGAGCCCCATTGCTTTGGGCTTGCAGCAATATGTACATCATGGATGGAGTGTATGGTGGAGAAAGTCTGTTAAACTCATGTTGGACAAGAAGCAAAGAGACTGGAAATGACTAATGTCCCAGTATACTCAATATTCTCTTCAAGGGCACACCTCCCATGACCTAATTCCCACCTAATAGGCCCCACTTCCTAAAGGTTACACATCTCTCAATAGCACCATAGTCTTGGAACCAACCCTTCAATGCATGGACATTTGGGGGACATTTCAGATCTAAACTATAGTGTCAATTTAGCCTAAAATAATGATTGTTTTAAAAAAAACAATAATCCAAGTTGAATATGGATAGTTTCAGAGGTTAGATAAAAGGGACATTTTGGAACTTAAAGGTAAGTATCTGACAATTGGAAGAAACATTGTTTAATGTTGAATATTGACCAGATAATTTAAATTTTAATGATTGATATTTTCCTGGAATATAAGGCATTTCAAAACAGATACTTGCTTCTTGCATTTTAGAGATAGACAGGAAATAAACTATATAAAATTCAGAAGCAAAGGGCAACAAACTTTATGTTACTGGTTTTTGGCTCAAGACCAGGCTCTGGCACTTGCTACCAACAACACTGAGGGAATCGCTTAGCATTTCCAGGCCACCATTTGCTCAACTTAAGAAAAAAGGGAATAATTATCACTTGTTCACAGAGTTAGTGAGAGGTTTATATGAGCAAATGTATGTAACTAGTTAGCACTGTAATTATGTAAACAGCAAAGTTAAATTAATATTGTCTACCAATGTCTCTCCCACAAGCTGTTGCTGCTGAAATGAACCTCTATAGCTAGATTTTCCTTAGTGGGTGGCATAACAAATGAATCTGAGATGTAATTTTAATACATTGGAAGTATAAACATAAGAAAGGTGCTTTATTCAAGTGTAAAGTTACCAAAAAAGTTCTTGAACATTTATTTTTCTTTTTAAAGACACAATGGATTTGTGATAAGTGTTCCTTACATGCATTCCCAAGTCATTCCTGGGATAAATACAATACACTTGACTTGGCTTAGGAATATAGAACATTTTCAGAATGAAAGGTCTCCCTGCAGAAAGAAATTGGTCCTAAGGGATTCAGAATTACAACTATAGTATTAATAGCATTATGCTGCAACAAGTGAGAGAAAATGGGGGTTGCAGAAAGAATATAGAACCAGCATGCTTGCATACCTCTGGGATACAAAAGATAGCTCAGTATAGATTAAAACTCACTCAGGAACATGGAAGCTGATGTCTTCTGTCTGAATTGTAACAGGAGAGTATAAGTACCTGACACCAATTCCTAAGTTTTTGAAGATAATGGTCTGTTCTTCAAGTAAACTTAAATTTCAGTGAAAATAAATGCTCTATCACTATTGTAAGTAGGAATACATTTGGCACATAAAATAAGCTCCTTTGAGGCTTTATTTACACAATGAATGTGCAGATACATGACCAGTGTAACTTCACATCATGTACAGCCACAAGAATGGGAAGAAATTATACTCCATATATGTAAAATATGCATAATATATCAATACTCTACTGTCATATCTAATAAGAACAAAAAAGTACAATTAGGAGTATACTAGATAAACAAGAGAATTTAGTTATAGGTATAAAGAAGGAATCATCAGATTTTAGGGAGAAGTTATTGGTGGGTTGTCTCTTCATTTTCTGCATGTGTTCTCTATTTCTCTTTTAACTTTTTTTAAATCAAGCACTACTTAGGACTCTGTAGTTTAATATCCAAGTATTCAGGTGTTTCTTATAGAAATTTTGTTATACATTAGTGTAGATTATTTCTCTTACCCTGTATTAATGTTTGCTTCACTACATATAATTTGTTATTAAAACTTTTCAATTATTTTTACCATGAGATATTGTTTAATCAGCTTTTCATTCCTGTGACTAAAATACCTGACAGGAACAATTTAGAACCTGACTTGGTGGTGCATGCCTGTAATCCAAGTGGCTTGGGAGACTGAGGCAGGAAGATTCCAAGTTAAAAGCCAGTCTTAGCTATTTAGTGAGGCCCTAAGCAATTTAATGAGAACCTGTTTCAAAATTTAAAAAAAAAAATGAAAAGGGCTGGGGATGTGATTTAGTGGTTAAATAATCATGAGTTCAATCCCTGGTTTAAAAAGAAAGAAGAAAGAAAGAAAGAAAGAAAGAAAGAAAGAAAGAAAGAAAGAAAGAAAGAAAGAAAGAAAGAAAGAAAGAAAGAAAGAAAGAAAGGAA
>JAJEJO010001063.1:187038-203861 GCA_020662805.1 Glaucomys volans
AGAAAGAAAGAAAAATTTAGAGGAGGGAAAGTCTCTGGTTCATTGTATAGAGGTTTCAATCCATGGCTGATTCCACTGCTTTGTGCCCACCTTGACATGGCACATCATGGGGAAAGGGTCAAGCAGAGGAAAGCTGCTCAATTCATGGTTGAGTCAGAAAACACACACATACAAAGTTACCACCCAGTCAGTCCATTCAAACTAGGATAAACTGGTTAGTGTGCATTTATGACAATCCAAGTATTTCACCTCCAAACTTTCCTGTATTAACAAGGGAGCTATCAGGGGACACCTCAGATCCAAATAATGATAGATACAGAATATTTTGCCTTACACTTTCCATTTGGTACTTTTTATAGTGTTCATTTCTCTACAGAGATTTCCTATTTGTGTCCTTATCATGTTTAAATTTTCCTTTAATCCTTGAACAAATTCATAATAGCTAAAGTCCTTATTTACTAAATCTATATTCTTTATCATTTCTGAGTCAGTTTATTTGGATTAATTCCTTGTTATGTGTCACATTTTTCTACAACTTTATAAATTTTGTTATTATAAGTAGAAAATTATGACCATCATATCATTGAGTGTCTATATTTTATCATATTTATAAATGGAATGCTAAATTTTGTTTTGGCAGGAATATAACTTGCAGATCACTTTTACCCTTTTGAGACTTATTTTTAGGATTTGTTAAAGTGACTGTAGGATAGTGTTCGCTCTAAATTAGATTAGCTCTGCTCATAGAGATTTTTTGAGGTCTCTATTGAACTACTGGGGTGTTAAAAATATTTCCCCATTTGTATTGGTCACAAATAAACTATTTCCAAGCTCTTTGGCAATTCTAATGGTGATCGTTTACCTCATAGCTCCCCCAATATTTATCTTTTCTCAAATACCTGTTCTTTCCTAAGTTGATATTCTTGTTTGGCCTTGAGGACGCCTACTGAGTGCATGCAGTAGCATAACTTAAGTACTTGGCAAAGTAAAAAATAAAAGGAAAAAATGACCAAAGGCTCAAGGGGTCCCCTGCTGAAATTTCTACAGTTGTTTCTGTGCAGTTTTCTTCTCTCTGATGATCTGCTTTGAAATTCCAGATAGTTCAGTATCTCTTGTCAGGTTTGTAAGATCACTTTGCACTTTTGAGGTGCCCCATTCCTTTGCTGTCATCTAGAAAGTGCTTAAAAGCAGAAATTTGGGTATATTGTGAAGTGTTCACTTTATTATCTCTCTTTCAGGGATCACTTTCCTTTGCCTTCCTCATGTAACATCTGTAAAAAAGTTATTTAATAAATATCTTTCAGTTTCGTAATTGTTTATGGTGGAAAGGGTATTTCGGAACAAGTTACCCCATCAGAACCAGAAACAGAAGAGAGACTCATTCCTCAAAGTAAATATTTAAAGTCATGTTAACATGATAATTTTAAAAGAGTAAGGAAAATGTGGATTCTAGAAAAAGAAATTTTGTGACAACTATGTTGTCATCTGGTAAAAAGTTATATTGTATCCCTATCACAGGTCTTATATAGAAGTAAATTATAGATGGTTCAAATTTAAATGACTTAAAAGTAGAAAAATGAAGGAATAAATATATCTCATATTGGGAAATTATTTTCTCTTTAAAAATAATTGACTATGGAAAATTTAAATATGCACAAAAATAGAGAATTAGTATAATGAAACATGTGTGTCTATATCTCAGCTTCAATAATTTGTAACTCATAGCCAATATTTTTTCAGTTATATGTACCAACATTCAACTTCTATCATGCCCCAACCCAACCCTGGAAGGAGTCATTTTGAATT
Source organism: Glaucomys volans (assembly GCA_020662805.1). Taxonomy (NCBI): domain Eukaryota; kingdom Metazoa; phylum Chordata; class Mammalia; order Rodentia; family Sciuridae; genus Glaucomys; species Glaucomys volans. The sequence continues at coordinate 188,845 of JAJEJO010001063.1, forward strand.
AAATTCAGATACCATATGATTTCACAAATACAGGTGTCTATATGTAATTGATAAGGATTCATTAAATATCTACCCTTTGAAACAAGATCATACCTAAAAATGTAAATTCATCTCTTCATTATCATAATTTTTCTTTCATTTTCTCAATTTTGACAATATATTTGTTCACATCAGGATCTAAATTTCTTTCACATATTTATAGATTTTTCCTCCCTATTTTTTATTCTTGGAATTTATCTGTTTAAGCAACTAAGTAATTTGTCTTACAAAATATTTCCACTCATTCATGAATTCATTGATTGCATTTCCATTATGTCATATAACTAATCATTTTTCTGTATTTCCTGTACACTGATGGCTAGTTATAGAGCCCTAATTAGGTTCAGGTTCCAATTTTTAACAAGAAGAGATTATAGTTGGTTTAAACTTCATCAGGATGCAAAGAACGACTGACAATATAAGATTCCTTCAAGGATCGAGCTACTGATGGGATATATCCAATGTGAAATCCCTCATCAAATTTTCATCCAATCATTTCAATAGTCATTAATCATAATTGTCAAGATTCATTCTGTCATTAAATATTGAAACAGTCTAACTTATAAACCCAGTGAATTCAGAGGCTGAGGCAGGAGGATTCTAAGTTTGAGGCCAGTATCAGCAGCTTAGAGAGACCCTTTCTTAAAAATAAATATGGAATATAAAAAGGCTGGGGATATTACTTAGTGGTAAAACCTCTCTGGGTTTAATTGGCAGTGGCAAAAAAAGAAAAAATAAGATTAAAACATGCTGATATTCTTATTCTATCATTTCTTCAATTTTTACTTAGAAAAATTACATGAAGAAATGTTTCTCTTATCAACTATTTGTTAAAGCTGAAGTACTGCTTGTATTACAGATGTGGGATAAATGGTTGACATCTCCACCTTGGTCAGGCCTCAGAACAGATTGGTTCCTTACTATGCTCCAAAGGTGATCAATAATATATTTATACTATCATTATGGACTTATACATTTTAATATATTCAATATACTATAATCATTACAGTCATTTTACCTTTGATGCTTCTATTGTACTATATTTATATAGTTAGAACCCCTTCAAATTTACCCCAGTAATTTTGACATAACCTAGTAGTGCTTAAGTTTCCCTGCTTCAGTATTATGAGAAGATGTTTTAATATAATTTTTTTTACATTTCCTATAGCAGACTTTAGATCAGCCATTTTTTGTAATAAATTAAATGGATTTATTATTTATTATTTTTATTTTTTTACTTATTGATTCGTTGAATACAAATGGAGTACAGCTATTGTTTCACTGGTTGTACACAAAGTAGAGTCACACCATCTGTGCATTCATGCATGTACACAGGGCAATGGTATCTGTCACACATTCTGTTATTATTTTTACCCCCCACCCTGCCCCCATCCCTCCCTTCCCTCTATGCTATCTATCCTTCCTCCATTCTTGCCACCCTTCCCCCCCCCCTGCATTATGCATCATCATTCATTTATCAGAGAGACCATTCGGCCTTTGGATTTTGGGGATTGGTTGATCTCACTTTGCATAACAGTCTCCAACATCATCCATTTACCTACAAATGCCTATTTTATTCTTTTTTATGGCTGAGTAATATTCCATTGTGTAGATCAGCCATTTTTTTAAGGATCATTCTGTCAGTAGAAGATGGTATTTAGAGATCACAATCTGTGAGATGGAGGTTGATTAATGTTTCTAGGATTTTTTGCAATGGATAGAGCAAAGAAATATGCATCACTTAAGAGGAAATAAATAATGACATTCATATAAACATACTTATGAGCTTAATTAAAATTTAGAACCACAGTATTTTTATTTTCTTCAATTCTTTTTTTGTCTCTTCTTCCCTTTAGCCAAAAATCCTGATGATATTACTTATTCACTTTAACTTTTGATATCAAACATTTTCAGAATGACAGTGTCAACATTGTTACTAGCAATAGAATTGCTAAAATGTAAAATTTATTTTCAATTACATTTGTTGGTAAGATAAAACATATACATATAAAGTCAAAATAATATCTTTCACATTTACTATTATAGGTTCCCATCTGTGTAGTTAAGCTCCAATCTCTATAAACAGTTCGGGTGATTTTTCTTTTGATATTTGGCATTTATTTTTCAATTGTGATTAAATTGTGCTTTATAACCATGTAAAATAGATTCCATGCTCCCAAGTCAAATTTACAACAATAAGCATAGTGAAAGATTTCTAGTATCCATCCTTGTTCTCTCTAAACAATCATTTCCCCCTTCCATTTTTCTATAAAAAATACACATAATAGTTACATTTATATCATTTTTACTTCCTTTTAACAATGTAATATGTGTGTATAAAAATTCACATCCCCTTTTATTTGATATTCAAGAGCATACCATATCCATCTTTTCTACCTTCCTTTGTTTACTTAATAGTAAGTAAGTAGTTTCTTAGTTTATAGTTTCTTAGAGCTCACTGTATAGCAGCATAGATAATTCTCATTCATTTTGGCAGTAACATAATAATCCACTTTGTGGATGAATAGTTTACTCAATCAAATCACTGTAGATAAACATTTGATTTGTTTATGGTATTTTTTCATTAAAAATGGTGCAGTGTTGAACAGTCTTGTTACACATTGTATTGTTTTCTTGCCACAATGCCTTTGGAATCTTAGAATTGAAATTAATGTTTTAGACGATAATATTTCCCACCCTTTTGGTACAATAAAAAAGGTCATGGAAACAAAGGTTGATTATGGCATTATTCAGGATTCTCCAGAGTAAGAAGAGCAATAGGATACAAACACATGTGCCCGCGCGCACACACACACACAGATTTAAATGAGAATTGACCCACACAATTATGGAGGCAAAGAAGTTCCTGAATCTGCTGTCAATCAGCAAGCTGGAGAACCCGGGAAGTCTGTGGTAAATTCAGTCTGTTTCCAAAGGTCTGAAAATCAGGGAAGAAATTCATGTCATTCCTAGTTCAAGTTCAAACTGCAAACTGAAGGGAGGATATGAGCAGCAATGGTAAATTTCCCAGATCAAGCTTGAAGACCAGAGAAAAAGGTCTCAGAGGTATAAGGAGAGGAAAAGATGGATGTCCCACTTTGAAAAGTGAGAAAGAGACGTTAATTCACTTTTCTCCCCATTCTTGTTCTATCTAGGTTCTCAAAGGATTAGGTGATTCTTACCCAAATGGTTCAGGGTAGATCTTCTTAGTGTACTCACCCAAATGTTAATCTCTTCTGGAAACACCCTCAGTTACATCCAGAAATAATGTTTTACCAGCTATCTGGGCATCCTTTAGCATAGTGAGGTTGGCAAATAATATTAACAATCACGATTATTGTGAATAAATAAAAATCATAACAAAAATTTAGGATGGCAAAAAATACCATATAGAAGACCACACATAAATTACAAACTCAAAAATATGTGTAATTAAATAATCACAGAGGTTGAATATTTGATACACATAGATTATATATACATATGTATATATGTACATACATATATATATATATGTGTGTGTGTATATATATATACACACACACATACACACACACATGCCTGAAAAATCCAGTTGGCTATTAAGTCATTACAGATATAAAGGGGTCATTACAGTATAAGCTACAGATGGATGTGTAATATGACAGATTTGAGAAATGCAAATTAAAACTACAGCATTATTTCACTTTTTGTTGATTAGTTATGAAAATATAATTTAAAGGTTTGATCATGTACTCTGTAAGGTACTGAGCAGTAAACAATCTCATACATTGCTGATGGGAATTAAAATTGTCCAACCTCAGTGAATGTTGAAATCATACATATTTTTTGGCATATACACTTGGTTTAGTTTATTCCCTGGAAAATGGATAAAATGAAGGGAAGGATAGGTCATTAATAGTTCATTTGGTGGGTCAAATACTAGGACACAAAGTGAGGAGAGATAAAAGTGAGGCAGAGAAGGATGGAAAATAATTTGAAGTGATGAATTCCTACTCTGGCAACTGCTTTACAACAAACTATGAAACATATTCTTAACAGTTGCTCCTGATTGGTGCTATAGGTCATCTTCAGACAAGCTATACAGAGAAACGATACCTCTGTAAGTCCATCAGAGTGTGGAAGGAAGAGGAAATTTGTCTTTCAGGCTTTTCCTCAACTTCTGTCTTCAATTGGTAAAAGTTAAGCCCTTATCAACTTTTCTAAATTCCTAGGTTACGTGATCCAACTTTTTCCAAAAACATACATGAAAAGGGATCCCATGCCCCATGTGTTAAATTTCATCTTAAACCATAAAGGCAGTAGAATTAGAAATTCTTACCCTGCCATTGTATCTGGCTTCTATAATACATTTTCAGTCTCTCATTGTGTGTTGTGTATTTTTTATATGTGTATGGGCATGTGTGTGTGTGTGTGTGTGAGAGAGAGAGAGAGAGAGAGAACAAGCTGCTCTCACTTAAGTTCTTATAGGGTAGCAAAAATCTGATAATTTATAGTCTACAGGTAAGTGGAGAATATATATGATCTCAATAAAAACAAAACAAAACAAAACAAAACAAAAAGACAAAGCTTTAGGCAACAATAAGATTGCAAAATAGGTCACCATCTCCATTGCTCTAACAAGGCTCAAGACTATAATTGGCATTTATCATTTCCTTTCTTTACTGTGCTTTCAGAGATTCTGCTCCCTCAGCCAGTTCCTGTACTTACAAAGTATTGAAGCTACATTATCTCACGATGCTTTATCTTTCCAGAAAAATCATGCACAGTTCTATCAAAAGATATGTAAAAGTATGTTAAAAATATCATTTGTTTCAATCAAAAAGTGGAATTTCCAACAACAGAAAATAAATCATTTTATATTTGAACAGTGAAACACCAGATAGAAACAAAAATGCACTACTTATGTATACAATAATATATATGAATCTTCCTAATATACAGAGGAAAATAAACCATACACACAAGCACATGCATTATAATTCATTTTACCCAGAGTTTAAACACAGGAAAAAATCTAACATAGTTTTTTAGAAGTAAAGATAATTATTATATTTAGTAAGGAAAAATCTTGGCCTTTTGAATTTCTTTATGATCTTTAGAATTATAAATGTTTACCAGAAATATTCACTGATTTTTTATATGATTTCTTTCAGTTTTGTCAGTGGCCTCTTTGAATTGCTGGAAAGTGTTAAACATTTTGAGAAGAGTGCATAGTTTTAAATTTCATCTGTGATACAAACATACCCAAATAGCTGCATTTTCATTTTTTCTTCCATTTAAAATATTTTGGGGTTGAGTATATTTGTCTAAGTTGAGAAGGACACAGAATTCATGACTACAGAGTTTTCAGAGAGCTCACTTGACTTTCTAATATGAATATGTGCATAAAGGTGTGTGTGTGTATGTGTGTGTGTGTGTGGTGTGTAGAAGGAGAAAGGTGGGAGTTGAGAGAGAGATTTTTCATTCAGGACACGACCCAGTTAGGTAGTTTACCACCACTCACAAAGTCATTTGTGAGACTCATTCTTGTCATCCACTATGTGTCAAATATATATGGAATATGTGTGGAAATATGTTGATATTTTATGTAAATGTATGTTTTTGGATATATATACTTGTATTGATTCTGTATATAAAAAATTGAAATTTTATTGGATTGTATTTTATTTTATTAGGTGGATTCCATATCTTGTCCATTGTGAATAATGTTGCAGTAAACATAGGAGTGCACATATACCTTCCATATATTGATTTAATTCTTTGGGGTAAACATCTAGAACTGTTTGCTAAATGGTAATTCCATTACTTGATTTTGAGAAACCTTTAGGTCATTTTACATAATAACTGTACTAATTCAAATTTCCCCCAAAAGAGTGCTAGGAATTCCCTGCATTCTCACCAACTTCTAGTATCTGTCATATTTTCCTTTTTCTTTTCATATTATGTTTCCTTTAATTTCAGTCTCTTATCCAATTGCTCTTGCTAGGATTTCAGGTGCCATATTGAAAATAAGTGTTGAGAGTGGACATCCTTTACCTGATCTTTGAGATAAAGCTTTCAACTTTTCACTGTTGAGTATGAAGTTAGGTACACATATACATTTGCCATTTATGACCTTAAATCTTGAGTTACATTTCCTCTATACCTAATATGTTGAGAGATCTTATGAAAATGTGTTCAGTATGTTTTGATACAACCCTCTGGTTTTATCCTTCATTTTGTTAATATAGTGTACTGATTCTATTGATTTATGTATAATGATGCATTCTTGAATTCCAAGGAGAAATCTCATTTGATCATGGTGAATGATTCTTTTAATGTGTTAGTGAATTCACTTTCCTAATATTTTGTTGAGAATATTTTCATCTTTATTAATCAGGGATATTGACTTAATTTTCTTTTCTCATAGCATTCTTAATTGGTTTTGGTATCAGACCTTGTAAAGTTTGAAGTTTTTTTTGGTACCTTGATTTTTAGGAAGAGTTTGAGGATTGGTATTAATTCTTGTTAAAATGTTTGGTAGAATTCCACCATGAAGACAATCTGGTCCTGTGCTCTTGTCTGATAAGTAATTACGTTGTTTTTGTTATCGTTGATTTAATCTCATTATATCCATTCAGATATTTCATTTATTTATTTATTCTTGATTTATCACTGATTATGTGTTATCAAGAATTTATCCATTTCTTCTAGGTTATCCAATTTGGGGTAAATAGGAATTTATTTCTTCTAGGTTTTCCAATCATTTGGTGTATTATTGTTCATAGTAGTTTGTGATCATTTGGATTTCTGTAGTGTTAGTTGCAATGTCTCCACTTCTATTTCTGATTTTATATATTACTTTTATTTCTAGTTGTCTTGTCCCCTGCCTCAATTTGTGTAGCTAAGGGTATGTCTTTTTTAAAAAACATTCATAGTTGTTAATTTTGATTTCTTTCTAGTCTAATTTCATTTGTTTCTTCTCTGAAATTTTTTACTTTCTACCTTTTGCTTGCTATAAGCTTAGTTTGTTCTTTTAATATTTCCTTGAGGTATAATATTACATTGTTTGAGATATTTGTTATTTTATGATGTAGGCATTTATTGCTTAAGTGTCCTTATTTGAACTGTTTATATCACATAAATTTTGTTACATTGCATTTCCATTCACTTGTCTCAAGTTTGTTTGTTTGTTTTTTTGTTTTTAGAATTTCCTTGCTGATTTCATCCGTGACTCAATGCTTGTTCAGGAATATGTTAAGACCCACACATTTGTGATTTCCCATTATTTCTCCAATTATTAATTTCTAGGTTCATACCATTATGATCAGAAATGATATACAATGTGTGCTATGGCTTGGATATAGTTTGAATGAGCCCCACATCATATTACCTGCTGGATGCTTGGTCCCTAGAATGGAAATGCTAAGATGTGTTGGAATCTTCAGGAGGTAGGGCCTAGTGCAGGGAATTGAGTCATGGGAGTGCTACTTCAGAAGGAATCAATGTAATTCTTATAATACCTCAGTTCTCATGGAAAAAGGTGATAAAGCAGACATCTCATGAACTTGGCCCTTTCTGCATGTTGCTGATTCCTTTTCTTCTTCTCTACCATATTAGGACACAAATAGAAGGTGCTTACCAGCAACCAAATAGATGGAGACACCTGATCTTGGAATTTCATCCTCCAAAAGAGTAAGCTAATAAATTATCTTTAATGGGTACTCAGAATCTGGTATTATCTTATAGTAAAACAAAACAGATGCAATCTGAGTTTGACTTTAAATTTGGTAAGATTTCTTTATATCCTAATGTATGATCCAACCTGGACAGTGTCCAATGTTTATCTGAGACGAATGCATATTCTGTAGCTTTTGAATGAGAAGTTATTTATATGTCTGTTAATTCCACTTGCTTTGTTATGGTCTAATGTATAATTCAAGTCCAGAATTTCCTTATTGATTTTGTGTCTAGATGACCTGTCCCTTGCTGATAGTGGGATATTGAGGTTTTCTACTATTATTATATTGTATCTTCACATTATATAATTTAATGATTACTTTAGGTAATTAGGTACTCTGAAATTTATTTCATATATGTTTATAATTGTTGTGTTCTCTTGATGAATCAGCCCTTTTATCATTATGTAAAAAACCTTATTTCTCTCCTTTTATAATTTTTCTTCATTTAAGGACTATTATTTTCTGATGTAAGCATTGCTATTCTTGTTCTCTCTTTTATTCATTGTGCATAACACCTTTTTCCAACTAATCACTTTCAGTTTATGTGGATCTTTATCGGCAAGGTGAATCTCTTATAGGCAGCATATTGTTGAATCTTGTTTTTGTTTTAATTTACTCAGTCATTTATGTCTTTTGGCTGGAGAATATAGTCTATTTATATTCAAGGTAGTTAATGATAGATAAGGGCATGCTACTGCCATTTTCCAACTTGTTTTTGGGTTATTTTTCATTTCCTTAATTTCTTCCTTTCTAATTAGGTGATCTTTATTATTTTGTACAACTGCTATACGTTTTTGCTTTGTGGTTATAATGAGGCTTACATAATATATTATATTAAAAAATATTTGAAGCTCATAAGACCTTACCTTAATCAAAATAAAAGACTCTAAATATTCATTCTCCATACCCAACTTTTATGATTTTATGATTTTGGTGTCAAAACATACCTTTTTAAACATTTTTCATCATTTGACAATGAATTATGGCTACAATTGTTATTAATGTTTTTTCTCATGACCCTCATGATAAAGAAAGAATTGCTTTACATAACACCTTTACAGTATTAGAGTATTCTGAATATGACTATCTGAATATGACTATGTATTAAAAATACACAATTAAGATTCAAATTTTCATGTTTTATGTTATTAATTAGCAGTCTTTCATTTCTGCTTAACTAATTCCTTCTGCAATTCCTATGAAGCAGGTGCTAACTTGCCTATGTGCCCTTTAAAAGAGGAATGGATAAAGAAAATGTGGTATATATCCACAGTGGAATATTACTCCGCCATAAAGAATAATGAAATTATGGCATTTGCTGGTAAATGCATGGAACTGGAGTCTATCATGCTAAGTGAAATAAGTCAATCCCAAAAAACCAAAAGTGGGATGTTCTCTCTGACATGTGGAAACTAACTCACAAGGAAGAGGGGTGGGATGCCAAGGAAGAAGACAAGTACTTTGGATTAGACAAAGGGGAATGAAGGGAAGGGAGGGGAAATGGGAATAGGAAAGATAGTAGAATGAATTGGACATTACTTTCCTATATGCATGTGAATACACAATCAATGTAATTCCACATGCTGTACAACCAGAAGAATGGGATGTTATACTTCACATATATATAATGTGTGGAAGTACATTCTATAGTCATGTATAACAAATATGAACAAATAAAAAAAATCAAAAGCAGGTGCTATGATTTCAATGCATCCTCCAAAGTTCACGTTTTGAAAACTTAATCCCCATTATAACAGTATTCAGAGGTTGGAAATTTAAGAGAAGATTAGGCCATGTAAATGGATTTTTACCCTGAAAATGGATTGTTACTTTTTTTACTGTTTTTGCAAGAGTAGATTAGTTATTGTGTGGAATGGATTTCTGATGAAAATATGAATTTAGATGCCTTTTTTTCCTTTTTATATCCTTTATTATGGTGTATCTTGGTGTCTTGCTAATATGGTAAATGTATTTATATAGTTTTTTGTTGGACAGAGTTGTTGTTAAATGTCAATTATATAAAAATAGATGATTGTTTTGTTGAAGTCCACTATCTACTTCTTTATTTTCTTTCTAGTCTGAAGCAACAGTTATATCAAAATATCTGTATATTTGGAAATTGCAAATTATTATTTTTTTATTTTGATTCATCATACACAAATTGAGTACAATTCTCGTTTTTCTGGTTGTACGCAAAGTAGAATCTTACCATTTGTGTATTCATACATGTACATAACTTAATGATATTAGTATCATTCTATTATATTTCCTTCCCAACCCCTTCCCCATCCCTCATTTCAGTCTACACAATCCATCCTTCTTCCATTTTTCCCTTACCTCCCCCCAACTCCGTTATGTATAATCAACCACTTATCAGAGAAATCATTCAGCCTTTGTTTTTTGGGGATTGGCTTACTTCACTTAGCATGATATGCTCCACCTCCATCCATTTACCTGAAAATGTTACAATTTTATTATTCTTTATGGCTGAATAATATACCATTATGTATATATACCACAGTTTCTTTATCCATTCCTCTATTGAAGGGCATCTAGGTTGGTTTCACAATCTAGCTATTGTGAATTGAGCTGCTATAAACATTGATATCACTGCATCACTGTAGTAATCTGATTTTAAGTCCTTTGGGTATAGGCCAAGGAGTGGGATAGCAGGGTCAAATGGTGGATCCATTCCAAGTTTTCTAAGGAATCTCCACACTGCTTTCCAGAGTGGCTGCACCAACTTGCACTCCCACCAGCAATGTATGAGTGTACCCTTTTCCCCACATCCTCGCCAACACCTGTTGTTGCCTGTATTCTTAATAAAAGACATTCTAATTGGGGTAAGATGAAATCTTAAGGTGGTTTTGATTTGCATTTCTCTTATAACGAGGGATGTTGAACATTTTTTCATAAATCTGTTGATCACTTGTAGATCCTCTTCTGTGAAGCATCTGCTCATTTCCTTAGCCCATTTATTGACTGGGTTATTTGTATTTCTGATATAAATTTTTTTGAGCTCTTTATAGATTTTGGATATTAGTGCTCTAACTGAACAGTGTGTGGCAAAGATTTTCTCCCACTCTGTAGGCTCTCTCTTCATATTGTTGATTGTTTCCTTAGCTGAGAAAAAGCTTTTAAGTTTGAATCTATCCCAAATATTGAACCCTGCTTTTATTTCTTGTGCTTTGGGGGTCTTGTTAAGAAAGTCTGATCCTAAGCCAACATAATGAAGATTCAGGCCTACTTTTTCTACTATTTGATTCAAGGTCTCTGATCTAATTCCTAGGTCCTTGATCAATTTTGAGTTGAGTTTTGTGCAGGGTGAGAGATAGAGGTTTAGTTTCTTTTTGCTGCATATGGATTTCCAGTTTTCCCAGCACCATTTGTTGAAGAGGCTATCTTTTCTCCATTGTATATTTTTGGCACCTTTGTCAAGTATGAGATAACTGTATAACCATTAATATATTTGCAGGATTTAAGGATTTTATTTATTTTTAACTTTCTTTTTTAAAAAAATTATTTCTTTTTAGTTATACATGAGAGTATAATGTATTTTGACATATCACAAATACATAGAATACAACTTCTCATCTGATTGTATATGATGTGGAAATACATTGGTCGCGTATTCATATATGAATATAAGAAAGAAATGTCTAATTAATTTTATCTTTCCTATTTCATTTTCCCTTCCTTTCCCCTCATTCCCCTTTCTAATCCAAGGTATTTCTCTTTTTTCTAACCCCCCCCTTATTATGAGTTAGCATCCACATATCAAAGACAACATTTGTTCTTTGATGTTTAGGAATTGGTTTATTTAACTTAGCATGATATTTGCCAGTTCCATCCATTTAATGGCAAATGACATCATTTCATTTCTCTTTATGGCTGAGTAATATTCCATTGTATATGTATAGCACATTTATTTTATCTGTTCATCTTTTGAAGGGCATCTATGCAGTTCCATAGTTTAGTTATTGTGAATTGAGCTGCTACAAACATTGATGTAGCTGTGTCACTATAGTATGCTGATTTTAAGTCCCTTTCGGTATAAACCAAGGAATGGGATAACTGGGTCAAATGGTGGCTTCATTCCAAGTTTTCTGAGGATCGATAATTCTTTCCAGATTGGTTGCACCAATTTGCAGTCCCACCAGCAATGTATGAGTGTACCTTTTTGCCCACATCTTCACCCAACATTTATGGTTCTTGTATTCTTGATACTTGCCATTCTGACTCGAGTGAGATGAAATATGCATTTCTCTAACTGCTAGAGATATTGAATATTTTTTTTCATATATTTCTTGACCAGTCATATTTCTTCTTCCATGAAGTATCTATTTAGTTCCTTTGCTCATTTATTGATTGGGTTATTTGGATTTTTATTTATTTTAGTTCTTAATATATCCTAGAGATTAATGCTGAACCTGAATTGCAGGTGGCCAAGAATTCCTCCCATTATCTAGGTGCTCTCTTCACATTCTTGATGGTTTCCTTTGCTGTTAAGAAGCTATTAATTTTGATTCTATCCAATTTGTTGTCTTGATTTTACTTCTTGCACTTTAGGTGTCATCAGTGATGAATCAAGTGAAAGATAAATTACGAAAAGTGCCCAATTAACAATAGCCTCAAAGAAAAATAAAGTATTTGGAAATCAGGTTAACAAAGAGGTGAATAACCTGTACAATGAAAACTACAACACTAAAGAAAAAAGAATTGAAGAAGGCCTTAGAAGATGGAAAGATCTCCCATGTTCTTGGATAGTCAGAATTAATATTGTCAAAATGGCCATACTACCAAAAGTGCTATAAAGATTTAATGCAATTCCTATTAAATTCCAATGACATTTGTCATAGAAATTGAAAAAGCAGTCATGAAATACATTTGGAAAAATAAGAGACCCAGAATAGTCAAATAAATCCTTAGCAAGCAGTGTGAAGCAGGATGCATCACAATACCAGATCTTAAATTATTCTACAGAGCAATAGTAACAAAAACCTTATGATATTTTCACCAAAATAGACATGTAGACTAATGTTACAGAGTAGAAGACACAGAGACAAACTCACATAAATACAGTTATCTCATACTAGACAAATGTGTCATAAACATACATAGAAGAAAACATAGCCTATTCAACAAATGGTGCTGGGAAAACTGGAAATACTTATGTAGGAAAATGAAATTAAATACCTATTTTTCACTCTGTACAAAACTCAACTCAAATTGGATCAATGACCTAGGTATTAAACCACAGACCCTGCAACTAATAGAAGAAGAAGTAGGCCCAGATCTACATCATCTTCTCTTAGGAACAGATTTCCTCATTGTATCTCTTTAGACTTGTTATTTCATATGTTTAAAAAAGTTAAGCATTGATGACAAATGACTATAATCTCTTTTATGCATACTATTTACTTCTGAAACATATGTGCCAAAATATGTCTCAACATTTGAAGGATTCAGAATTATGCATATATTTAAAAAGTGCTCTACAAAACTCACTTTTATAAAATGGTTGGTACATGCAGCTTACAACTTTGATCATACTGCTTGTCTTTGAAGTCCTCACATACTTTTTAGATTAATAATATGTATTTATTTCTCCTGTGTGTGTCCTCAAATGAACCCGAAATAAGAATGAAAAAAAAAGAAATACTGAACTCAAGTACTTAAAATAAAAGAAAAATGTTAAATTTTCATCATTGAAAAACTATAAGAACATTGCTGATGTTTATTACATATTTTTTAAATTTAAAAACAAAAATGAGTAAAAATAACCAATTTCAAAGAGAGAACAGTAAGTTTGAACTCTAGTAATGAACTCAGTCTCTTCGGATCTAATAGATAATTGTTATTTTGATATGAATATTTCATCTTTCTTGTTTTTAGCTCTTTCTCCTAAATTATTAATTAAAATATTATTGTATTTATTCTGTGTAACACTAACAATTAATAACTGGTAATACTGTTGCTTTCCCCTGTGAGAAGCATAGAGAATAATTTAATCTTAAGTTATATGGCTAATTTTTACTGAAGTTAAATTCATAAATCTGTTTTAAAGTCTCTGGTCTTTAGCAAAATCATCTTAAGAAAGTTATTTATCTTCTCTCACCCTCAATTTCCTCATTTGCAAATAAAAATGCGTGAAAGAATATGAGTGAGGTTTGTCCAAATTCCATCAGTTGCAAACATACTAGCTGAAAGAATAAATCTAAGATAGATTTTGGTTAATTTTTAAAATGTTTTTTATTAGTGCTTTATAGTTAATACATAATAGTGGGGTTCATTTTGAGCTATTTACATGAATGGAATATAATTTGCTCCATTACAATCTGCTTCTTTTTTGTACTGCTCCCTTCCTCTACTCTGCTGGTCTTCCTAAAATAGAATTTTTCTGTCTTTTACCCAATACTGGTTAAAATGCACCATGTGTATTTTCTTTATGAAACCAAGGGAACATTTATTGATAAGCTTCTCCTTCTTCAGATGATTGCTTAGACTCAAAAATCCCCCCTGTATCCTTTTATGATCTTATCATTCCATACCTTTTACAACACTGCATTTGAGCACTTATGGAAGAGGACTGTGGATAAAGAAACAAGTAATTAGGATTGTTGCAACTACATAGTTAACTAAGATAGTGAAAACTGAAAATAGGAACACAATTGAAAGGAGACAAATGGCGAACAACTGAAGGGAAAACACAAAAAAAACACAAAAAGATTTGGTTCTTTTATATAATTTTCCTCTTTATTAAATCATCTAAGGAATGATCAATTCTGAATATATTCTCTGTCATTTCAAATTATATATTTTACCATTTAAAAATTCATTCCCTCAGCAAAAATATCAATTATTTGTGACAATAGCAAAATGACAGAGTAAGAAGCTCCAGGCTCTCATTCTCAAAAGCAAGCAACAGATAAAATACCATACTTTGACTAAATTGATTTTATAGGAACTATGGAAAATAGTCAAAGTTTAACAATAACCAGTTCAGCACCCAATCCAGAAAAGAAACATTTGAAATGGTAGAAAATTTTTTTTTATTATTTTTACTTTTTTTAAATTTAATTTTGATTCATTGAACACAAATGGAGTACAGCTATTGTTTCTCTGTTTGTACACAAAGTAGAGTCACACCATCTGTGTGTTCATACATGTACACAGGGCATTGATGTCTGTCACACATTCTGTTATTATTCTTACATCCCCACCCCGACCCCGCCCCTCTCTTCCCTCTATGTT
>JAJEJO010001064.1:0-70734 GCA_020662805.1 Glaucomys volans
TAGATGGGGAATAATAATGGGAAATTAGACTTATTCATGGCTTTTGGAATAGGTAACAATATTTCCAGAAATGGATTTTCATAGATCTCTCTGATGAGATGTTGTCTGTAAGAGATATTTAAAAATATTATCTGTATTACCTTTTTAATAATTGTAATAGAATTATAGCTATTTAGTAGTAAATACAATTAATAAGGACTACATATTTGAACAGTAGTAAATGTAATTAATAAGTGCTATATTTTGATATATGCCCATGAATAATGACATGTATGATGGCAGGAACATAACTGTTGGTTTAGGTTTTACATATCTACGTCCCATGATCTTACAGAATCTGAACTTTTACACCATTCTTTACAGATAGATGCTAATGATGCAGTATGAATAATATGCTATGAATATTTAATATTATAATTTTTTTATTTGATCATACTAGCCCTTTTTTGTTGTTATTTTTATATGTTTTTTGGAGGGGGGATGTTATTAGTAAGTTAAAGCTGACAAAGATGATAAATATTCTCATTTCTTGGCCAATCATAAAGTAGTTGATGCTACCAAGAAAATGTTGCTTTACGATCCATTTGTTTAAAAGGGAATTTTAAGGAAAGTGAAATTTGTTTTTATTGACATATTTTCAAGACTTAATTAAATGGATAACTTGATTTCAAATGCATTATGTCCTTGATTTTATGCTTTGAATTCAAAGGATGGGTTGATTCAACAGAATAAGAATAAAAGGATAAAATAGAATTCAGTGGTCAACACAGGGTGGAAGAACTATCATTTTCCTTTCTTCCTATATAACTAAACATTTAATTAAATTGACTATGATGTCTTGATACCTCCCTCTGCTTCCTCCCTTTCTCCTCCCCCTCCTCCATCTTCTTCCTCACTCCTGACTTTCCCTCTCCATATGCTCCTTTTTACCTATCACAAACAGAAGAAAAATCCACATTGCGATATGGTGATGTGTCAACTTGCTGGCTGCACTGATTTTCCTGTAACCCCCTCTGTGTGAGTTTCCATTTAAGGAGGGTCAACTCTTTGCCCCATTGACTCCAAGCTCCCCATCACATGTGAAGGAAAGCAGCCTTTCAGAGATTGTTTATCCAATTCCCACAACTGGGAAACATAAAATCCCTATAACAATCTTGTTCATATATAACTGACCAATACACACATAAAAATGTATGTTTTTCTCCGAGCAATATGTGACACATGAATTTTGTGTGTCCTCCTGTGCCACATCAATTTTGCACTTGTTTTTTTTTTTTTACCATTGTGTAACTATTAAAGGTGATGACTGAAGAGTCATCAAATTAAATACACCAGAATAATTGCCTTTTCTTATTTACTTTGAATGATATTGAAATGAGGAAATTTAATTATGATAGTTTATTTTTCCTAGAAGATGTGTAATTTTCCTAGAAAATGTGTAATTTTCATGTAAGTTTCTGATCCATATTGAGTTAATTTTAGTGTACCATGTAAGATAATGGTCCATCTTGTTTGGTTTGCATGTGTCTATCAAGTTTTCCAAACACTGTTTGGTGAAGAGACTATAGGGTATGGTTTTAATGTATATGGGTCTCCAAAACTGGAACTTAAACTCCAAGGTGATAGTGTTAAGAGTTGGAACCTTCTGGAAAGTGGTCATGTCATGAGGTCTCTGCCTTCAGGAACAGATTCATACACTTACAAAAGAGGCTAAAGGGGGTGCCAGTGGCCTTTTTCACCCTTCCATTTCTTCTGCTACGTGAGGAGACCATGAGAAAATGCCAGTTATAGAACAGGTCTTCATCAGACAGCCAATCTGCTGAAACTCTGATCTTGTCTTGGCCCTCTCAGCTTCCAGAACTGTGAGAAATAAATTTTATTTTTTATAAATTACTCAAACTAGGGTATTTTATTATATAGCTCCTCAAGTGGACTAAGACCATCTTTTTCCTTTGTGCATTTTTAGCGCACAGTTGAAATCCCTTGACTGTGCGTGACTGCATGATTGTGTAGGGGCTCTCTATGCTATCACGTGTATCTTCATGTCAGCTTTCTTTTCAGTGCTATATTCTTTTAATTACTGGAGCTTTGTAATATATTTAGGAATCAGGAATTAGGATGCTTCCACCTTTGTTCTTTTTTCCAAGATAGTTTTAACTACTCTGGGACTTTTTGCAGTTCTGTATGAGTATTTGTTTGTTTGTTTGTTTGTTTTCCATTTGTATAAAAGTTTCCATTGATACTTCAATAGGGATTATATTGAATCTGTAGATATTTTGGGGTAGTATGGACATTTAAATAAAATTAAATCTTCTCACTCATGAGCACAGGGTACCTTTCTATTTGTTTATATCTTTAATTTCTTCCATCAATTTTTTTGTCGTGGCCAGGGTACAAGACTTTCACTTATTACTTAAATTTATTCCTAAATACTTTATTATTTTGACACTATTAAGGATTTCTTTTACTCATTTCCTTTTCAGATAGTTCTTTATTAGTACACAGAAAAGCAACTGATTTTTGTATTTGATTTTTATTTCAAACTCTGCAACTTTACTGGGTTTATTAGTTGTAACAGTTCATTTTTTGTGGACTCTTTGGGTTTTCTACAAATAAGAACATAAAATGCACAGGTGAAAAATTTAACCTCTTTATAATTTGAATTTCTTTTATTTCTTTTTCTTCCCTACTTTCTCTATCTTGGACTTCTATATTGAGTAAAGCAATGGTGAGCCTCCTTGCCTTGATCTTAGTGGAAAAGTATTTCAGTTTTTCACTATTAAATATGATGTCAGCTCTGAGCTTTTCATATATTCCCTTATTATGTTGAGGTTATTTCCTTTCTAGTTTGCTTGGAATTTTTATCAGGAACAGAGGATGAATCTGTGCAACTCCTAGAAGGAAACTGTGGGAAAGCTCCATGACTTTGGCCTTGGCAGTGATTTCATGGCTATGACACCAAACCCACAGGCAACAAAAGTAAAAGGAATCAAGTGAAACCATACTAAACTGCAAGGCTTCTATACAGCAAAAGAAATAACTATCAGCAGGATGAGAAGGTAACACCCTAAATGGGAGAAAATATTCTCAAACCACATGTCTGAGAAAGGGTGAATGTCTAAAATATGTAAGAAACCCCTCCAATGCAAAAGAAAACAAGCTAAATGCTCTATTAAAATGGCCTAAGGGTTGAAAAGTCATTTTTCAAAGACAACATACAAAGAGCCAACAGGTTTATGAAAAGATGTTCAAAATCACTAGTCATTCAGAAGTTATAAATCAAAACCATATCAATGATACATGAATTCACACCTGTTGGGACAGCTATTATAAAAAAAAAAGACAACAATTGTGAATATAGAAATTGGTAGGAATGCAAATGGTGCAACTTTTGCAGGAAAGGGAATAGTACATATGTTCCTTGAAAAATAGGAAAATAGAACTAGCTTATGATTCAGCAACCTCACTTGTGGATATTTATCCAAAATGATTGAAGTCAGGAACTCAAGGAGATATGAGCACTTCATGCTCATTGTGGCACTACTCACAATAGCCAAGACGTGAAAACAACCTAAATCTTCACCAGCGGATGAAAGGATTTTTTAATGTGGCATATACATAAAATAGAATTTATTTCTGCCTTAGTGGAGAAGAAATCCTGGAATATGTGTCAGCATGGATGAGCCATGGGGACATTATGTTAAGTGAAACAAACCACTCACAAAAGCGCAAGCACTCTGGAATCCTACTTCTGTCATGGATCTGAAAGAGTCCATCACTTAGAAAAAAAGAAAACATGGTGGTTGCTGGGAGGTGGGAAGAAGGATAAATGGGAAGTTGGTCATCAGGAGATATAAAATTTCCATTATGCATGATGAAAAAGTTCTGGCGATCTGCTCATATAGCTGTGGCTATGGTAACAATGCTGTGTTGTAACTAAACATCTGTTCAGAAGGTAGATCTCAGGTCTCCATATCGCAGAAATTAAAATAAAAAAATTTTAAAAAGAAGATGGGTACTTTTTTAAAATGGATATAGTGCCTTGTACTGGCAGTGTGATGCCATGGTGGAAATAGAAAAGGGTTGTGCAGGTTTTTCAGAAATTAAAAAAATACATATATACATACATATCTCTATATATGTATTATATATATTATTATTTAAATGTGTGTGTATATATATGTATATATATGTGTATATATATATATAAAATCTGTCTTGAAATAGTTGACATTGTCTGGAATATGTGTGTCAAATCACAGAATTAGCTTTACTGTCATTTAAAATATGAAATTTGTCACACAGTTACATTAAACAATTTTTCTGCCATTTACATTACGTACAGCTAAATAAACTGGACTTTTATAGGCTAGTGCTCCCTTTCCTCTTAGGGCCTGAGAATATTTCACTCTGAATTTAGTTATCCTGAATTCAGAAGCATCCTCAGAACCTTGTCAGCATAGATCTTTAAAATATCATTACCAATGAATGAGGATTAATTGTAACTGATTTGGTACTGAATGTTTAACAAAAAGACAAGAAAAAGAAATATTTGACAAATTAGGGGCATAAAAGTAGCTAGCAGAATTACACTTGGGTATTTTTCCAAACGAATTGAAATTATTATCTGGAAGAGATACTCAAGGAGACTACATGCAGCCTCAGAGGAAATTCATATTATTAAAAGAATAGGGGAGGTGAGTGTACAAATAGAATGTTAAATCAGAATTAAGAAGACCTACCTAGCCCTAAACTCTGACTCCACCACCTAATAGCTCAGCAGTGCTGAACCAAGAAACTCTATTAGTCAGGATAATTTGTATTAGTTGCTGCAATAAACAACCACCAATTACAATGGCTTTACACAATGAAGTTTTTCATGCAACATCTTAACATGATCAGGTGGTTCACTTCAAGTAACATCTCAATTATCCAGAATCTGTACATGTGGGACACTTTAGCCTTCAACAGATTATCCCCATGGTCTCTTGGGAAGAACAAGATATGATTATTTTTTACCCTGACCTAAAAGTCTGCCTTTTCTGCATTGACCAGAACTAGATCGAAGGCCAATCTAAATTCACACAAGGAGCTGGAAAACTCAATGTTCCTTGGGTCCAAGAAGAAATTGAAACAATGTGTTGAACACATAACATTATCTCTGCAACAGTCACTTATCTCTCTGACAGTGATTCCTTATTTCTGTGCTGGTTTTAATACCTCATTCATCTTGCACGGTTGTTCTTAGGAATAAATAGAATTATAAGCTTTATCAAATGTGAAATTCTCACTATTACTTCAGTGTTTAAGGATGTAAGTTTCCATTTGGAATTATTCCAATCACCATTTTTTTCCTATTATGCATAACAAAAGTGGGGGAGGGGAGTCAAAAGAGCAAAAGATGGATTTATAGAATATTAGAAAAGAACTTTGATTGCATCTAACTGCTAAGAACTGTTTGCAATTAAAAGTCTTGCTGGTGTTTTTGAAATAAATAAATAAGATTAATTTGTAATTAGTAGCTTCCATGTATAAGCTAAGATTAACTTACTTCGAAAAACAGTTTGCTATCTGGTAGAGATTTTAATGAATCTTTGGAATATTATTGGTTTTATTAATTGTATAATCAAAGCTCATCATTATAGACAGTAAAAATGAAGTACTTCTTTGCCTGCTCATCCTAGATTAAATAATCACAAATTAAATAAACATATTTTTGTTGGAATGAAAATAATGTTTTACTGACATTTCTTAATGTGATATATTATGTTAATTCCTCATTGGCCAAATGTAGTAAGATTTTATAGAACACCTGGGAATTTATTACATTTTTATATTACTAAATAAAAGCATGAGAAAAGCTATTTGAATATTTTGTGTTTTCTCCATAGTCTTGTAAATGCAAACCCAAAAGTAAAATTTTTGTGTTATGAAAGTGACCTAGTTTTATGCAAAGCTATTAAATAACAATGGCAAAATATTGTCCATTCTTATTTGCTGCGTGTGTATGCATGTGTGTGCATTTATCTTATTTGAAAACACTCCTCTTAAAGTTTATTGTGGTGAGAATAATTTTATTTCACAGAAAGATATCTTCTATTCATAATCTGCTGCAAGCAAATACAAAGCATATTCCACACTCAATTCTTAATTTTCCTGTATGGTAAACAGAAAGTCTTCACTCAATAGTTTATGCTATGCTATTGCATATCTCAATAACACAATGAAATGCCCTTCCTTATGTTCAGAGTCATCTGAGTGACCTTCATTATGCTTCCCATGCTTTTCAATTTGTGACACCGCTGTGTCCTGATAATCCCCGTAAGTTGAAAATATTGTAAGTCCAAAATGTATATAACTATTTACCAAACATCATATTTATCCTAGCCTACCTTAGATACACTCAGAACACTTGCATTAGCCTGCAGTTGAGCAAAATCATCTAACATAAAGCCTAAATGTTTTTTAGTATATCACATAACTCAAAAATCTAGGAAACACAATAACCTACAGAGTATTGTTGCTTAATCCTTGTGATCATGTGACTGGGCACTGAGCTTCACTGGCCACTGTCCAGCACACATCTACCTTTCCTGGGGAAAGATAGCAATTCAGAATTTGGGGTACAGTTTCTACGAAGTGCACATCACTTCCACATCACTGTAACACTGAAATACCATAGCCATGGTAAGTTGGGGACCATCTGTATTTAATAAACTGAGCATATGAGACAAAGTCCCCAAAGAATTCAATAAGACTTCTTAGTAACTGTTAACTTTTTGCTTTTATTTTGTCTGTATTTTGCAAAGACAGACTTACCCTAAATGTGGAAAACTAGAAGAAAGGAGGATAACATTATGAGTTACTGACTTTTGTTTACAAAATAGAGTTCTTTGTTGAAATAGAAGTGTCTATTCTCTAACTGCTTATAAATTGAAAGGCTCGAACACAGAGGTGGCTCCAGCATGAAAGTATACATCTATAATATAAGACTTTCAATATTTATTTCTTGTTTTATGTGAGTTAAATTAGATTAGTGCCTGGTAATATCCTGGGGGTGTTCAACAAATAGTGGTTAGGATGGGTAATCATCTCTTAGCTTGAAGTGTGTATACTTCATGCAAAGAGAAATCTTTTAATGTGCTATGCAGTAGTAGTTCCCCAACTTAACATTTCACCAAAATCAGCTGTGAAACTCTCAAAGAATACATTTCAGAAGTCTATCTGAGATATGAAATCAGTAATTCTGAGACTGGACCCCAGAACCTTGATGCCTTGCCCGTTTTGAAAATAAATTACTTCCAACAGTAGTTCTAAAGTGAAAAATCAAATATCACTTTACTTGAATCAAGCCTCTTTCATACCCCTTAGCATGGGTCAAACTTGAGACTCCTAAAATCATGTTCATTTAAAAAATACATTAAAATACAGAAACATGTAAGTATTTTTATATATTAAAGTAATGTGTAATTCTTACAAGTAATTATTTTGAATAATTAGCATTGTATCTTTTTGTCTTTTTCTTTCTTCTATGAATGTGTACAAGAATTAGCACAGAAGAAAAAAATAACACAGAAAATATTATTAAACCTAAGGGGCCAATCATTGTAATGTGTAGCATTAATGCATGAAATATTAAATGAATGAATGAGAATAAAAACTGTAAAGTTTAACAATTGTTTTCTTGTATTTTCTCTTTCTTTTTTCTTTTTTTTTCCAGTGCTAGTATTGAACCCCGGGCCTCACATATGTCACACAAACTCTTCGCCACAAATCTACCTCATATACCTCCTCCCATACAAAATGTTTTCTTAACACTTGAAATTTTAATTAGATTTATTGAAAGTACTATTTTAGAATTATTAAGGTACAGATAACATATGACCCAATCAGCTGGGGCTTTGACAGTATAATTATATGGTGTGTCAGAGAACAGGAAAGTTTTCTTAGTATTTTTCTATTTTTCTCTAAACATATGGTTTCATTTTTCCATCTATTGAGGCACATGCTGCTGAAGGCTATGCTGCCTCTGCTAAAGTCAGCAGGAATTTTCTATCAAATTGGTATTTGATGCATTAATGACAGTTCTACATTATGCATGAATCTGTAACAACAGCCATTAATTTGCTTAGGTATGGCTTCCATCCTCTAAACAAGAAATTTCCCCTTCCACTTCCAGTTCTTATCTGCTAATGGATGGGAGTCCTTGTACAGGTATTCCAGTAACAAACAGACCACAGCTTCATCTACTCATGCTGAGCTTCCTTCCTTCATGTCAAGCAGCTTATTATTGGTTTGCAAGGACATGAGGGACATTCACAACTCAATAGTCACTCTCTATCCTTATTCACCCTACACTGCACCCTAAGAGACTGACTCTATTGGAATCACCTTGCAAGCTTCCTTGTGCCCTAGTTTCTCTATGGTTTCTGTCTCTGGTCTTGGATAAGCAGGAAGAAAGAGAATGACCTGAGTATATTTTTTTTACCCAGGTTCCTCCCTGCAAAGTCACTGTGGACTGGCTGTCCCAATGAAGATCACACTCCTATTGGGTGACCCTATTCCCTGTATCTGCCTGGCTTCCTTCTCTCTTGCGTTTCTCTCTCTCCAGACTCAAGGATTTACTGCATATCTTTGCCTTTTCAGGTCTGAGTGACAATGGTTACTTTCAAGCCATTCACAGCCCATGGATGCTGTTTTATCCCTGTGATTCTATATTCTTTTCTCACTTCTGTTATGAATTCCTTTATTAAACTGTTTTCAAAAATATCTGAGTATATCTGCATTTCCACAAACTTGAATGAACAATTGATGTGAAGTAAAGTCTCACAAAATGGGATTCCAGGAATAGTTTGCTTATGTAGCTGTGGAGGAAAAACATAATGCCCTTGCTATGGAAAATGGGATCCAAATAGTCTCTTAGAGGAAATGACATTGTATTTACCCTAATTATCAATAATGGATAAGATATTGTATAGGTAAGAGAGTGGCTTTAGGAGATGCAGTGATGATTATAACACTTAACCAGTATGATAGACGTTGAAAAATTGATGGATGGTGTCAATTGACTTCATCTGCTAACTTTAGAGAGCCAAATGTCCATCTGAAAACCTAAATTGACAATTAAAAGTCTGATGGATCTCTTTGAATAAGTTACTCATCTACTGTATACAGCACTACAGAGAATAAATGACTGAGCAACAAGTACAGAATCTGGTCTTAAAGTTTGAGAGTCACAGAAAAAAAATTGCTCAAACCAATCAACTCCCTTATGATAATGGTATAGGTAAAGAAGCAATGGTGCTCTGAGACACCGAATGAGTGCATTTGGGTAGATGCAGAGGAAAGTGAACACTTTGAACCCCCCAATTTTTCCTAAAAATATCTTATCATTGGGGATAGCAATTCCAATGACTGCAGCCAATACAGTTACCTAATGAGTTGACACCTATTATTTCCAGGACCCAAACACAATTGCTCATTATCCATAATTCCACCATGAAAAAGATTATAGCTCTGAGTGAGAACTCTTACTCTGGAAACAGATACCTGTAAACCAAAGGAAATATAAAATTTTCATTAGATTGAATAAGTAGGGTTATAGGCAATAAGTGTGGGAGTAAATGCTAAAAGTGTTAGCACAAAATAAACAAAAGGCTTATTCCATGATTAAGCCAAATTTATTGACATGAATGTACTTGTGAGAGATTGAGGAATGAAAGCCAGAACACATAAGAGTAGCACTATCAATTTACTAGTTCAGCTAATAGAATTTCACACTCAATAAATTTGAAATACTGGAACTTGTATGCCAGATTCAGGAATAAGTCAACAAACCTAGGAAATGGACATGTTAAATGGGATATATATTCTTCAAAAAATAAAAAATATGACTAGCATATTATCCAACAATCCTATTACTTGGTATATCCAAAAAACATGAAGTCGGTATACCAAAGAGACACCTGCATTTCCATGTTTATTGTTAGCATTATTCACAATAGACAAGAAATAGAAACAACTGAAATGTCCATCAAAGAATGAATGGATAAAAAAATGTGGTGTATATATACAGTGGACTATTATTCAGTAATGAAAAGAAAGAAATCCTGTCATTTACAACAACATCAATGGAACTAGAAACTACGATCTTAAGTGAAATAAACCAGGCACTGAAAGGCAAGTACAACATCATCTCACTCTTATATGGAATCTAAAATGTTCATTTCATAGAAGTTGAGAATTGAATGGTGGTTACCAGAGACCAGAGAAAGCAAGCAGAGAGAGAAAGTCGGAGAAAAGTTAATCAAGATACTAAGAGACAGTTAGAAAGAACTAAGAGGTTGTGATATGCTATTGTACAGTATGGCAACTATAGAGAACAATAATATATTCTATATTAAAAAGCATAGAAGAAAATATGTTAAATGTTTTTACCTCAAAGTAGTAATGTTTGAGGGATTAGATCTGCTTACCTGGATTTAAACATTAAGCAATGTATACATACATGTATCAACTATCACTTAACAGTACATGAATATGTACAGTTTTTACATTCTGTGTAAATTTAAAAAAATGTAAGTAAAGTAAATAGAAAAAAACCAAATGGGTCTATGATATATGCATTCCTCAGTCACTCATTCAAAAAATTGGACTCTGCCTTCACCAAGGTATTAAGAATTTACTGGTATGCAAGAATCAGCATCCTTATAAAGCTATGTGACAGTTTGAGGATTGTCTTTTATATGTAGCATATGATAATGGGAGAGGCTCCCAGAAATCAAATTCCTATCTCAGGGAGAAAAGGACCTTAAGATGATGGTTATTGATTGTTGTAGACAATGTCCATAGAATTACACATCAGAGAGGGTTGAATACTGAACAATGTTTTGGACTTCAAGAATCAGTGGCAATGGCCAATTGATTGCAGTGACCCTAAAGTTAAATACAAAAGAAAACAAATGACACAGTCTATCATATATCATTGGAATACTTCTACATGTGATCAGAAACATAACTTTGAATTGAAGGACATGGAAGTCCCTTTGAGCTCCCACTATGCAAAATGGCCAATATTCTAAATACTTCTCTGACTTTCCAAAAAAGTACTCATCAGAAGAACTATGAACTCTGGGCAAAGGACAACACCCAAACTTTTTGAGAAATAACTTGACATTTAATTCCAAAGACACAGAATGCAAAACCACTGCATATTTTGTGTTCTAACTAAAGAAAAGTAGCAGTCTCTAATGCGGAATGCTCTGCTCACCCTGAATACCTACCAGAAATGAAAATCAGTAGCATTTGGCTTGATGGGCAAAGGAAACTCATAACTTTACTGCCTCAAGACTTAACAACTCTCCTCATTTCCAACACCATGTAGTCTGTGGGAACTTAACTGATCCCAGGGAACATCGTAGTGGCCATTGCATTTTATAATACTCCCTCCAGGTACACAGGAATACACAGCTTCATTGAATATAGACAGATATACTGAATTACTGGGTCATAAAGTTTATGTCTCTTCAGCTTCAGTAGATGATACAACAGATTTGAAAAGTATCTTTAATTAACAAACATCAAGAATATATGGAGTTTCAGCATTCACATATTTGTCAATACATGGCAATGATGGTACTTTTATTTTTAATAATTCTGGTGGTTTCAGGACTTTATTTCCTTCTTGTATGAGCATACATTTTCCTAATTATTATTAACATTACTATTGAGGTTAAGCAACACTGCATGTTTATTAGGCATTTGTATAAACTCCCTTAGGAAGTGCTTATTCATTGCATATGGGGATTTTCTTTTGGACTACTTTTTCTTACTGATATATAGGAATTCTTCAAGTTTAAAAAAAATAAGAACTTTTTTATTGATTTCATTGCAAATCTTTTCTTCTACACTGTAGTTTGGCTTTCTACTATCTTGTGTCTTTGAATAAACATAATTTCTTAATTTCTACATGTTCCAGCTCATCAATATTTTCCTCTATAGTTATTTTTTAGGTCCTTCTCAAGAAATATTTTCTTAATCTCCTAAAATCAAGGGGATAGAAATACGTCTTTACATTATTATACAATGAGTTTATTGGTTTCCATTTTACATTTAGTGTTTTGATCCACTTGGGATTGATTTTGAAGAATATTAAGTAGCAATTCAATTTAGTTTTCTTTTTTTGCATATCTAATAATCCAATATTATTTATTAAAGACATATTTCCTACTGCTCTAAAAATTCACCTTTGTTATGCATTACGCCTGTTATTGGACTCAAATCCTGATCTACTTCTTTATTTTTCTACACATGTACCAACAACTCTTGCCTGAAATCATTTTGTAAAAGTTCTTAATATTTAAAAGAGTGCTTCCATTTCCTTCTTTTGCCTTAGAATTCCTAGCTAGTTGTGAATTTTTGTAAGTCTATATAAATTTTAGAAAGTTTTAAGTTCTACAAAAATAATTTGTAGGGATTTTAGTTGAGATTGTACTGGACCTATAGATGAATTTGAAGAGAACTAATATTGCTAACAATATTGAATATAAAAAAACCTATAAAACATTTTAACTCTTCATTATTAAGGTGTTTTACATTTTCTCTTAATTATAATCTATATGGGTACCTTGTAGAGATGATGTTCATTTTGGGAGTTTATTCCCATATTTTACTTTTAAAATATTTTCAAGTCATTTTAAATGCTATTTTATATTTAATTTACTCTCATAAGATTGTTAGTGACATTTTCTTTGTCATTCCTATGATGGTTGAACAATGCATAGTCTGCCAAACTATGTGAAGAAAAACATGAAAATCAAGTAATAAGAAAGATCCATTGTCTTTTCACCTTGTTATAAGGTAAACTTGAAGAAAACTAAGAATAACAACAAAAAATAACTTAAGGGAGGGACACAGGATCAAAGTACTTTTGATCTTCATTATTACAGGTTCTATATTTTCAAATATTTTTTCATGCTCTAGTTAAAGGAAAGAAACCAAACCAAAGGAAAGTGTTTCAGAGACAAGGAAAAAATATGAAAAAGGACTTATCTCTAGGGAAACTAGAAGAAGAGAAAAATAGAAGCTGAGGCATCTAAATCTGTAAATAACTTTGGAAAATAGTCTTAAGTTTTCCACTTCAACAAAGTTCACTTTCAGCTCCAAAAGAGCACTCTACTCCCACAGGACTCAGAACTAGCCTATCCTATGTGGTTCAAGACAGTGAAGGACGGGGACATTTCCCTATGTGTAAAAATACTTTTCAAAAAAAATTGGAGTATTTATTCTGTTTTCATTTTTTTTACTGATCTCACAAATAGCAATTCACCTTATTTATGTACATAGCCCAAACTTATTCAGTGCCTACATTAAATTTAGTTTGTAAACTTTAGATTCTCTACAAATATTTGTTGAATTTATGAATTAGGGAAAATGAATTGGGTTTTAGGGATGAGGGAAAATACATGCTGTTATCAAAAGGCTATTTTGTTAACTGCAACACCATTTGCCCTATGAAGCAGTCAGTTCATCAAGAGAATCATTTCAGGGTATGATCTACTATGCAGAAAGAGCACCAGACAAAAGTGCTAATTAAAGAATTTCCGATTGCCTACAAGTTAATGGTACTTATTTATGATAAATTTCAACTGTTCAGAGAAAAATCTCTTAGGTGCTATGTTGGATTCTCCCTAAACCATATTTAAAAAAAAAAAACACTCAATGGATTAAGAAACGAAATCTGGAATAATCGGTTCCAGAAAGAATTATTTTCCTTTAGAAGAGTGGACAACATTTTCATCCTTTTAAAACCACAAGTAGTTTGGCAAATAATTAGAGCTGATTTCTCTAAAAACACAAGCTCTGTAGAAACTAACAGGCTTTTCAAAAATGCCAATCATGAATTTCAAAGGAAGGGCAGGACTTTGTGGGAAGCCAAGACTGGTATGAACAAAAATAGAATGTACTATAAACTGAGAAGTACTTAAACAGGGTCACAAGATGGTCTTTGTCCAGAAGGTTATGTATTTATTCTAGATCAGGAGTGAACTCAGTCAGGTGGCCAGGCCAAATTCATCCTATCCTCTGTAGTTGTATATAAAAAGCTTTATTGAAGCATAATCAGGACTATCACTTATGCATTGTTGCTATGGAGACTGTATGACATATAAATCCAAAACTATTTACATTTTGGAACTTTACAGAAGTTTGCCAATTCCCATTCTATACTGTTTCCTACTTAGATTTAATAAGGCTCCATCTACTCTGCCTTGTTTACCTTGTCTTAGCAGATGTTTTCAGTATTTTCTTAATATCAAGTAAAACTCATAATACAAAATATCAAATTTGATTTCCATTGAATGGCTTCCTTAGTATTTTACTAAATAGATATAAGATCACTGTACATTCTATTTTTGCTTTATATATCTGCCCCATAATAAGCTGTATTGTTCTATTAAACCAAGTATTTCTGATATTAACCAAAGAAATTAGATTGAGAAAACAGAATTCTGTGTAATATAAATAACATGTAACACAATTATATGATTTGAGGTCTTTTGTTTTTCTATTTTCACTTGTCCAACATAGATCGAAAACCTGATACTAAAAGGCTAAAAATAACAATGTAAATGTTTGTCTCTGACCTAAGCTTGTTGTTTAACTTGTAATCAGTTTTCAGGAGCTTCAACTTTTTACCTCTTACATAATATTTTAATTTTATTAAATAATATTTCCCTTTATCCAAATTGATTAAAAATTTGTTTTTCTCATTTTTCAGGGATTATCATTTCCTTTGAATTAAACAAACTCATATTAAATAACAGGTTTCAGTACATTAACTTGTTCTACCTTAATCTGAAGAAATACAGTACCCCTCTTAGACATAAATCAAATTTTAATTGATATATTGATCAAATTATTTAAAATAATTGGAGAGCCAAAATAAAACTCAAGTTTAATATTTAGTATTATATTTTGTCAAATATATTATGATGATACAAAAGGAATACAAAACACATTGAAGCATAACCCACACAGTATGTGGGAGTTATAGAGTATGGCAGGCTCTGAGCCTTGGTAACCTTAATGTGTTGGAAATATGAATTCAAGAACACAGTGCTTTCTATTTGCTTACTAATGCTATCTTGTGAAATGAAGAGAGTGCAGGTAAGTGCCACATTTTCCCAATGTTTTGGATAATCTAATCAATGCAATCAGATGTCCAATGGAACTTTTCCTATTGTCTCACAATTGCTGTGGAAGACTATGGAAAAAGCAGTAGAGAACATGCTCCTCCGTATTCTGAAGAGCCTTCTGGATACATTGTCATAGGATTTATTAAGATTCTACTAGCCTTCTCCTTCTTTCACTCCCATTAGCCCTTCCAACCTGAATAAGAGAAAGGCTCAAATTCATCTGGGGGAAGAATTCATCTGATTGATTATTAAGAAACAGGAAGGTAGTCTCTGCCCCAAACCAAGCTAATTGGGCTCCAAGAGAGTCATATAGAGATTGAGGTGTCTATTGAAGGCAAGTTTCTTATAAAATTCCACAGACAGGTGGTTGCTGAACTGGAGGAAATTGTGCCAGGATACTGAAGAAAATTCAGGTGGAAGAGTTTGGGGAAGAGCTTGGCATGTGTCCCCCTAGATTTTCAAAGCATATGAGGACATAGGATAAATGCTGAATCTCTTCTACAGATATTTGAAAACTAGATTCCAGGTGGAGCTGCCACAGATAGTGCAATGACAAGAGAGGGTCATTGGAAGTGTCATATATGTGTGATTCTTAGTGTAGTATGACTTAGGGTTGACAGATAAAGTACAGGATGCCCAGTTAAATTTGAATTTCAGGTAGAAAATGAATAATATTCAATGTAGCCATACCCTAAATGTTACATGGAATATACCCATTTTAAACATGATTCTTTGTTTATCTGAAATTCCAGATGTTAAGTGGAAGACCTTTATTTTTATTTGCTAATCTTCACAATGAAGTCAGACTGCATGAGTGAATTATTTAGATACTGCTAGCTGCTACAACAAGTGAACTCTAAAATGTACAATGGCTCCAGTATGGTAGAAATTTAATCCCTGTTCATTAAAATCACAAAAGAACAAGTAGCTTTGCTTTAATTGGGGCCAGGCCTATTTCATCTTGATTTCCGTATTTTCAAATGTGCCTTCCAATTACTCTATGCCTCAACAAGACATGCGGAAAGAATATGAAGGATTATATTTGGAGGTTTCTAGTCTGCCAGGCTTGGTACATACATATTTCATGTACTAGAAACCAATCATGTTCATTTGGGATTCAAGGAAAACTGGGAAATACAGTATAGTTTTTTTCCCAGAAAGAAAAGGAAATGGGTTCAATGTACAACTAGCTAATCTCTAGTACACTGAGTTCCCAAGTGCCAGTTACAAGTCTGGATATTAGCTTAGCCAAGGTTCCTTTAAAGGACCTGGTTCAAAAAGCATCCGCTCCTTATGGGGGGAATCAGAAATGATAGACTATAGTGCATTCCCTGAGGGAAGGAGGGGGTGTGGAGGCAGTTGAAGGAGGATATCTAGTGATTAGACAATACATATTTCCCACATCAGTAACCTGCTTAGTGTAGGATTCCAACAGTCTTCAAAAATCACACATGCATTCTAAAAGGAATTTATTATTTGAACACTTTTAATAGTCTCGCTAACTTCATTTCTTTATTCCTATTTCTCTAGTGCTTCTTTTTTTTAAATCCATGTAGGAGTCAGCAATACAAGGAAAGAAGGCGAAAACAATGAAAGAAAATATTTTACCATGCGTACTGCAGATCAGGTCCATCTGGGGGAAAGGAAAGATGGAGAGACAAACTCTTTCAGAATGTCAGAATGAATTTATTTGACTTGAACCAATCAATACATGAAAGGGGCCAAAAAATGGGCATGCCTACTCATATGTTTCTAAGATTCAGAGAAGAGAAATCTGGAAATGGAGTTGAAGACAATCAATGGTTGATGAAAAATTAATATTCTGTTTATATCCCACATCTATATCATTCATATTCCTCAATACCTGTTTTCATGTGAATCAGAAAAGTTATCAAATGTGCTCATCTAAATTCCAGATGTTTCAAGCCTCCCATCATACCGATTGGCAATCAACAAGTGTTCCCTCGGAACCAAGCCTTTTTTGTTGTTGTGTTTTTTTTTTTAATCCTATTGAATTTGAAACGGCCATGTGTCTTATATATAATTGAATTCCAGCCAGGAACAGTTAAAGTACAGAACCAGACGGAAGTTTTGCTTCATGTTTTCTGGTAGAGATTGATCCCAGGGGCCAAGAGCTCTAGCTTAAGGCTTGATTATAGAGGGAAGAATAAAAAGAGGAAGGAGGGTTGTGAAAATATGCAATAAGTATTGCTGCAAATCAACACTGCTAATAAAAGAATACAGGCATTCTTCTGACACCTTTGGTTTACAGCACATGAAATCTCTCTGATTGTACCTAAAATATTTTAAATCATGTACTAGGGTTATTAAAACTTAACAGTACTTATATTTTTAAAAATTATAATAAATTGTCTTCTGCAAACTGTTCAGATAGATGAGAAAATAACATGATCCATAGATAACAAATTTGTTGTTTTTTATTATAACTCATCTAAAATAATTCCCAAGGTTTCTAAGTGCCTAATAGAAAACAATGATCAGAGAAGCATACCATCAAGATATGTTGTTTATCATGGACATGTTAAGATATTTGCATTTACCTATGCATGAAGTAAGAATTCAATAAATGTCTTTCATACTGTTATAAGCATTAATTCTATAAAATTAATCCATTATCATTTCCCCCCAAATTTATTGCTGTTGTAGCTACAATTAGCAGAAAAATAAAACAATGGGAAGAATGTAGATCACCTTTTGCATTACTATGTTGTAAGATTCCATTTATCAAAATGAAAAAGAAGTCCGAGTCTTCGGCAATTTTTATTGTAACTCTCACGGTGTCTTTTAAAATTATTTACTTAATAAATTAATTTTCAGTTGCTGGAAAGCAATATACCAAGCAGGTGTTCCATGATGCTATCCTTCTTACTCAATTTTTGTTGGGAATGTAGTATACATGTCAATAGTATCTACAATTTTGCAGTTGGGAATTAAATTTGTAAACTTGGTTGTCTTTATAAAAGCAGGGTGACAAAAAATACACTCCCAGACTCCTAATTCCCATAGTTCCAGATTCATTGATATCATGCAGCATGTGGCTGAACACTAGACAGAAGCAATAATACATTTACATACAAACATGGTTAAAATGGGTGTTAGAGACAAGTTGCCTAGGTTCACATCTGGGCTCTCCCATCTAGTAGCCATGAATGCTCAACAAGTCTTTAACTTTCTGTACTTCATTTCCCATCAATAAGATGGGGGCAGTAATGATGCTGATGTTGTGGAGCCATAGTGAGTATTCATTGAGCTAACATATATGAAAACACCCAAGAGAACCTGGAATATTGTAAGCATCATATAACTGCCAGTAACTCTTGCCTTTATGGATTAACGTAACTTAGTTTAGTTCTCAGTACCTGCTTGCATTGAATTTTTAATACTTTTGCATTTTAATCATTTAAATATCCAATCTAATGATATGTTATATTCTCAATGTGGGGTAACCATGATTCCTATCTAATGCAAACACTTTTTCATCATTCCAAACAGAAATTGTAATATTGAATAACTTCCTGTCCCTTCCTTCCCCTACCCACTGGCAACTACTCTTTTCTTTCTCAATAAAATTGTCTATTTTAGATATTTCATAATCATGCAATATGTGTCCCTTTATGCCCACTTATTTTGTTTAGTACAATGTTTTCTAAATCAATCCATGTTTTAGTGTGCATTAGAATTTTATTCTTTTTTAAGACAAAAATCATTTTGTTTATCCATTTATCTGTGGATACACAATTGGGTTATAGTCACTTTTCAGCTATTGTGAATAATGATGATTAGCATACAAATATCTTTTTAAATTTCTGTTTTCAATTCTTTGGGTTATAAACCAAGGAGTAGAATGGCTGGATTATACGTCAATTTTATTTTTAACTTTCTGAGGAGCAGTCAAGTTTTCATTTTGTCTTCCCTCCTTTTTATTTGCAATGTACAAGAGTTCTTACCTCTCCACATCCTCACCAGGACCTATTATTTTCCTTCATTATGAGAATCCTAGTGTATGAGAAGTTGATCTCATTGTGTTTTTTAATTGCATCTCTGTAGTAACTACAGTCTGAATGTGTTTCCTTCCAAAATTCAAATTTTGGACCTGAAATTCCAATGTGATTATATTAAGAGGTGGGGATTTGGGGGAAGTAATTAAGTCCCTCAGAAATGGAGTTAATAACTCATAAAAACAAGTTTCAAATCCAATCCTTTCATCTCTTCCTCCACGTAAGAAACCAGCATTCTCCACTACCACCACACGAGGATACCACAATAGGGTACCATCCTTGGAGCAGAGAGCAGCTTTCACCACACACTAAATCTGATTGCACCTTGATCTTAAACTTCCCAGTACCAGAACAGATAAATAAATTTGTGAATTGTAAATTACCTAGTTTCAGATATTTTGCTACAGCAACTCAAAAGGATTAAGAAAGATGTTGAGGATCTTTCTATTTGTTTTTATGCCATTTACATATATATTTGAAGAAATGCCTGTTTAAATCTTTTCTCTGTGGTTTGTTTGGTTGTTGTCTTTGGTGTTGAATAAAGAGATCTTCATACATACTAGTTATTAAACACTTATCAGATATATTACCTACAAATATTTTCTCCCATTCTCTAGATTGTCTTTTAATATCTTTAATAATGTCCATTAAGTCATATTTTTTATTTTAATGAAACATAACTTGCTTTTTTCTTTTGTTGACTGTACTTTCAGTGTTATATCTAAGAATCTATTGCCAATCTCAAGGTCATGAAGATTTACCCCTAAGAACTTTATAGTTTGAAGCCATATATAGATTGAAACATTTTTGCTTAATATTTGTATATGGTATGAGGTAGAGTTTCAGCTCAACTGTTTCACCCATAATGATTCTGTTTTTTCAATATTACCTGTTGAATGAATTGTTCTTTCTCCATTGACTATATATGATAACTATTTTAGGCAGCTTTTCAACACTGTGACCAAAAATCCTGACAAGAACAACTTTAGAGAGAAAAAATTTATTTTGGCGGCTCATGGTTTCTGAGATCCCAGTCCACATATGGCCAACTCCATTCCTCAAAGCAGGAGGTAAAACCGGACATCATGGTAGAAGAATATGTTGGAGGAAAGCAGATCAGGACATGGCAGCAGAGAGCAGAGAAAGAGAGACAGAGAGAGCTCTTTCAGAATGAATTCATTTGACTTGAATCAATCAATACATGAAAGGGGCCAAAAAATGGGTATGCCTACTCATACATTTCTAAGATTCAGGGAAGAGAAATCTGAAAGTGGCATGCCTCCAGGAACCCATCTTCTCCAGCCACACTCTACCTACCTATGCTGTTAATCCCTATCAGAAGACTAATTCAATCATTGGGTT
Organism: Glaucomys volans; assembly: GCA_020662805.1. NCBI lineage: Eukaryota > Metazoa > Chordata > Mammalia > Rodentia > Sciuridae > Glaucomys > Glaucomys volans. The sequence continues at coordinate 20,576 of JAJEJO010001064.1, forward strand.
AAGACTCTCATAACCCAATCATTTCACTTCTAAACTTTCTTGCATCATCTCACACATGAACTTTTGAGAGACAACTCATATCTAAACCTAATAACACCAGTGTAAAAATCAATGTGTATATAAATGTGTGTGTGTGTGTGTGTGTGTGTGTGTGTGTCTGGACCTCAATTTTATTTCATTGATCCATATTTCTATTCATCTGCCTGACCCATACTATTTTGATTATTGTAGCTTCGTTATAAATTTTGAAACAGGGAAATGTGAATATTCTATTTTGTTCTTTATTCAAGATTATTTTGGCTCTTAAGAACACTTTTCAAATTCATATAAATTTGAGAATCAGCTTTTTCATTTCTCTTAAATGGATAATTAAAATTATAATAGGAAATGCATTGAATTTATAGATTATTTGGGATAATATTTAACAATATTAAGTATTCCTGCCCAAGAACATGAAATGCCTTTGTATTTGCTTAGATTATCTTTCTTTCTTTTTCAGAAATATTTTATAGTTTTCAGTGTACTTTCACAATGTTCTTTAACTTCCTTGGCTAAATTTAGCCCCAGATGTTTTAATCTTTTAGTGCTATTGTAAATGGACTTACTTTTTATATTTTCTTTATGAATTATTCATTGCAGGTGTATAGAGCACAACAAATTTTTATTTTGTTGATATTATATTTTGTAAATTTGCTAAGCTTGTTTTTTGTTTCTAATAATTTTCTTGTGGATGATTTTTTTTAAAAAAAAGACCTCCATTTTTTGGCTCTGCAATCTCTTCTTCCTCACTTACAAGAATTTTAAAAGCAAATGTTCTTAATCTGAATCTATTTATGAAATTCACAGGAGTCCAGGGACCACTCAAATATCATGACAAACTTACCATGCATGTGCAATTTTCTGAGGAAACAATTAATTGTTTTTATAGGAACATAGATAGTTATGAAAACCTCCTTCCCTCCCCTTAACAAAAAAATTAAATTCCACTCTTTTAAAGGAAAACTAACATCAGAATTTTTCAATGTATCTTGCTAAATATATTAGAAATGAATGGTGAGGAAATAGAAGATTATGATGAAAAATTCAGGATCTTGATTTTGTCATTGAACAAAATGCAATAATATATATTTTCCATTTTTCTTGATTTAGAAGGGAACAGAACAAAACATTCTCCATACTAAGGTCCTCTTCACAACTAAAACATTGTCAATAGGATCTACACTTACTGAATCCACATATTTCCTTTCAACAACATAGTCTTCTGTAGAAATACAGTGATGGTTTCTAAAGGAAGGTCCTTGAGCAGCAAGAGCAGTAACAACTGGATGCTGATAAGAAATGCAAATTCTGTGGCTCAACCCTGGATCTGAGACTAGAAAGAAATCAAGCAATCCATTTTAATAAAGTAATTTAGATGCAGGCTGAAGTTTGAGACTCACCAGTAAATAGAAATAATAATACGACCATGACCTCAGAGAATGGCTTCTCTACTTACCTGTTTTAATTTCCTCAAGCCAGCCTCAGATCACAGGAACCCATTCTATTTAGTCTTCAACAAATGTTTATTCCAAATAGGCAACTCTGACCTAATTAAACCCTAAGCTAGATTCCAGGGAAAGTGGAAAGAAGGCAAAGCATCCACATGTAGGGGGCAAATGTCCTGCAGGAAAGCCCTGGAACCAGTAACAAGCTAATGGTTACAAGAAATTTACCCCCAGGGTGCTATTAAAACTAAGAAGAATGTCACTTAGAAGCCTTATAGGAACAGGCAGGGGTAGTAGAAGTTTTCTCAGAAAAAGAACTTTAAACTGAGTTTTCAAGGGAAATAGAAGTTTCCAGAAGAACAAATGAGTACAGGGCACTTCCCTCAGGGAGAAACGTTACATGGAGAATAATGCAGCAAAGCTCATTTGAGGATTTGGGAAGTAAAGACATTCTTCCTTTTGATAGAAGTATAATGTACATAGACGCTGACTACACGTGGCCAAAGTAAAATTGGAGAGTTAATAAAAACTGGATCACAGACTTGCACTACAATGCTGAGGTAGGTGAAGCTGATCGAGTTGACAATATGGGCTATAGAAAATAAAAAATAGCATGAAGTAAAACAAAGATCCTTATATTCTGAGATAATGATGTTAAAAAATAAGTGGAAAAAAAGTGAGAATATAGATATGTGTTTTGGCATGGTTATTAAAATAACTTGGTAAGTTTTCTGAAGTAGAAAAGTAGCATAGACACATTAATATGAATTTGTCCAAACCTTAATATGAGTATTTTAAGACATCAGAATACATGAAATCCATGTCAGTAATATGTCACTGCCCTAACAGATGAAAACTTAAATAGTTGTCATCAAAGTTTTCAATGAGAAATGAAGAAAGTCTGCTATGAAGCTTTTCATGTATTTTCAGACAAGTGATGCAAAATGTACATACCATTTTCTATTTTATCCTCAAATATGCCATTTCAAGCTGCATTTGAAATGTATGCTTAGAGACATTTACTGATTAATGGGTTTGTAGATATGATTTATATGGTTATTAGTTTAGGATAGAAGAAAATCAGTTGGGATTCAACATAGAAATATATAGTTTTAATAGCATGAGACTTTGAAGACAGACATACCATTTTCTTGTTATTAAGCTAAAAGTTTATTTTCAAGTTTGATTATTTTCAAGTTTATTATTTTCACATTTAAGATTAGGTCTCCTTTCTTCATGGAAACATACACACACACACAACCAGATGGTAGAAGAGGAAACTCTAGGGTCTGCTACCTCCTTATAAACACTGATTCAACAATAATACATGGATCAATTTCCAGGAACTAATTAAGAGACTCCTGCATCATGATTAACTGTGAAACTGGCAACATTGGAGCCAGAAGACAAAGGAAAACGTCCTCTCACCAAAATCCCTACCTCTGGCACAGTACCATGCAATTAGGAGAGAACACCCGGCTCACATCTTCTCCCTGAGGATCAAAGGAATTGAATTACAAGTGTAGCATCCCAACTTTTCTGGATGCTACTCAAGAGTCTATCTTTCTCTCTTCTGTGAAGCTGACAAGATCTAGCATAAGCTAGTTTATGGGGTTACAGAGAACAGAGTGGTGATCTGGACTAGCATTTGGGCCATCACCCATAGCCCCTGTCCCTGCTCTTGCATATTTCAACGTTCACAGGACTTGGTGTGCTCTATTCCTGAAGGCCCTCAGATAGCAATTTGGACAAACTCCAAGGTTTAAGAGGCCCATAAAATATCAGACCAATATAGGTAAAATTCTTTTCCTTATAAGGCTAATCTATGAAGACATAAAGAGGTTTTGGTCTTTTCTAATGCATAGATACCAATATGGAGTCAAAGAAAATGAAGAAAGAGGAAAATAATCCAAGAAGAGGAATAAGATAAAACTCAAGAGACCAATTTTAATGAAATGGAATTATGTGATTGAGAATTCAAATTGATGATCATAAAAATACTCAATAAGACCAGGAGGAGAACAATTTATGAATAAAATATTTTTTTTAAAAAAAGAAACCTAAAATCTAGAAGCTAAAGGCTGCAGTAAATTGAACTAAAAAAATGTAGTACATTGATTCATGAGCTGAGTAAACAAGAGAATCAGCAAACTAAAAGACAGTTTATTGGAAACTATACATTCAGAGAAGCAAAGTAAAAAATTAATAAAAAACAGTGAAATTGGCTTGAAGAATATGTGGTGTATCATCAAATGGATGACTGAATGCATTACAGATAGTTTAGAAGGAGAAAATTATTCAGAATTACCAGAAAGCATATTTAAAACATGCTGACCGAAAACTTACCAGATGCATAAAAGAAAATAGATGTCCATATCAAGAAGCTGAAGATTTCCCAAATAAGATGAACCTCTAAATGAGAGACAAAAGAACTACACATCAAGTTGAAAACAATTTAAAAATTGGCAATGATAATTTCTTTCTCATCAATAATTACTTTAAGTATAAATTAATCATACCCTAAATAAAAACAGTGATTGAATGGATTAAAAATAAACAAAGGAAAACAAGTTCCAACAATATACAGTCTACAAGAAATTTAATTTTATATTTAAGGAAAAATACAAACTAAAAGAAAAGGGAACAAAAATCTTGTACAAATGGTAACAACAACAACAACAACCAAAAATAATAGATATAGCAGATGAAATATCCTGTAAGTTGAAAACTAGCTGTCACAAGAGCCCAAGAAGGACTTTAAGCAATGATAAAAGTTTCAGTCCACCAGGAAGATGTAACAATTATAAAGACACATCCAGTCAAATCATAGCACCTACACATAAGGCAAAGATTGACAGAACTGAAGGGAGAAATAAATAGCACAACAATCAAGTGAGGTTTATCCCAGGGATGCAATGCTAGTTCAACATATGGAAATCAACAAACAATAATAGGAGACTTTACACCGCCACTCTCAATAGTGGGTAGAACAACAAGACAAAAAAACTGGGACCTTGAACAAAACTATGGACCACAAGAATCTAACATATTTAGAGAGCATCCAACCCAACAGCAACAGAATACACATTCATCTCAAGTTCACATAGAGAATTCTTCAGAATAAATCACATCTTTGGTCACAAAGCAATTCTCAACAAATTTTAAATATTGAAACCATACCAAGTATATTCTCCAAACACAGTGAAATAAAACTAGAAATCAATAGCAATAGGAAAACTGGAAAATTCTCAAATACATTGAAATTAAAAATATATTTGTGAGCAACCAATGAGTCAAAGACGAAATAAAAAAGGAATGTAGGAAATATCTTGAGACAAATCAAAATGAAACCATAACACACCACAACTCATGGAAAGAAACAAAAGCAGGATTAAGATGGAATTTTTTGTAGCTTCTTAGTGTAAAACTATTTGCCTGGCATGAAAAAGACCCTGGGTTCAATTCCTAGCAATGAGAAAAGAAAAAAGATGGAAGTTGTAGCAATGAATTGCCTACATTAAGAAGCAGAATAATGTTAAATAAATTACCTAAATTTACGCCTACATGACATAACAACAACAAAAACAAAAAGAACAAAACCAGACAAAGACACATCAAGGAAAGAAAGTTTCAGACCAATATCCCTGATGAACATAGATATAAAATTTCTTAATAAAATACTGCAAATTGCATACAAAAACATATTAAAGAGAAAGGGCATGATGATCAAGTGTGGTTCATCCCAGGGATGCAATGCTGATTCAACATACGGAAATCAATAAAAAAAGTTATCACATCAATGAATTTAAAGCCATGATTATCTCAATAGATGCAGAAAAAGTATTTGACAAAATTCAGCATCCATTCATGTTCAAAACACTAGAAAAACTAGGGATGGTAGGAACATACCTCAACATTGTAAAAGCTACGTATGCTAAACACAAGGCCAACATCATTCTAAATGGAGAAAAATTGAAAGCATTCCCTCTAAAAACTGGAATAAGACAGGGACACCCTCTTTCACCACTTCTGTTAAACATAGTCCTTGAAACCCTAGCCATAGCAATGAAACAAAAGAAAGAAAGTAAAGGAAAGGGATACAAATAGGAAAAGAAGAGCTCAAACTATCTCTATTTGCAGACAACATGATTCTATATTTAGAAGGCCCAATAAGCTACACCAGAAAGCTTCTAGAACGCAAAAACAAATTAACACCAATAAATCAATTGTGTTCCTGTACATCGAAGATGAATCAGATGAGATAAAAGAGAAATCAGGAAAACTATCACCTTCAGAGTAGCCTCAAAAAGAAAAAAAATTGGAAATCAATCTAATGAAACAGGTGAAAGACCTCAACAATAAATCCAGAATACTAAAGAAAGAAATTGAAGAAAATCTTAAAAGATGTAATGATCTCCCATACTCTCGGATAGGCATGGGAGATCATTAATATTAATTAATATTAATCTCGAATTGATCTCAAATTAATATTGTCAAAATAGCCATACTACCAAAAGTACTATCCAGATTTAATGCAATTCCTATTTAAATCCCAAAAGGCAGTCATGAAATTCATTTGGAAAAATGAGGCCCAGAATAGCCAAAGAAATCCTCAGCAAGAAAAGTGAAGCAGGAGTCCTCACAATATCAGACCTTAAATTATACTACAGAGCTATAATAACAAAAATGGCATGATTTGCTCCAAAACAGACATGAAGACCAATGGTACAAACAGAAGACACAGAGACAAACCTACATAAACAGTTATCCCATACTAGACAAAGTTACCATAAATATATTGGAGAAAAGATACCTCTTCAACAAATGGTGCTGGGAAAACTGGAAATCCATATGTGATAAAATGAAATTAGACCCCAGTTCTCATCCTGCACAAAACTCAAATCAACGTGGATCAAGGTCGTAAGCATTAGAACAGACATCCTGTGTCTAATAGAAGAAAGAGTAGGCCCAAATCTATATCATGTCAGCTTAGGAAGCAAGTTCCTCAATAAGACCTCTAAAGCACAAGAAGTAAAATCACGAATCAATAAATGTGTTGGAATCAAACTAAAAATATTCTTCACAGCAAAGGAAACAATCAAGAATGTGAAGAGAGAGCCTACGGAATGGGAGAAAAATCTTTGCCACCTGCACCTCAAACAGAGCGTTAATCTCTAGGATATATAAAGAACTCAAAAACCTTAACACCAAAAAATAAACAACCCCATGAATAAATGGGCAAAGAAATTGAATAGACACTTCACAGAAGAAGAAATAGGAGTGGTCAACAAATAAATGAAAAAAATGTTCAACATCTCTAGCAATTACAGAAATGCAAATTAAAAGTACACTGAGATTTTATCTCACTCCAGTTAGAATGGAACTTATCAAGAATACAAGCATCAATAGGTGTTATGGAGGATACAGTGGGGGATAAAGGTACACTCAAACATTGCCAGTGGGACTGCAAATTGGTGCAATCACTATGGAAAACAGTATGGAGATTCGTCAGAAAAGTTGTAATGGAACCACCATTTGACCCAGCTAACCATTTACACCTTTTCTAAACAACATAAACACCACCAAGTGTTGGTGAGGTTATGGAAAAGTGAGGACTTTATTGCACATTTTTTGTAGGAATGAATAATAGTGGAGCCATTATAAAATAAAGTATGGGGATTTCTCAAAAATTCAAAAATAGAACTACCATATCATATAGTAATCCCACTTCTATTTATCCAAAAGAATTGAAATCAGAATCTTAAAGAGATACTTTTTCTCCCTTAGTCATTACACTGCTATTTAAAACTGCCAACATGCAGAAGCAATGTAAATCTTTATCAATGAATTAATGTATCAAAAAATGTGGTGGTTACATAACAATGATATATTGTTCAGTCTTAAGAATGAAGGAGATCCTGTAATATTTGACAATGTGTCAAATGTGACAATGTGTCAAAGCCAGTCACAGAAGGATAAATATGACATGATTCCATTTAGACAAGATACTTAAAGTAGGAGAACTAAGAAACAAGAATAGAATTGTGGTTTCCAGGGTTTGGAGATGCTAGTAAATAAAGCATTGCTAATAAACAGGTATAAAATTTTAGCTGGACAAAATGAAAAAGCTATGAGGATCTGCTGTTCAACATTGTACCTACAGATAACAGCAGCAAGTTGTATAATTTAAATTCCTTCAAGACATTAGGCCACATGCTGAGTTCTCATAATAAAATAAAAAATTTAAAAATTATTCTCTTTTTCCCTTTTTATTTATTTATTTTTGTTTCTATTTCCATAACTCTATTCTTTATTCATGGATAAAATAAGGCCACCTTCCCTCTTTTGTTCATTCTTCCTTTCTTATTGTATGGTGTGGACCTATAATTGCAAGGACCCTTATGATTAGGAGTAGGAGTTATCTCTTGCTTATCCAGAATTAATCTTATTATCAACTTTAGAGATTGCTATATCAGAGAATATAGATATATATATACATATATATATGGCAATGTATGTGTATATGTATGTAAATCAGCAGTAATTTCTAATTAAGAAAAAGACCCCAAATTTTAGGAAATCTAAACTCAAATGAAGGTTATCATTTTAATAATGGAAGGTAAAATGTTTTGTAAATTTTAAAGATTATCCAAAATTTGGAAATAAAGCCAAAAACGTTCTGCAAATCCTTTCAAAGTCAGGGGAGAGCATTGTCTAATAAGTGCCCATAAGAATTAGTATTTATCAAGGCTTACATGCCTTCATTTGACTTGCTGTTACGTCTCAGAGACTATGGTTATTTGTAGACTTGTGTCTGATGGAGTGCTAACTTTATTTTTCCTGTTTGATGGAAATGATAGCCTGAAAGGTTATAATTTTGTTGCCTTATTGAACATTTGCCAGTTTGTAGCTAAATTAACCACATTAATATTTATTTCATAGCCTATAAATATATACAAGTGGGTGTGTGGTGTGTCAACTTGGTGAGGATAAAGCACAGTCCCCAGGACGGCCTTTCTAGTGTGTCCCTTTAAGGTGATAAGAGGCATTCTTCATGAGAGGTAGAGAAGGAAAGGCAGCAGCAGACACTTAGTAGAATGTACATAAGTTCAGTCACCTAACCAACACCAGTCTGGATGCTGCTGCAAAGGGATTTTGCAGATGTAAGGAAATCAATTATGTTTAAATTAAAAAGGTGCTCTGAGCAGACCTGAAGTATTTAGTAGGAAGACCTGATGAGTTGAAGCCTACCTACCCTGAGGATACAAGATGGGCCTTTTGGGGTTCTGGCTTACTCCTCTGCATTCTTCCCTGGCAGCCTGTGAATAACAAACTCTGGCCCATGCTCAAGGGTATCCAACACACTCATAATCTTCCCTGCTTTATTTTCTCATATTTGAAACTACAGATTTGCTTAACCAGCCCACAAACTATGTAAACCTATTCCTTGAAATAAACAAAAATAAATGTGTGTGTAGTGTGTATACATATTCATATTATCCTATGGATCCTGCTGCGTGGTTGAATTCTTGACTGACAAACTTCAATAATGAGTCAAATATAACCTTTGAAATGTTAATTCTACCTTTGCATGAGTCACCTATTTTGGAAATTTTAACAACGTTTTACCTTGACAAGGTAAATAGTAAATGGTAGCAATCATTCCTTTATGCTTTACCAAAAAAAAAAAAAAATATTGTGTCTGTTTGAGACAATTTTCTTCCCATGCTTCCTAAATCGCTACCATCACGTTGTAGTAGAGATAATACTGAAGAATTATCTTAATATTTTGTTAATATTATTATTACTTAGAAACTAAGTTCTCTAATGTCTGTTTTAGTATTTGGAACCCAGTTAAATTTGGGGAAGGAACTTTTGCAAGGTTCCAAACAAGATACTCCAGAGCTAGAATGCTTCTTGACAGTCACTTATTTTGCTTGTCACCCTCTAGATCTGATTGCTTTCGCCAGTTGTAACAGAGAGAGGAAAAATACAAAGGATGTAATGACCAGGTAAACTAGTCTGGTCAAATGCTGCATCCTATCAGTCAGCTGAAATCAACAAGATGGACTGGCATTTAAGAAGAAACTCTGAGAAAGGCCAACTATTTATATTAAGTATTTCTGTCAATTGAGTCAAAAACATGACTCATGATGAATTTTGGCAGCTGATGGGACAGAAAGAGTTTGCTATTTTTTTCCAAATGAGCCCTTGGAGAGTTGCAACTGGTGAGCAAGCATCCTTTTAAAATAGCCCTTGATATTAGAAGAGGGTGGGTTAAGAGAAGGATGATAATTAAAAACTGGAAGAAATGAAAGAAAAGGAGGGAAAATGACTCAGATGGAAAGAGAAAAAATGACAGGGCATAGATTTTCTTTCAAATCCCAGCCCTACACCACAAAGAGGAAAGCAGCCAGTCTCTGGGATTTTCTGGTGGTGACTCAACAGTGGCATGATTAGTTGCAGTGCAGATACGGACATGGTTTGCAAGCCAACTAGGGCCTTTCACTAGACAGGGAGGTGCGATGGGGAGAACTGGCAGCCCACCACTCCTTGTGACTGAAAGAGGAAGGGTGTAGTCTGTTTGCACTTATCCTGCATTTCATCAGTTCCACTTGCGATGTTTTCATTCACTTAAAAAAAAAAAAAAAAAAAAAAAAGATGAAGTGATCCCCTATGGGTGTGTTTCGCTTTCTACACAATAAAGACGTCTGTTTTTTTTGGTGATGCTAGAAGCACAAATTTTCACCAACCACTTTTTCCACATTACACAGGGAGGGTATTCAATATCCAAGTGGGTGGCTCCCTCAAAGGGACCAATTTTGCAAACCCCCATCCAGAAAAACATTTCAGATTTTTATGGCTTTTTTCATCCAAAGATCTCAAGGGATTACCAAGCAAAATAGGAGAGTCCTGACAACATTTCAAGGTGGTAGCAGACAGGAGTTACTGACATTTGTTGGCAAATGAAAAAACAGTGGCTAAAGTGAGGGTACCAAATGATAGAAAATAACAACAGAAATAAGAATTTTATACCTCAAATTATGGCTGCGACCTTGGAGCTTACGTATTCTTCTGTCATAACACAGTCTCATTGTGACTATGCGCAAAAGAACACCCCTTTATTAAAATTCCAGCATTCCCCATGTGTCAGTGTGTATCATAACTTTCTGACTGAGGATCACATATTCAAGGCTAAAGGCAATTCCCAAGATGTATAATACCTAATTTTGAATATTTCCTAATTTTTTGCTGTTAATAATCATACCTTTGATTAATATTAATTTACTTGTATGATTCACAGTCAATTTGGGGAACTAATTATGCATATGAGAATTACCGGATTTTATTTCACTATAAATTGTGTTTTCTGTAGAATATGCCATTTAGTTTTGTTTTGATAGTGGATTATTTAAGTTTTCCATATGGGAGGGGAAAAATGATTAGCAAATACAATTTTTGTGTTCTTAAAAGAGCTATGCTTTATTTAAAAATGAATTATTCTTTATCCCCAATCAAACCTTTTTGCATTTCATCAAACTGCTGCTGAATTCAAGTTGACTATAGGCTTGAGAGTTTTCCCAGGAATAGGTAAAATCAATTAGTGTTGATGTTATCCAGTCACTTGATATGTAAAACAAATATCTAAAATATTAAATATACTTCCTCTAAATTCCAGAGCTCAGACTCAAAAATATGTCTCTCATGACCTAAAGAACATGTAATTAAATGAACTGCAGAGAAAGCTCCTTTTTGTAATATTAATAAAATCTTTGCCAAATTGTCTCTCTTCCAAATTTTAGAAAAATCCTCATATACATACTTCAATATATTTAAAATGCCGAATCTAGAATTGGAGACCATTAAATGGTTCATATTTACCATCTTGAATTTCAAAATGGAGCCAGTGCCAAAAAGCCTCTGGGTGTATGTACAAAATTTGTAAAAATACATAAAAACCTACTGAACCAAAACCACAGTGGAACTCCACTAACTTTCCAGACGGCATAATTCACCACTTGGCCACTGGGGAATGCCAATCTCAAAGATAGATTTTGCACTAGGCCAAGAAGATCAACAAAAATAAATGCTCCTTGGATTGGGAACAAAAGCAAAGTCCTGTTTCATTGGCCTTAAAACAATCCTAATACAAATGAAAATAATAATAAATTAACTGTCTATTTTAGTGTGCCAGCATTTGAGAGATTTTTTAAAAATATTATGCCTTATTGAAGTGATACAGAATAACCAAAAATATTAGAGTCTGTGGTATTAACTGTTCTATTTATTGTACATTGAGCTCTAGATGTCTTCCTGGTTTCTGATTAGAGAAAACATATTAAATGTATTTACTCAAATGAGAGAATTACAGTCTCTCTTTTTAAAATCTGATATCAGATAAGGAGCCTAGAAAGTTCTATTCACTCTGACTCCAACACATCCTAACTGCCTGCCTCCATCTTCCTTCCCATTGTCCTCCTGCTGAGGTACTCTTGTCTGGGCCATTGTACCAGCATCTTCTCTTCTGTCTCACTTTCTGCTTCCTCTCTTCTTTGCCTTCCCCCATTACTAAAGTTCTTCAATTTACTTTGCCTCAGAAGCACCAGCAGAAAAGAGTTAGAAGGCCCCCAAAACACGGAAATGATCATTGTTTAAGGAAAGGGAAATTCTATCTAGCCTGATTTCATCATTATACATTGCATACATATATCCACTTACCATGTGATACCCTATTAATATTTATAATCATTATATATTGAATTTTAATTTTAAATGATTTTTAAAAACAAAAAATGAAACTATAATCAGATTGCTTCATTTCCTACCTTAAAATTTCCAGCAAGTTTTCATTACACAAAAATAAAATCCGCCAGTAGAAGATTCTACCATAATCTATACAATATGTATGCATATCTGCTGGTTTCTCTCTTGTACACAGAGACATAACCCATGGTTCTGAGAGCAAGGCAATGAACATTGAAGCCATGTGGTTTTTCAGTTTGTTTGACTTCTATTTACAGATTCATGTGGCTTACTAGGAAAGAACTGTCTCATATTAAAAAAGGTGAAGTTATATTAGACATGCTGAAGTGCTGGGTGCTTCATATCATCTACCTTTTCATTCTATGCCTTTCCTCTGTAGCAATAAATAAATACATAAATAACTGTTTAGCTGTTTTAGAACAACCAGATCCAAAATAAATAGTAACAGAGTGAAGAATGGCAGAGAAATACTGTGTCATACAACAACAACAAAAAAATTAAAAAAAAATCAAAGGATTTTTTCGAAATCAAAGCTTTTGGTCTTGTTTTTGTCATGTGTGTGAACTTAGGGGAAATACTGTCTTAGACTGTACTCTTTTGGTCTGTGTGGTGACTGGAAAATTTCCACATGCCTCCCAAACATATCATCTTGTGAGTCCATAAATAAAGGATATGTGAGAGGTGTAAGGGACAGCACTTTGACATTAAGATCTGCTTTTTGCCCCTGATTCCTATCTCCCCTCTTCCCCCCTCCACTTGAAGCAGTAGAATATCAGCCCTGAGTCCTAAGTAGAGCATGCAAGCATAACTTAGAAGGTAGACCTCGACTAAGAAGCTAAACAGATTCTGAAATTCATAACAAACAACTGCCTAAAAGTCAAAGCATATTTCATGTGTAAGATCCCAGGCATGAATTATGGGAACAATTTTCAGATTGTGGTTTTTAATAACAAAAAGAAAAAAAAAAGAAAGAAAAGAAAATTATTTTAATAGAAGAATAGAAGGCAGAACCTAAGGAACTGAAAATGTCTGGAAGAAACACTGTGTGAAGGAAGATTGTGAATGGCAACCCAGGAGCAGTTTCCCTGCTGCAAAAGGAAAAAATATTACACACACACACACACACACACCACACACACACACACACACACACCACACACTTCTAGACAAAGAAGAAAGAGTTTCAATATTTCAAGTGAATATTTTCAGGTTTACATGCTCTCTGGATCCCAGAAAAGAGAGCCAGAATTCCATATTTTTGAGATTGACTTGGGAGGTGGGGGATGGGGAGAAAATGGGATATAAATACCCAGAGAAGACTGGCAAAATCTCAGAAGAAAGAATTTATATCTTACTTCAAGAGATCATCTAAGGGAAATGTCAAGTTCCTCAAAAATTTTCATTCAGAGACATACTAGAATGTACTAGAATGTCAATACTTGGACACAGATTACAAATGTCTGGGAGAACTGTTTCCATGAACCAGCCTAAGGACAAGCCCTGAGAGTCTGCAGAAGCCAGAGTGGAAAGCAGACAAGGACTCAATACCCAGGGGAGGAAAGTGGAAAGCCACACTCAGAAAGTCTTTACACTGAATGTAGTTTGGCAAGGAGTTTGCCCAAGAGGGTAGAGCACGTGACCAGAGAACCCAAACAACTAGGAATGGCAACTTGAATGCCAGTCTACAGCACCGTAGATTAGTAAGAGTGTGGAATACCACAGCAGAGTATCCCCAAATGATGGCACTAATGTCAGACACCCTCAGGAGGAAAATTATGTTTGTGTATCAGAAGTGACGAATTATGTTAAAAGTTCCTAGATTAACTATGCTACACCATTGGGAAAATGGGAGTTCCCCAGTTGAGTTAAATCCACTTGCTGAGAATAAAAACAAAATTCATTCATGTGAATACACAGCTGAATTGTGACTGTGAAAACATCTAATCTCTTACAAAATGACATCAGAGAGTCTAGAAGATAGCATTTTTATAACTGCTACTATTATCAGTATGAGAATTTGTCATTTAAAAGTTACCAAATCCTGCCACTTCTACTGCAGATGCTGCATCCTGCACAGACATTAATTCAGGTTCCTGACCCTGGCAGCAAGAGGATTGTGAAAAGACAAATGGACACAAAAGTAGAGAAAAAGCTGAGACCCAGTGGTTCAGCCAACCTCTGATGAAAGAAGACTGACCATAAGCAAACTCCACACGTTTATTAAATAGGCTTTAACATCAAAGAGATTTATTATGAGAAAGTTACTTTAAAACAAGCAGAACCAAGGTCAAAGGTATGAACAGTCCAATTACAGTTACCAGCTTGCACACATAATTTTCTACCCCTGGGCAGCTGGTATTAAACCTTAGGGCATTAATTGATAAATTCTGTGGCTGGCACAGAATTCCCCTTTGAACAGGGCATCACCATAGCAACTGGGGATCTTCCATTGGTGCCTTTGCACCAAGAAATTCCCAAGAGGTATTGCCTGTGGCTCTGGGAAGTTTAAGACCCATAATTCATTTACTGTTCCCAACATGCAGAGACCACAAATCACTGTGGAGCAGTGATCAAAATGATAGAAAAATGTTTGAGAGCATCTGTCCTTGACTATGTACAACTAAAACAGAATAGGGGACACATCCATAAACTCTTCCAATTTCTTTGTTAGTGTTTTTTCTTTCTCCACAAAGAAAATTTAAGACTGATGACTTCCATGGAGAAAGTAAAACCTGTCACACAAAAATGATATCTGTATTTATAACCCAATTTAAGTATAAAAACATGACATTCCAGACCCCTAGGTGTTGGAGGGGAACAAGGCAATTACAAAGAAAATATTGCTACTTACTCTATGGGTAATATGAACAAATATTAAGAGATATCTCAATTGTCCGTGAATCTTATGCTTCTCAATCACAGATGGAAGATAGCAAAACCTTTATTCTGTAAATTCTTGTACTCATTAATACTCACTATAGGTACCCAGAAGAAAAATTCAGACTTCCCTCTAAGCATATGAAAAGCAGTAGATGATCAAAAAGAAAATTGCATCTCTTGATTTTTGTGCTATGGAATTGTCAGGATTAGGTAATGAAAAGGGAGTATCAATTTCTGTCTCAACTATGTGAGAAATTGTTGTGTTGAACTAAATATTCTTTGATAAGAAATGTAAACTAAAAAAATGTTCAGGAAACAGTGCCAATAGCTGAAGAATCATAACTGCATGTGGAGAATTTTCAATCCTTTACGAACGTGTTTTAAATATTCTGTCAACATGTGTTTCGATTGCCAAATCTTGAAAGAATATGGTCTTTTGGAATATTTTGAAAAACTTTTGCAATAGCTCTATTCAGGACAACCTCATTTATCTGATAGCAGTTCATTCAACAGGGTGTAGTTTGAAGAACTGCTTTTCAAGGTACCAGAAGTACATCCATGAGGAAACAGAATGGCTATGTGCCAGTTGTGAAACCAGGTTACGCTTCTTCATAAGCAAAACACCATGAAGATCCAGAGTACTAGGATCACATTATGACACATTTGTTCTATTCACTTACATATCATCACTCTAAATCCAATCACAAGGACTAAAATAATCATGAAGTGGTTTCCACTGGTTCCAAAGTCACTAAAATAAATGGACTAACCTCACATTTCCATTCACAAAAGAAACTAACTTAGGACTATATAATGAAGATAAAGACTTATAAATATTGTTCTATAGTGTGGCTAATGTTAACCTTTTGCGTTAATATTTATCAAAAAACAAATCAACATTTTTTTAAAAAAACAAGCAAAAGTAAATGAGAGAGAAGAGTAGCTGCCATAGGTTTTATTTTTATAATATTACTTTTAATGTGCACTGAATGCGCAGGGAACCAAGTTAAAACAATACTTAGGTGTACATAATAAAAAAGTAATCTTTTCCATCAGACCCAACTTTTATCTCCAAAGGCACTCATTGTTACTACTTTCTTTAATATTCTTTCTCGAATATTTTATGCACAAATAAATATATACATGTAGACTACTTCTTTAACACATAAATATTAGCATGATATGGAGTCTTTTCTACATCTTGTTTTTTTTTTTTCTTAATCTAAATAGTTTATTCCATTTTGGTGCAAAAAAAATCTTCCTTATTCTTTTTCATATCTATTTGACTTTGCATTGGACGGATTTATAATAATTTATATAAACAGACCCAATCAGTGTACATTTCTAGTGCTGCTATACATGTTCTTATAGATACTTTTTCCTATGCATTTAAAAGTCTGTATGAAAGAAAAATTGAGTTTCAGGGAGAGAGGATATGTATTTACATTTGTAACTACATAGCTAAAGCTGCATTTTGTTCTGATTTTATCAATTTCTGCTCCCATTAAGGGTATGAAAGTATCTGTTTTCCTCATTCTATAGAGTTTAGAACTTATTTATACTAATCTTACAAGTAATCAAATGAAGATTTATTTGCTGCCTCTGAAAAACAGGTAAAAATATGCAGACAGGAGCTCAAATTGAAGGTTTGCATGTTTCCTTTCAATAAGACCAAATATAATCTGCACATGTGGCTCTCCCTTGAACAGATAAAATGATGACATTTTTCACAGGGCCAGGTTTCTCAAAACTAATAATTCTCTCTAGATTTCAGAATGAATCAGTGCAAATAAATCAAAATAAAAGAACCATCATGAATATAAAAGTAAATCAGTAGAAAAATATGCATTTGCTCATGTATATTTTAGAGGTAGATAATGCTGGTAATTAATTTAAAATCATTTAACAGGCATCAAATATTTAATTCCCAAATTACTTGTTCTCTCAGTGTCTTTTTCTCTAACATAAGAAAACCTAGGCTTTTAATTCCACCTAATAAAGCACAGTTGGAAATCAAAAGAAAGCTCTTTAGCAAAAATTTCATTCCTTCAAAACCAGTCTCTCCTTACTACTTTCTTTCTCTATTTTTTTTGAACAACTTTGTAGACTTTAGCATAAAAATACATTGACAATTTCAGTACTTGAGGAATTCCAATACTGCTGTAATAGGTTAAGAAGTTACTTGCTCAGTAATATTTTCCTTAAAGGAAAATAAGATGTTGCAATTTTAAAATTAATCAGTTTAAAATTATTAGATTGATATATTTTTTCCACATGATAGCTTGGCATGATTTTATATAAAAAAAAAATCTATGTGGCTGTGAGGGATTCTCAGTGCCTTCTAAGTGTTACCATTTTTCTCTTTGTTCATAGGATATAACATCAAATTCAAATCAAGAAGGAAATAAGAACTTCTTGAGCATTTTAAGATGGCTGTGCAAAGCCATCTCATGTCTACTGTCCATGCTCATGTTTATGTGCTACTTCATTTCCTCTTGGTTGACTAACCTGTTACGTTTCTTTTTGTGTCATCAAGCACTAGACTTGCTTTGACTCTGATACACCTCAAGTAGTTTTAACCTGACACTGAGGCACAACACACAAAAGTTAAGCAAGAACTCCTTGGGAATCAAAAGTGTTTCTTTAAAGAACTGCTCAACTGAAATTTATCTTCCTAAAAGGTTAAAGAAAAGGTATGAGCTAGGCTGGTCCTCATACCAGTGATTTTGAATGCAAAGATTTGGCATGAGTACCAATTTGACCTCCCTTGACCACTACTATGGTACACAAATATCCAGGCATGACAAGAGAACAGTGACTGGAGGCCAGCTCACCAAGAAATTTAAATTAGGTTCTTGATAGAAGAAGAAATAAGAGACTCATAACTCTTCAGAAAAGGAATAGAACGAAAGACCTGGGGTATATCTCCAGTAAACTCTAAAATACCATGCCCCAAGGACCCTTATCTGTGCAGAATTTGAAAGAAAGTTTTACCAGACATTAAGGATAATCAGCCTCAGCAACTGATAAACTATTAACAGTTCTCATGCACAATGACTGTGTATTGTGTTCATTCTTGCAAGTAAGGTTTTACTTCATGAAAAATACATTTTTGGAAATTTTTTAGAATTATCAGATACTGATATTCTGTAATTCATAAATATTTATGGGTGCCATTGGCTTTCTACATAGCCTGGAATTTAAAAATCTATTTCATCATTTCAGCATTTTTTGTTCATTTATTGTTCACTGATTCCAATAGTACCTTCCCACTATGAACCATGATCAGTAATTTTGTCACATAAAATGAAGCACTTTCCAGCTCTCTTTCAATAACACAAAATTGTATACTTATCACCAAAAATTAAAGACCCCATCCCATAGTGTTTGGCATACTATTCAGAATCTAGTGCCAACTAACTTCTAATTGCATCTTTTATTTAGAGATGTACATTCTGTATTTCAGACATTAGAAACTTGCTAAAGTTTTTCCTTTTCCCATGAAACTCTGTACAATTGTTCTTAGCTGTACACCTGGAACCCTACTACTGCTTCCTCACAGTAAATCACATGTCCTCTCCTCTGTGAAGCCTCACTAATAATGATGACAAAACTAGTAAGGTGTCAATTCACTACTGTCTCCCAAATCTATTAGACTTTGGCTTAACCTATATTATAATTATTTTTCACTTTATTTATGTCTTTCATGAGAGTAGTAGTTAATTTTCAGGAATTGATTTTCATATTTACCTTTCTAATATCCACATGCTATTTGACTCATGGTAAGAGAGAAAGAGAGAGAGAGGGAGAGAAACTTCTACCTGAAGGGGTAAATTTAAAAAAGAGGTGTAGTTTAAGCTGGACAGGGTACTTTTAGAAGCCTGAGGGCAAAGAAGCAGTGAAAATAGCTCCAGTTTAGATGAGAAAATTCAATGGAGGCAAATGGTCCTGTTGACTGAAGCCAAAGGTATCCTCCACTCTCCCCCAAACAGCAACAAAGGTTAGCTCTCAAGAGCATCTTAGTCAACCCAGCACACTATGGAAGGGGCAGCAGGCTGTTATTATGGGAAAAAAAACTTACTCTTGATGCCAATTGGCCTTGCTGCACCAATGGTTGTGCCAAAACCACTATCTGTGTTCTTACAGAATGCCTTGTCCATGACATTCCACATTTTTTTATTTTAGTTTAAAGGACACATAAAATTTGTACATATTTATGAGCTTCAGTACAATAATCTGATACATGTATATCCATTCAGTGTTGCCTCTGATCAAGGAATGCATGGAGGGCAGTGAAAAGCCCATGCTATGGGATCCACTGCTTTACTTGCTCTCCACATTCTGGAGCAGGTGGTCTCAGGGTTGTCAAAAAGGCTTTTCGAAAACTCAGTTGCAGAGCTACCTAGGTGGTGATACCTTGCAGGGTGAAGCAAGGTTCCCAGAGGGATACAGATGCTCTGAGTCAGCACCCAGGATACGGTGTTTTGTTGTTGTTGTTGTTGTTGTTGCTGTTTTGTTTTGTTTTCTCCATAGATAGTTTTCACAAGTTCTAGAATAATGGGGTGGAAATGGGAGTGGCACCCCAGACTGTTAGCCCTAATAACCCATTAGAAAATTTATTGCTTCCTGTTGCTATTATCCTGTGCTCTGCTGGCCTAGAGGTTTTAGCTCCAAAGGGAAAAATGCTACTACCAGAAGACATAACAATGATCCATTACTCTGGAAGTTAAGACAGCCACCCAGACAGTTTGGGGTAACTCATGCCTCTGAATCAACAGGCAAATAAAGAAATGCTAGCTAGTGTGATTACCCTGACTACCAAGGGGAAGTTAGACTATTGCTCCATCATGAATAATGTGTCTGTAATGCAGGAGATAGGTCTCTTAGGGCATCTTGTAATATTACCATGTCCTGTGATTTAGGTCAATTGAAAACTATAACGACCTAATTCAAGAAGGACTGCTAATGGACTAGACCTTTGGGGAATGAAGTTTTGAGTCAGTTTACTCAGCAGAGAACCATGACTACTGAGTGCTTTCTGAAAGCAAAGGGAGTACACAGAGGATAGAGGAAGCAGCTAATTCTCCAAATATGTGACTACCCATGGAAAAAAGGACTACAACTGTCATGAGCATGTCCTCCTTATTCTGTTATGAATGTTTGTGTGTGTGTGTGGTAATCAAATGTCTTTGTTTTCTTCCCTCTCTTAATTTCCTTCCTACATGTAACACAAGATATGTTGACATTATATTATAGTATTAAGAACTGTTAATTATACACCATAATATTTAAGATATGGATATCAATGAGAAGAGTGAACGTCACACAAGGACTTTACTTCCTCTTCCAGGGAAGGAATGAGTGCTATTGGTGAATGAAGAATAGTTGGACCCTTGTAGGTAGAATTATGCCTTGTGATTGCTTTTATTTGGAGATTAAATGTGTTTCCACAAGGCACATGTGGATGCCAAGTTGAAAGATGAGCTTGTGATGGTTAATTGTATATGTCAATTTGCCTGGGCCGCAGGGTGCCTAAATATTTGGATGAACTTTATATTGGGTGTGTCTGTGAGGGTGTTTCTGAATGACGTTAACATTCAAAAAGACAAACCAGGAAAACACAGATTTTCTTCCCTAATGCCAGTAAATCTCATCCAGTTAATTGATCTGAATAAAACAAAAGACAGAGTTAAAAGATGTTCTTCAGCCTGGCTGCTTTAGCTGAGACATTGTTTTTCTATCCTGGACTGAAAGTGGAACTTATGCCCTAAACATGTACATATCTCTACATATGGAATATATAAGTATGTATGATTTTATTGTTTGTTTTTGTTTTTTATTATACTGGGAATTGAACCCTTGGGTGCTCTGCCACTGAGCTACATCCCCAGACCTTTTTATTTCTTATTTTGAGACAGGGTCTCACTGCCTCACTAAGTTGCTGAGGGTGGCTTCCAACTTGTGATCTTCTTGCCTCAAACTCCTGAGTTGCTGAGATTACAGTTGTGCTCCAACATATCCTGCTAAATATGTATGTTTTGTATTTATGTAAAACATAAGAGACACTGCTGCTACCACCACCAACACCACTGTTGTGACCCAGAGTTCGCCTAGGGGTCTTCTCTCTGGGTGATGCTGTCCCCACAACTGCAGCCACCACCACCACTGCCCCACTATAGCTGTCACTGACCCCTGCCATCCCACCCAGAGATCTGCTGCCAGGGAGACTCCAGGATGGGTTGCATGGAGCTGCATCCATCTTGGGACACTAGCCAAGGCCTGGAGGCCGGGAGTCCAGCAGGTTTGCCACCCCGCCATCTTGGTACACAGCCACCTCTGTCTGTGGTCCTGACCTGGAGGTTGAGTGTTGGAGTGCCTATGGGTTTAGCTGCACCTGGGGTATTTGTGGTGGGAGTGCTTGTGGCCACCATCTTGCTGCGTCTCAGGGACTCTCCTTTGTGTGAGTATATCCCTTGTGGTCTCTCTGTAGGAATAAGATCTTGGGGCTACAACATGGCTGAGCCTGGGGTATATGAAGGCCAGATCTGTGGGATGGTGATTGGGTCTGTGTTGGCCATTCTGGCCCTGGCAATCCTGTGAAAGTCAGAGACAGGGCTGAAAAAGTTTTGAGCACTCACAGAGACAGTTCAATTTTCTATCAAGATTTATTTTATTTATTTATTTATTTTTAATTCTCTAACATCTCTACCATATTTGGAGAAAGGCGTTTTTTATGCATCAGTTTGTGGAGGATGGTGGCATATGAATGGTATTTTGCAGTTTTATTATATTCTTATGTTTTTTTTCTTTTTATGCATTCTTTTTCTTGTCTAGTTCCCTGGAGTCTCTTTCTACCTTTTTTCCAATCCAAAGGTAATCTCTGTCAGTTCCTCTTCCACTTTTCCTGTGGATTGCTACTTCTATCTTCTCTCTTTCTCCCTCGTGAGCATCACATCCTATACTATTTCTGTTTTTTTCATTTTCCACCTTGGAATTGTAAACCCTTTTAGAAATTTTTCTTTTCATATTGTAGACAGTGATTGAACTCATTTCTGTTTATTGTGAGAAAGCAGTAGATGCCTTAGTGAGAGCTATTAGGTTTAAGGCTATATATTGTTTACACTGGGTGCTGTTGGTATTGCTCTCCCCCTTAAAGGTGAAGTACTAGAAACCTTCAGGGACAATATAAGTCTACATTGTAGAATCTGTACTGCCTCAGATACATACTACTAGATGGGAAAACACACAAACAATATGAAAAAATAAGGGAAAAAAGCATCCCAAACAAACCAAGAGGCTCCAATAACAGAATGCACTAACAACACAGTACAAAAAATGTCCAAGAAGGAGTTTAGAATGTACATCATTAAATTGACCTGCAAAGTAGAGGATGATATAAAGAGTGAAATCAAAGAGAAAACACAGGAAGTAAAAGGTTCAATAAAAAATTAGAGATTTTTCAAAAAGCAGAAATCCTTGAAATGAAGGAATCAATAAAACAAATTATAAATTCAATGGAAAGCATCACCAACAGACTAGACCACTTGGAAGACAGAACCTCAGGCAATGAAGACAAAACATATAATCTTGAAAATGAAGTTGACCATGCAGAGAAGATGTTAAGAATCCATGAACAGAAATTCCATGAATTATCCGATAACATGAAAAGACCAAACTTAAGGGTAATCAAGATAAATGAAGGAGCAGAGATACAAACTAAAGGAATGTATAACCTTTTCAATGACATAATATCAGAAAATTTCCCAAACCTAAAGAATGAAATGGAAAATCAAATGCAAAATGCTTGCAGGACCCCAGATGTAAAAAATTACAGCAGGCCCACACCACGGCATATTATAATGAGAAAGACTAAGATATAGACTAAGGCTAAAATATTAACAGCTATGAGAGAATAACACAAAATTATATAGAGGGGGAAACAAATTCAAATCTCAACTGATTGCTCAACCCAGACCCTCAAAGCTAGGAGGTCCTGGAATAATATATTTCAAGTTCTGAAATAAAATGGATGCCTCACTTACAAATAAAAATGCATTAGATTTATGAGCATTAATTTTATATCCTGCTACATTGCTAAATTCATTAATGAGTTCCAGTAGTTTTCTGGTGGAATTCTTAGGATCTTCTAGATAGAGAATCATGTCATCAGCAAATAGGGATAGTTTGATCTCTTCTTTTCCTATTCGTATTCCTCTAATTTCTTTGGTCTGTCTAATTGCTCTGGCTAGAGTTTCAAGAACGATGTTGAATAGTAGTGGTGAAAGAGGGCATCCCTGTCTTGTTCCAGTTCTCAAGGGGAATGCTTTCAATTTTTCTCCATTTAGAATGATGTTAGCTGTAGGCTTAGCATAAATAGCCTTTACAATGTTAAGGAATGTCCCCACTATCCCTATTTTTTCTAGTGTTTTGAGCATGAAGGGATGCTGTATTTTATCAAATGCTTTCTCTGCGTCTATTGAAATAATCATGTGGTTCTTGACCTTAAGTCTGTTGATGTGGTGAATTACATTGATTGATTTCCGGATGTTGAACCAACCTTGCATCCCTGGGATGAAACCCACTTGATCATGGTGCACTATCTTTTTAATATGTTTTTGTATGCGATTCGCTAAAATTTTGTTAAGAATTTTTGCATCAATGTTCATTAGAGATATGGGTCTGAAATTTTCTTTCCTTGATGTGTCCTTCTCTGGTAAGTGATGCATCCTCTGAGAGAGAAATTAGGAAGACTACCCCATTCACACTAACCTCAAAAAAAATAAAATACTTGGGAATCAATCTAACAAAAGATGTGAAAGACCTCTACACTGAGAACTACAGAACACTAAAGAAAGAAGTTAAAGAGCATCTGAGAAGATGGAAAGATCTTCCATGTTCTTGGATAGGCAGAATTAATATTGTCAAAATGGCCATACTTCCAAAAATGCTATACAAATTCAATGCAATTCCAATTAAAATCCCAATGATGGACCTTATAGAAATAGAGCAAGCAATCATGAAATTCATATGGAGGAATAAGAGACCCAGAATTGCTAAAGCAATCCTTAGCAAGAAGAGCGAAGCAGGGGGTTTCACAATACCAGACCTCCAACTATACTACAGAGCAATAGTGACAAAAACAGCATGGTATTGGTACCAAAATAGGCAGGTAGATCAATGGTACAGAATAGAGGACACAGAGACAAACCCAAATAAGTACAGGTATCTCATACTTGACAAAGGAGGCAAAAACATGCAATGGAGAAAAGACAGCCTCTTCAACAAATGGTGCTGGGAAAACTGGAAATCCATATGCAGCAAAATGAAACTAAACCCATATCTCTCACCCTGTACAAAACTCAACTCAAAGTGGATCAAGGACCTAGAAATCAGACCAGAGACTCTGCACCTAATAGAAGAGAAAATAGGTCCAAATCTTCATCATGTTGGCCTAGGACCAGATTTCCTTAACATGACTCCCAAAGCGCAAGAAATAAAAGCACGAATCAATGATTGGGATAGAGTGAAACTAAAAAGCTTCTTCTCAGCAAAGGAAACAATCAGCAATGTGAAGAGAGAGCCTTCAGAGTGGGAGAAAATCTTTGCCACACACACTTCGGACAGAGCACTAATCTCCAGAATCTACCAAGTACTCAAAAATCTTTACACCACGAACACCAATAACCCAATCAATAAATGGGCCAAGGAAATGAACAGACACTTTACAGAGGAAGATCTACAAGCAATCAACAGATTTATGAAAAAATGTTCAACATCACTCGTTATAAGAGAAATGCAAATCAAAACCACCTTAAGATTTCATCTTACCCCAATTAGAATGTCTTTTATCAAGAACACAGGCAACAACAGGTGTTGGCGAGGATGTGGGGAAAAGGGTACACTCATACATTGCTGGTGGGAGTGCAAGTTGGTGCAGCCACTCTGGAAAGCAGTGTGGAGATTCCTTAGAAAACTTGGAATGGATCCACCATTTGACCCTGCTATCCCACTCCTTGGCTTATACCCAAAGGACTTAAAATCAGATTGCCTCAGTGATGCAGCCACATCAATGTTCATAGCGGCTCAATTCACAATAGCTAGATTATGGAATCAACCTAGATGCCCTTCAGTAGATGAATGGATAAAGAAACTGTGGTATATATACACAATGGAATATTACTCAGCCATAAAGAAGAATAAAATTATGGTATTTGTAGGTAAATGGATGATGTTGGAAACTGTTATGCTAAGTGAGATCAGCCAATCCCAAAAATCCAAAAGCCGAATGGTCTCTCTGATATATGAATGATGATGCATAATGTGGGGGGGAAAGATGGCAAGAATGGAGGAAAGATAGCTAGCATAGAGGGAAGGGAGGGGTGGGGGTGGGTGGGGGATAAAATTAATAACAGAATGTGTGACAGATACCATTGCCCTGTGTACATGCATGAATGCACAGATGGTGTGACTCTACCTTGTGTACAAACAGTGAAACAATAGCTGTACTCCATTTGTGTTCAATGAATCAATAAGTAAATAAAAGAATAAAAAAAAAAAAAAATAAAATAAAATAAAATGGATGCCAACAAAGAATTTTATATCCAGCAAAATTAAATTTCAGATTTGAAAATGAAATAAAAACCTTCCATGATAAACAAAAGTCAAAAGAATTCACAACTAGAAAGCCTGCACTACAGAATATTCTCAACAAAATATTCCATGAGGATGAAGTGAAAAAAAAAAAAAGTGAAAATCACCAAACAGAAGAATAACACTAAAGGAATAGTCAATCAAAGGAGAAACTAAGTCCAATTAAAAACCAGAAATAAATCAAAATGACTAGGAATACAAATCATATCTCAATAATAACCTTGAATGTTAATGGCCTAAATTCATCATTCAAAAGATAGACTGGCAGATTGGATTAAAAGACAAGATCCAACAATATACTGTCTCATAGAGACATCTAGGAAAAGAAATCCATAGACTGAAAGTGAAAGGATGGGTAAAGACATATCACTCATGTGGATTGCATAAACAAGAAGGAGTTTCCATCCTCATTTCGATAAAGTGGACTTGAAGCCAAAGTTAATCAAAAGAAATAAAGAAGGACATTTCATACTATTCAAGGAAATTATACATCAACAAGACATAACAATTTTAGATATTTATGCCCCAAACAATTGAACATCTATGAACATTAAACAAACCCTTCTCAATTTCAAGAATCAAAAAGACCACAACATAATACTGGGTCACACTAACTCTTCTCCCTCACTACTGCACATATCTTCCAAATAAAAACTAAATAAACTATAGAATTAAATAATACAATCAATAATTTAGACTTAACAGACATATATATACTATTCCATCCAGAGAAAATACACTTTTTTTCTCAGAAACACATGGATCCTTCTCTAAAATAGACCATATCTTACATCACAAAGCAACTCTTAGTAAATACAAAAAAATGGAGATAATATTCCATATTCTGTCAGATCGTAATTGAATGAAACTAGAAATCAATGATAAAATAAAAAATAGAAGCTACTCTAACACCTGGAGACTAAATACACTATTGAATGAGGAATGGATAGTAGGAAAAAATCAAGGGTGGAATTAAAATATACTTACAGGTAAATGAGAATGCCAATACAACATACGAAAATCTCTGGGACACTCTGAAGGCAGTACTAAAAGGAAAGTTCTTGCATTGAGCTCATTTATTGAAGGAATAAAAAGTCAACAAATAAATGAATTAACATTACATCTCAAAGCCCTAGAAAAAGAACAAATCAACACCAAAAATAGTAGAAGACAGGAAATAATTAAAATCAGAGCTTAAGTCAATGAAATTGAAACAAAAGAAACAATCAAAAATGACAAAACAACAACTTGGTTCTTGAAAATTAAAAAAAAAATTGATAAACCCTTAGCCACACTAACAAAGAGAAGGAGACAAAAAATCAAATTACTAAAATACATGTTGAAAAAGGAAATATCACAATGCACACAACTGAAATACAGAAAATAATTAGAAACTATTTTGAAAATGTATACTCCAATAAAATAGAAAATCTAGAAGACATTAACAAATTGCTAGAAACATATGACCTACCCAAACTTAATCAGGAGTTCATACACAATTTAAACATATTAGTTTCAAGTAGTGAAATAGAAAACACCATCAAAAGTCTACCAATCAAGAAAAGCCCAGGACCAGATAGATTCTCAGCCAAGTTCAACAAGACCTTCAAAGAAGAATTAACACCAATATTCCTCAAATTATTCCATGAAATGGAAAAGGAGGGAACCCTTCCAAACTCATTCTATGAGGCTAATATCAACCTGATACCAAAACCAGGAAAAGACACATCATTAAAAGAAAACTTCAGACCAATATTCCTAATGCACACAGATGCAAAAATTCTCAATAAAATTCTGGCAAATTGCATGCAAAAACATTTAAAAAGATAGTACACCAGGATCAAGTGGAATCCATCTCAGGGATACAAGGATGGTTCAACATACATAAATCAATAAACATAATTTATCATATCAATAGACTTAAAAGAAAGAATCATATGATCATCTCAATTGATGCAGAAAAAGCATTTGACAAAATACATCACCCCTTCATGTTCAAAACACTAGAAAAACTAGGGATAGTAGGAACATACCTCAAAATCATAACACCCATATAAGCTAAACCCAAGGACAGCATAATTCTAAATGTAGAAAAATTGAAAGCCTTCCCTCCAAAAACTGTTAAGAAGACAAGCATGCCTTCTTTCACCACTTTTATTCAACATCATCCTTGAAACCCTAACCAGAGCAATCAGACAAAAGAAATTAAAGGGATACAAATAGGTAAAGAAGAACTCAAACTATCACTATTTACTGATGACATGATTCTATATTTAGAAGATCCAAAAAATTCCACCAGAAAACTTCTAGAACTAATAAATGAATTCAGCAAAATAGCATGATATAAAATCAACACCCATAAATCAAATGTGTTCCTATACATCAGTAATGAATCCACTGAAAGAGAAATTAGGAAAGCTACCCCATTCACAATAGGCTTAAAAAAATAAAATACTTGGGAATAAATCTAACAAAATAGGTGAAAGACCTCTACAATGAAAACTACAGAACACTACAGAGAGAAATTGAAGAAGAACTTAAAAGATGGAAAGAACTCCCATGCTCCTGGATAGGCAGAATTAATATTGTTAAAATGGCCATTATACAGATTTAATGCAATTCCTATTAAAATCTCAATGACATCCTAGAACTAGAAAAGGCACTCATGAAATTCATTTGGGAAAATAAAAGACCCACAATAGCCAATGCAATCCTTAGCAAAAAAAGTAAAGCAGGAGTCATCACAATACCAGACCTTAAACTATAATACAGAGCTACAGTAACAAAAACAGCAAAGTATTAGCACCAAAACAGACACACAGACCAATGGTATAGACTAGAAAGCACAAAGACAAACCCACAAAAACACAGTTTTCTCATACTAGACAAAGATGCCAAGAACATTCACTAGAGAAAAGATAGCTTACTCAATAAATGGTGCTGGCAAAAATGGAAAGCCACATTGAACAAAGTGAAATTAAGCCTCTATCTCTCACCCTGCATGAAACTCAACTCAAAGTGGATCAAAGACTTAGACATTAGAACAGAGACCCTGTGCCTAATAAAGAAAAAGTAGGACCAAATCTTCAACACGTCAGTCGAGGATATGACATCCTCAACAAGACCCCTAAATGCATTCTACTTTCATGTATTACTAATTAGAACAAATTTTAATTTTTTAAAAAAATAAGTTGTATTGACTTTATATTGTAGTATTTAAGTATTGTTAATCATACACCTTAATATGCACGTTGTAGGATATCAAGGAGAAGAGTAAACATTACTCAAGGACTTTATCTCTTCTTCTGGGGAAGTGGTTAGTGTTTTGATTTTATGTATATAAAATACAAACATAAAACAATCAGCATAAAATTTGAAGACAAAGCACTCTACTGTGTGTGTGTGTGTGTGTGTGTGTGTGTGTGTGTGTGTGTGTGAAATTTCTTTTTTTGTTTTTCTGGAGAAACCTAACATATCTCTTATCAATAAATCTCACCTGATTCAACTCATGTGTCCTGTTCTCTATATTCAAGTGCACTTCCTGGCAGGTGAAACTTTTACCTCACCTTTTGGAGACTGCTGGGATTTGAGTCTAGTTATAGGTTTGGAAGCAAAGAAGAGCAGTACACATAGGTCCTGATGGAAATCAGCAGTTCATTTTTTGCAAAGTGACTTCCTCCAGGGAGGCCACAATTAGTGCTTCAAGATGAGGAAGACTAATCTCTTTATAAATGAATTTTATAATATTTTTCAAAATTTGTTGTTCTTTTCATACACACACACAAACATAAATATCTCACCTTACAATTGAGCATTTTCCACATATTTCTGATTAATGCATTCTTTTACTTGGATATGTACTGAATACTTTGAAAAATCACTGGATAATAATAATTAAACATTTTCTACATGTTTTTCATAAAACAAATTTTCATGTTTCCTAACAAATCAGCAAAGAAGAAAAACAAATCTCAGATTGAACTTAAAGAACTCATTATCTTGCAAGAGAGTCTAAATACAGTCATACAAAGTACAATATTTTAGATGTCATTTTTATTTTATATCAATTTGCATTCACTTTTTCTGTATGCATATTAGTGGTTCATGTCTTCCTCTAACCCTATCAGACTTATCACAATACATTCTTTCCTTCATACATCAAAAACTGCCAATTGAATTCAACATACATTTTTTCCTGATTTGTTTTCAGAACAAATTCACTTTTACTATTTTTTTTACTGCAATGGTATGCATTATATGTGTATAAAATATATTTATTAATATACATATTATTAATAGGTAATATAAAGCACAAAGATGGGAAGTTATACTCCATGTACATATAATATGTCAACATACAATCTATGGCCATGTATATCTAAGAAACACAATTTAAACATTTTTTAAAAAATAAATAAACTTGACTCCAGGCTAGGCATAAACAAAAAGCATTGTATTCATGTTCCAATGAGCTGCAAGCCTGGTCCAGCCCAGAGCACTGGATGAACAGACTAGCTAGGGCATATCCATGAGCATAATGCATTTGGAACCAAGTAGAAGCTTTGGAATGATGGTGCTGTGGTTTGAATGTGTCTCCCCAAGAGCATGTATGACAAACTTAGTCCCCAGTACAACAGTGTCAGAAGGTGAAGGTTGACAGGACGTGTTGCAAGCACTCTACTTGAGTAGATGAATGCCAGTTGAAAGAGGACTGTAGGCTGATTTTGATCTCTTCCTCTCTCTAGTCCTATCTTTGCTATTCTCTCATGGGATCACACAGCAGGAAGGTCCTCACCAGACACTGGCCCCTTCATGTTGGACTTCCCAACTTCCAGAAAGATGAGTTAATAAATTTTTGTTCACTATTTTAAAAAGTAGGTAATATATTAATGTGTATAATTATTCTGGTTTTTGAATATGAAGTATCCTCCCAAACCTTCTAGTAGTACAGGAATACTTAGAGGTTAAAGGATTAGATTGTGGAAGCTATAACATAATCATTCCATCCTGGTTTGAATGGGTTGGCTTTGTGATAGGCAGGTGGGGCATGACTGGAGGAGGTGGGTCAAGAAAGCAGTGCCCTAGGAGTGTACACCTTCCCTGTGACTCCTTTCCCTTTCCTTAGTTCTCTCCTTTCTGACCCCACCACGAGCTGAGCAGTTTTACTTCACTAAGTCCTTCTTGCATCATATGCTGCCTCACCTTTGGCCCAGAGCAATGAATCCATCTACGAACTGTGACCTCTTGAACCATGAACCCCAAATAAACTTTTTCTCCTCTAAGTTGTTCTTGTCCAGGCCTTTTGATAACAGCAACACAAAGAAGCTGATAAAAAAAAAATATATATATATATATAATATTTTTATTCTAGCTTATATATATAATTATGTATTTATCTATGACAATTTTACAGCCCCCTCCAAAAAATGACTTAGCACTATACTATACTGATAATATAAAAGTGAGGGCAAGATAAAGAAATCCTCCTTCCATGAAATATAATCTCTGTGAAATATAAGATTACTACAACATTATTATTTTTAATGAGAGAAACAAATGTGAAAGTATATATAGTTGAATGTGGGAAAAAAGCAATGAGAAAACATGTGACTAGAGTACCAGGCCCATGTGTCATAGGCAGGATTTCAAGATGCCCCCGAAGATTCCCATTCCCTGGTACACATGCCCAACGTAAGTCCATGCTCTTGACTCTTAGCCAGGTTTGTGGGTATGATTATGTTGCATTGTAAAGATAAAGGGATTTCACAGTCACAATTAAATTCCCAAATCCACTGACTCTAACAAAAACGGGGATCATCTTAGATGGGTCTGAGTTAATCAGATTATTCCTTGAAAGAATCCAAATACCCAATCAGCACCAGATACTTTACAGTTCAATTGACCTTGAAAGAAGCAATCCACAATGCTATAGAGAAGATCATGTGGCACAAAATTGCAGGTCCCTCTGGGAGATAAGAGCATTAGTCCTGCAACTACAAGGAACAGTATTCTGCCAATGATGTAAAAGAACTTAGAAAAGGAACTGAACTCCAAACAAGAATGCAGCTTCACTCACACCTGGATTTGGATTTTGTGAGACAAGATCATCTTGTGATCATTTTGTGAGACAAGAGTACATCTACAGTGTTCCTGAATTTTCAACTTACAGAAACTAAGAGTTAATAAATGGTTCCATTTAAGGATCTAATTTGCAATAACTTTCTATATATAAAGCAATAGAAAATTAATACACCTTGCAAAGAAGACAGTCAAAAATTCAAAATGGATTCACCAACGTTTCATTTTAAGATAATTTTCAAAATGGTTCAGAAGTTTTTTCTAAGTGCTTTCTCTTTTGATCCCAGCTGATGGTGCTTATTTTAAGCATTTCTGTCTTTCCCCAAAGAAATGTGCTGCTAGCTATACCTGCTAGCAAAATAGGCAAGCAGCCAAGTCACAGACAAGAAGGGAGTCTCACTTTCAGTGATATCTACTGAGACAAGAGATGATCAAGCCAGCTTTGAGTGTTTCCACAGGTTGGCTTCTTTAAGATTTCAGTTTACATTCTTATCAGACTTCATCTCTTTTCATCACTCAGACATGAATTCTATAAATTCAATAAACCAATGATCTTCAAATCATTTGGGCAGATCTGCATGCTTATTGGAAAATGTCTCTTCTACAGGAATTTATTTGGTGGAATTATATCTTTCTAAAATATTTTCTTTCAACTCCAAATGTAAGTACCTAACGTCCCTATGTGTGAACTGGAGAGTCACTATACACACACTTGACTTTTCATTCGATACCTTCTCTTGCTGACTAGAGCAGGAAAGTATTTTTTTTTATAGTTCTAGGTCAATTGCAATTGCTTTGTTTACATAACTTAACACAAGTCCAAATTAATATGTGGCAATATTTAAAGCTTTTCAACTTTAAATGCATTGCATACTCCAATAGAATCATTAGTTATTTTTGCATTGATTATGATCCAATCAATCAAGTTCACTACTGATCTTTCAATAGTTCCCATCAGTCAGCTACTGATCAGTACAGCAACTACTAGTTACAGTGACAACTTAAATCAAAATTTAAATTAAACAATCTAAAAATTAATTGCCTCAGTCTTACTAGTCACATTTCAATTGCTCAATAACCACCTGTGGCTAGTGGCTCCCACTTTAGACAATGCAGATTATAGAATATTTCATCACTGCAGACAATTTTTTTGGATAATACTGAATTAAGTCTAGATTCTCAAGCATTTTATTAAAGTGCTTCATAATTTACATCTTTTTATTTTATTTTATTTTTATTATTTGTGTTTGTACTAGGAATTTAACAGAGGAGAACTTCGCACTTTACCACTGAACTGTATTCTGAACCTCTTTTTGAGGCAGGCTTTTACTAAGTTGCTAAGGTTCTCGCTAAGCTCCTGAAGCTGACCTTGATTGTGATCCTTCTGACCAACTGACTGAGTTGCTAGAATTACAGGTGTGCCACTGCTATTGACTTCTGTTTTTAATCTAATTTCCCTCTTTCTGCCACATTTAACCAGTGGTCTACTTTCTAAAATACTTACCATTCACAAATCAAATATTATGGAAATATTGAACATACCATTTTTATAATAATTAATATTCACTTTCTTATCCACCTGATGGATTTCTGCTAATCCTTTGATGGCCATCTCTAACATCACCTCCTATGAACTACCTTTCTTTTTATCATTAAGCATAGAAAAACATTTCCTCTTTTGTGATCCCACTGATGGATTTGTCCTGTTATAGACCATGTTCACATGAGTTTGTCCAATTATAGATCAAGATCCTCTAGAGGAAAGGGACCTTGTATTTTCGTCTTTATATTCCCCCACACCAGACGTATAGCAGGCAGCAAATACTTATTAGTTTATTCATTCATATTTATTGTTCTCCTACTATTTGTTTATTAATGATGAGATAATAGCTTTGTTCACTAATTATGAACAGAAACCCAAAATCTACATTGCTAACCAAAAGTTGACTGTATAAGAAGAGAGCTATTGAAAGAAGGGTGGAGCAAGAAGCTGATGTAAGCAAGCGATGGCTTGGCAGATAGTGAAACATATATATCTTACAGTTCTACAGTTCTTGGCTCCCAGAAAAAGTGGCAGGTAGTCAGAAAACTGAACAAGTCTGTAAATTTTCCTGGATGATTAAAGGGTGGAGTAGGGCAGAGCTATCCCACACATTGTCATTTCATCATTGTTTAGGTAAACCGCCCTGAATTTAAAATACATTCACTAGGACATTTTCATACATTCCTATCATATAATTTTCCATTATGTTGCTCTAATTCCACAAAGTGGTTTATTGAAGAGAGAAAAATAAATTCTAAGATGTGCTATTTGTAAATGTTGCACTTACAGTTATGAATAAAAATATTGTTTCACTGTCTAGATGTGAGTCATACTTTTTTATTTGTTTGTTTTGGTAGTCTTTAGAAAATCAAAATTCTCTAGTAGCTTCCTCTGGCAAAAACAGGAGAGCTCTACAGATTTTAGTTCTAGCAGCCTGCCATCAGTCACAGAGCTGGAAAGGCCTTCTAGCACAGAAGACTGTCTGAGTGACGCAAATGCGTCCTTTTCAAGGGTCTTGGAACATGCAATCACTTGGCTGACATCAAATGTTTCTAGAGGAAAGGAATCCTCAAGTCCAATAGACCAGAGGGTCTTCTGGCTCTGCCAAGAAGAGTGACAGAGGCCATAAAACTGTCTGCTCTCCTCTTCTGCTAAATGTCTTGCCAGAAATCACACAGACTCCGAGCTGTTGAAAATACGGCTGCTTTATTTCAAACTGCAGCATTCAAGAGATGCTGCTTCCTACTCTCTCACTCCATCTGCTGGAGCTTACTCAAAACACTGATCTGGTTAACACTCAGCTAGAAAATTGCATTCCAGAGTATCATCCACTCCCTTATTTTTTCCCCTTGAGAATCAACTCCTCAGGGAGTCTGACTGTCAGCAATTCGAATTTGTTTGCAAAATATTTTTAAGGAAAAATAAAGTAATGGATAGGCCAAAGGAAGCCAAGTTCATTCTGAACACCATTCACTTTTTGAACTTCTTTTCCAGAATAGCTTTAGGTTTTTTGCCATTTTTTTTTTCTAGGACATTCCACCTTTTCTACTTTGACATGGCAATTCGTGGTTATTATATCAGTCACTTGAAGTAAAGGAATGGATGCTCTATTTGAAGTCAGATAACAAAAATTCAGTGCTGTCCTATAAGCCTTAAGATCAGACATTTGCCAGGATTCTCAACATTCAGTGTGTTACGAGCAGATACTCTTAAGTTGTTTTCATTAAAAATTCTGCTGGAACAAAAGACATTCTCTAAAATACAGTTGGCCCTGGGGAAGGTGTGGCAGATTTTCATTTTAAAAAGTTATTACTTAAGAGTTCCTGACCATGGGTTTTTAATGCCTTCAAGTTAAAAGAAAAAACACTATAGAATATAATTACTCCCCAACATTCCTCTAAACACCCCTTGTACTAAATGTTGCTGACTTGATGTTCATTTCTATATTTCTTTCGTGAAAATCACAAATCCAAACACAGGGTACACAGTCTGACCTGTATATCAGCAAGTTCCAAAATCGTTGAAAACTGCATCTGTACTGAACATATACAGAGCTAGTATCTTCTCATAATTTCCTGAACAGTATAACAACTATTTACATAGCATTTGCATTTCATTTGGTATTGTAACTATTCTAATGATTATTCAAAGTATATGGGAAGATGTGCATAGGTTATATGCAAATGCATCATTTTATACAAGGGACTTGAGCATCTGTGGGTTTGGGTACCTGCAGCAAAGCATGGGGAAATCTGGAACCAATCTCTCCCAACTGCCAGGGTAAGGATGCATCTATAATAACTAATTATGGACCCAACCCTCAGTTCTGGCCCTTACCACTCTCCTGTTTGCCTCTTAAATTTGTCTTTGATCTCATTATTTTTTTTAATTTAATAGATTTTATTTTTCAATGTGGTTTTGGATTTCCAAAAAATTAAATAGAAAGAAGTTCCCATACAATCAGTGAACTAATTTTGCTACAATATTATTATCTATTATATTATGAAGTCCATAGTTGACATTTGGGTCTACTTTGTGTGGTATAGATTTGCAAATTTTGACAAACACATAACAACATTTTCCATCATTACCGTGGCATACAGAATAGTTCCCCACTAAAAAGCTTTCTCTTCCACTTTCTCTTTCTCGACTACCACTCACCAGTAATACTTGTACTCTTTACTATTCTGTACTTTTGCCTTTTCCACCGTCATTTAGTTAGAACCATAAAATGTATAGGCCTTTCAGAGTTACTGTAAGGTGCTACTGTCCTTTTGTGATTTAACAGCTCATCTCTTTTTATCTTTGAATAAATATTTCATTCTGTGGATGGAATGCAGTTTGTTCATCCTTCCACCATTGAGTAGCTTCCAGGTTTTGGTGACTGCAAATACAGCTACTACACACGTGTGTGCGTGCTTTTGCGTGGACCTGAGTGTTCACTCATTTAGGTAAACACCTAGAAGAGTGATGGCTGGATAGTATGGTAAGATTGTTTAACTTTGTGAGAAACTTCCCTCCTTTCTTCCAAAGTGGCTAGGCTACCAGCACTGAATGAAAGCTCCTGTTGTTTTGCATCCTCATCATCATTTGATTTGTTAAAGTCTTAGATTTCGTCCATCCTAATAAGTGCACAGAAACCTATTCCTGCTCCCTGTCCTTTTGTCTCTCAGAGTTTTACTATGATCTCTCCATTGCTGACTGGCCTTAGAGCAGGAGCATCCCAGTGAAAGCATCTGCCTTTCCTCATCTCTCTATCTCCAGGGACTACAGGTCTGGCATTAGAGGTTCCTAGAATGTGACCTCCTGACTTCAACTGTCCTGCCTTAGAACCAGCCTCTGTCCAGCTACATCATTCTGAACACTTCATTTCATGGTAGTGTGGCCTTGGGTATGTCACATGATAACTCCAAATACTTACTTCTCTAAAAACAGGATTTTCAATAACCTCCCTGACAGCCTTAAAAGTTTTGGTAAAGAAGAAATCAATAATATGAAGCTATTTTATTTGATGTATAAATGTAGTATACTTTGTATACATACACTATATAAATATCCTTCTCTCTGTCCTCAAATAAATTTTCATGTATTCACTCTTCTCTATTCACTTCATCTTCGGCAACACCAGTGAAACATCCTTTGAAATTTTCAGAACATATATACACATGTGCATATGTGTGCGCGTGTGTACACACACACATACACACACCCACTCTCTCTCTCTAAGTGTCTTAATGGAATATATAAGCCAAATGATAGTAAGGTTTGAAATTTCTTGCACTTGAATGATAATGCACATCAAACGTACCATCTTGAATACAATATTTACTTAAAATTAATTCTCTGTTCAAAAGATTCAAGTGTATTGTCTATTTTTTCAGTTATTTTACACAAGCTATTTTCCAAATATCCAATTATAATTAAAGGAGCTGGTGTTGACAATTGGGTTTGTGGGGCATGGGAATGATAGTAAGTGGTTACCAACAATGCTAAATATTGCTGATGTGACAGAGGAAGAAAGTGAAAGTACCCTCCCTGCATCCCAGAAACTGCACAATATTGTCAAAGCCACTGTATTTCTTTCTCTGATTGTTTTTTAAGACTGCTCACTTTGTCTTTGGTATTCTAAAATTTAATTTTAATGTATATTAGATTGGAGTAATTATTATCCTAATCTTTCAGATCCATTGGGAATCTTAAATCTGTTTCTTTCATTAGTTCATATAGTCCTATAAATATTTTATTCATAACTTCTTCATGTATTGCCTCTCTCCTTTATTCAGCTTCTGCAACATCAATGAAACATACTACACAATTTACAACTTAATCTTCCTTATCTCTTTACCCATCCTACAACTTTTTCCATCTTTGGATTTCTCTATACCAACTTCTAGATAACTCCTTCAGACTAGTCTTTAAGCTCCTCTTTTCTTTTCAGTTTTGTTTGATTTTATTGAAAATTATCCATTGAAGTAATAGTTTTAGTTATCCCATTTTTCTTTCTAGAATGCCACTGTTTTTAAAATTTTTGATAACTTTTTACACTTTCTGTATAGATATTTTCAAGTCAATCTCATTTCTTTAAACAGATTAAATGCATTTTATACTATATCTGCAAAATTCAAAATCTATAGTTTCTGTGGATACATTTTCATTATCCATTATTTCTGCTGATTCTGGCTTACACTGCCTCTATCCTCAAATGCTTGATTTTTTTTAACAGTGTGCAGCTTGGGGTATTGAAAAAATAGCTATATGGATATTTTGTAGATTAAAATAAAAGTCTCCCTCTAAAGATAGGTATTGTCTTCCTGCATGCACCTAGAGGCACTATCACTTTGTGATCACTTTGAAATTTTTCACACCCTAGGAATTTTTGTTTTTGTTTTTTCACTTTGCAATTACTAGGTGATAATAATTGGGGCTACAAATTTGCTATTTAACTCTAACTATGATTACAATTTCTTTGGGCTTTCTCTTTCTATTCAACAAAACTCAGGAAATTTCCCCTAATGTTCAGGGGACAGATTAGAGGGGTACAAAGTTTCTTTGATTTACCATTCCTTTAATTGTGCTGCTCTCTAAAATCCTAACTTAATGTGGAAAAAAAAACTCTCATAAAGTTTCTTTCCTGGGTGGTTGGTAAGTCCTGAGTTTCAAGTTCTATTCCCCTAAAGTTTCAGTTATCAAAACTAAAGTGGAGATTTTGCCTTCAAGACAAAAACAGCAGTATTCCCTTATCACTTGGGTTCCAGGTGATCTTTGCTTGGTAATTCCTTATTGCTTTGTCATCTCTTTGGTGATTTTTGAAAGGTACTTAAAAATATTTTATCAGCATTTGTTATTGGTTTTAACAGGAGGATTGGTCTGAACAACCTAAATGCCATAGCCCTGGGAACAGAAAAAGATGTACAACACTTTCCAAACAAATTGCTTCAACTGAGTTTGAATCTAAGTCTGCTTCGAAGTGGAACAAGACACTGAGAAAACAAACCTAGCTAGAAATTTAAATTCATGAACCCACCCTAGGGTCTCAGAAATAGTGATATCATTATTCTGTAGCAAGTATATACTGGCCCAATTTTTTACAGTGTGCCTTTCAGGGGAAAAAAGTACAGTTGATTTTTCTTTAAAAAATCAACTATGTACTTAAGAAATTTCAGCAATTGTAGGTAGAAAACTAAGGATACTTCTCAAAAAATAACAAAGGATTATACTCAAAGAACCAACTCGACCTAACTTGCAATGATACAAATTAGAATGTAATGGAACAAAGAGAATAAAATCAAAAACATTGCAAACAATCAGAGAAATTGGAGACATTCAAAGCAGTCCTGTCAGAAATTGTTTAAAGTTCATGTCTGTAAAGATTTTACCAATTTACTAATGGATGGTAGACCTGGAATTCCACATTACAACTTCACTCTAAACCAGTCATAAGTTAAATTTTGTTACATAATTCTATGCTAGTTAATTTTAAACTAAATGATGTCTATCACCTTTACTTTTGTTTGAATTCAGCCTTTTTTTAAACCAGTCCCAAGTTAGCATCCCTGCAAAAAACCAATGTATCCAGCTAGTATTTACTAAAGATATAGGAACCAAGAGAGTTTCAATCTTTTTTCAGAATGCAATCAAACCAGACTTATTTCTTGCTGGCTATATGTAGAAAGTAAGATACAGCCATATGAAGGGGAAAATAGATGTTATTTATTTGTTTGTTCTGTTTCGTGTTCTGGGAAGGAACAAGGGAAACTGATTCCATAGCAATAATATAAGTACTTCAGAAGCTTTATAATTACTGACATACACATTTCTTTAAGCTCATTCTGTATTGTTTTAAATCTGTTATATAAATGTTGACCTCTGTAAGACTGCATATGAAATGCTTCATCATAACATTTCAAGGTAAAATGGCTTTTTATGGAAACCCTCATTACTTGAAAGCCTCCATCATCCACTTTCTTGATCAAAATAGGTAGTGACCTGTAAAGCAGCCAAGAAATTTATACTTGGAGTGGCTTTCTGCTGATGGATGAAGGAGCAGGCAAAGATTCTTCCTGGTAAAGTGTAGGCGGGTAATTCTATGTGACAGCCACATTATGAATGAGGCAATATGAGCACGAAGCAGTTCACAGCATTCGCTTCTACCCAGCTCTGCCGATTAAAAAAGCAAGGTGTGGTTCAAAAATTATCTGAACTGCCAGTAACTTTTGGCTTCTCCGAGAAGTCCGCCTATATGAGAATACACTAGAGGTTCTGGAAAGGAAGCCATGTCATCATTGGCAAGAAGACTTCCAGAATTGGCCCCAGTTGGTTTGACTGAGCTTTCCAGTGCAGCATGAAGTCTGGAACTGGTGCATGTAATGGCATGAAGCCCCATATATTAAATTCTGAATATCACTCAGAGCAGTTGTAAGCTTTATCAGAAATCCTAGATACAGGCGTCTTTTCAAGATCTCAAGCACTGAAAGGATCTTTTGTAATATTGCTCACTGTAGAACAAACACTGTTGTCATCAGCAGGTTTGGATCTTCTGGGAGTCTGCACTCTGTCAAGGCTCTTGGCAGAGATTCAGGTAGAGAAACATTTACTTTAAAATGATTAATTATTCCCAACTCAGTTTTGCCAAGGACCATGCTTTTTGTCCTCTCTTTTTAGTCATTGATCCTGAAACACTTCTGCGACTTGCTCAGCTTTCAAATTAACATGTATACTTTGAAAAATATACATACTTGATTAAATCTTTCTTTTCCCTGGAAACAGATCACAACACACTCTGTTGGACAAGCATTGTGTAAATATCTATTTCATTAGTATTATTATTAAATGGTATAATTTAATTAGTCTATTTCTAAACCGCATTTAAGGGCCAGCTGGTAAAACCCATATTCTGAGACATAATCTTGATTTGATAGGGTTTTAATAATGCAGTTACTGTGACAGTATATAGCACTACATATTATAGAAAAATGCCATTAAACTTTTTCACAATCAGCAACAGAATAATCTAAGACTCAGTTATTTTCTAGTATGTGTGACCTACCGCTCAGACTGTAAAATCTGTTATTTCTAAGTATCAACTATGGTACAATTAATTTATACTACTAATAAAATATACTTTCTAATTTTAAGACAAGTGAAAACTTAAGAGGAAGACGTGGTCTGGGTTTTTAGCTCAATGCTAGAGCACTTGCCTCACACATGTGAGGTCTCAGCATCACATAAAAAAATAAAGAAATAAAACAAAGGTACTGTGTCCATCTACAACTAAAAATAATAATAAATAAATTAAAAAGAAGAGGAAGAAGGAAGAAGGGTACTACACGTTGGTTTGTGTTTTGGCCTGTGCATGTATATATGTCTCCAAAAATGACCAGTTAGTGAAATAAAATAATTTATTCACATAACTTACTATGCTTTACATTTTTTTTAATTTAAATATATATTTAGGCCTCAGGTTTTAATATAGTTTACTTTTACTTACACGTGAGTAGAAAACAAAATTAAGCAGCAAGAAAGCATGTGGGTTTAAATTTTCTCCCTATTGTTCATTTTAAGAGAAAGAGTGGATTCCAGGTTCTCCAGAGAAACACAACAAATGGGATATTCTTATTATAAGGAACCAGCTATCGTAATTATGAAAACTGTCAATTCCAAAATCTGTAGAACTGGTGTTCCCTTTTCAATCCAGAATTTGGCAGGCTGCTGTTGGCCCAGGAAGATCTGATATTCCAGTTCTCATGATGTCAGGAAGAAGATTTCAGTTGTTTTCAGGAAAGACTTACTTTTTGTTCTCTTCAGGCCTTCAGATAACTGGATGTGGTCCACTCACATTATGAAGAGCAATCTGCTTTACTCTCTCTACCAATGTAAATGTGAATCCCATCCAAAAACATCTTCATGAAGACACTCAGAATAATGCTTGACAAAATATCTGGCCACCTTTTGGCCCAGGCAAGTGGACATGTAAAATTAACCAGCACACTGTCCAAAGGGAAATTTAGAAGAGATCCACAAACCAGCAGAACTTGCTAGGAAAGCTTGGGTAGCATCAGAAGGGAGCCAAGTCCATGCTGGTCAAATTTTCCCAAACATTTTTAAACCTATCTTGTATCAAACTAATAACTTGTCCAAATGATAATCATATTTGATAGTTAAGAATTATAGAGAGGACCAGTCACTGGAATCTGCCCAGTTTCGAGCACAGGCCTGCTGCGGGAAGCCCCAGCTGTGAACACAGGCCCACTGAGACATCAGGCCCGCCATCTCCAGCACCAAACATAGGACTGTGCCCCATCCCTGGTCTAGTGCCCAGGACTGTGCCCACATCTGACTGACCATCTATCAACAGCAGGTTGCCTTTGCCCAAAAGCATTGATTATTCTTGACCTGGAGGCAGTGGGACAGCACCCTTCTTGGGACACTAGATTATCAAGTAACTCTCAGGCATCAGACTACTGAAAAATAGGAGGATTGAACAGTACAGTATAATTTTATTGCAGAACTTTTTAAAATGGTAGTATTATTACAATTTACTCCTATTATACCTACCATATTCTTATCACTCTATTTTGTTTAATTCCTCTTGCACTATTCCTATGACATAGTACCTCTATAGATTCATTCCCTTTCTCATTAACATTATATTCTACACCTCTTCTCATCCTCTTTTTCCATCATTTGAAATTGTGGTCTTTATTGCAAGCCTATAGGTTATGCTGTAGATAATAACTTGACCTCATCTCTGTATATTAAGACAACACAGTTAATATCTAATAGGGTCTATATGGATTAAGGATGCATATTGTTTATATGGTGTGTTGCTAATATTAATCTCTTCAAGGTGAGGTATTGGAAATCTGCAGGGACAATATAAGTCTTTAAAGAGAAACAACAACACCTCTGATTCGCACTACTAGAGGGGAAGATACATGAGCAACATGAGAAAACAAGGGAAGAAAGTGTCCCAAACAAACCTGGATGCTTTATCAGTAGAACCCAATGACAACATGGTAGAAGGAATGTCAGAAAGGGAGTTCAGAATGTACATAATTAAAATGATCCGAGAAGCAAATGATGAGATGAAAGAACAAATGCAGGCAATGAATGATCACACCAATAAACAGCTAAAAGAGCAACTGCAGGAAGGAAAAAATCATTTCAATGTGGATAGAGATTCTAAAAAAAAAAAAAAAAAAAAAAAAAACACAGAAATCTTTGAAATGAAGGAAACAATAGACCAAATTAAAAACTCAGTAGAAAGCATAACCAACAGGCTAGATCACTTGGAAAACAGAACCTCAGACAATGAAGACAAAATATTTAATCTTGAAAACAAAGTGGACCAGAGAAGATGGTAAGGAATCATGAACGGAAACTCCAAGAATTATTGAACATCATGAAAAGACCAAATTTAAGAATTATTAGGATTAAGGAAGGCACAGATATACAAACCAAAATAATGATAATCTGTTCAATGAAATAATATCAGAAAATTTCCCAAATCTGATGCATGAAATGGAAAATCAAATGCAAGAGGCTTGCTTACAGGACACCAAATGCACAAAATTACATCAGATCCACACCGAAGCACATTATAATGAAAACACCTAACATACAAAATAAAGATATAATTTTAAAGGCTGCGAGAGAAAAGCATCAGATTACATACAGGGGGAAACCAATACGAATATCACCAGATTTCTCAGCCCAGACCCTAAAAACAAGAAGGGCCTGAAAAGAACATTTCAAGCTCTGAAAGGAAATTGATGCCAACCAAGAATCTTATACCCAGCAAAACTTCAGATTTGATGACAAAATAAAATCCTTCCATGATAAACAAAAGCTAAAAGAATTCACAAATATAAAGCCTGCACTACAGAACATTCTCAGCAAAATATTCCAAGAGGAAGAAATTAAATGCAACAATGTAAGTCAGCAAAGGGAGGAATTACCCTAAAGGAATAGCTAACTAAAGGAGAAACCAAGTCAAAAATAAGCTAAAATGATCAGGAATGCAAGTCATATCTCAA
The DNA here is from genome assembly GCA_020662805.1 of Glaucomys volans. NCBI lineage: Eukaryota > Metazoa > Chordata > Mammalia > Rodentia > Sciuridae > Glaucomys > Glaucomys volans. The sequence continues at coordinate 64,510 of JAJEJO010001064.1, forward strand.
TAGTAACCCTGAATGTTAACGGACTAAATTCATAAATCAAAAGACATGGACTGACAGATTGGATTAAAAAGAAAGACCCAAAAATATGCTGCCTTCAAGAAACTCAACTCATAGAAAAGGACATATACAGACTAAAGGTGAAAGGATGGGAAAAAACATGCTATGCACATGGACTCAGTAAAAAAGCAGGGTTTCCATTCTCATTTGAGATAAAGCAGACTTCAAGCCAAAGTTAGTCAGAAGGGATAAAGAAGGTCATTTCATACTGCTTAAAGGAAGCATAAATCAGCAAGACATAACAATCATAAATATTTATGCCCCAAACAAGAGCACATCCATGTATGTTAAACAAATCCTTCTCAATTCCAAAAACCAAATAGACCAAAACACAATAATATTAGGTGACTTTAATACACCTCTCTCACCATTGAACAGATCTTCCAAATGCAAATTGAACAAAGAAACCATAGATCTCAATGACACAATCAATATTTAGACTTAACAGATATATATAGAATATGCCATCCATCAATGAGTGAATATACTTTCTTCTCAGTAGCACATGGATCCTTCTCTAAAATATACCATATGTTATGCCACAAAGCTACTCTTAGCAAATACAAAAAGATAGAGATACTACCTTGCATTTTATCAGATCATAATGGAATGAAATTAGAAATCAATAATAAAATAAAAAACAGAAACTACTCCAACACCTGGAGATTAAATAATACACTATTGAATGATGCATGGATAACAGAAGACATCAGGAGGGAAATAAAAAAATTCAGAGAAGTAAATGAGAACAATGATACAACATATCAAAATCTCTGGGACGCTATGAAACCAGTACTAAGAGGAAAATTCATTGCATGGAGTGCATTCAATAAAAGAATGAAAAGTCAACAAATCAACGACCTCAAATTACAACTCAAAACCCTAGAAAAAGAAGAACAGATTAACACCAAAAGTAGTAGAAGACAGGAAATAATTAAAATCAGAGCTGAAATCAATGAAGTTGAGACAAAAGAAACTATTCAAAAAATTGACAAAATAAAAAGTTGGTTCTTTGAAAAAATAAACAAAATTGATAAACCCTTAGCAACACTAACAAAGAGAAGAAGAGAAAAAATTCAAATTACTAAAATTTGAGATGCACCAGGAGCTATCATGATGACACTATTGAAATAAAAAACATAATTAGAAACTATTGTGAAAATCTATACTCCAACAAAGTAGAAAATCTCGAAGACATCTACAGGTCTCTAGAGACATATGATCCACTCAAACTGAATCTGGAGGACACACACAATTTAAGTAAACCAATTTCAAGCAGTGAATTAGAAGAAGTCATCAAGAGCCTACATACCAAGAAAAGTCCAGTACCAGGTGGATTCTCAGCTGAGTTCTACAAGACCTTCAAAGAAGAGCTCATTCCAATACTCCTCAAAGTTTTTCATGAAATAGAAGAGGAGGGAACCCTTCCAAACTCGTTCTATGAAGATAAAATCACCCTGATATCAAAACCAGGCAGAGACACATCAAGGAAAGAAAATTTCAGACCAATATCCCTAATGAACATAGATGCAAAAATTCTTAACAAAATTTTAGCAAATCGCATACAAAAACATATTAAAAAGATAGTGCACCATGATCAAGTGGGTTTCATCCCAGGGATGCAAGGTTGGTTCAACATCCAGAAATCTATAAATATAATTCACCACATCAACAGTCTTAAAGTTAAGAATCACATGATTATTTCAATAGATGCAGAAAAAGCATTTGATAAACTTCAGCACCCCTTCATGCTCAAAATTCTAGAAAAAATAGGGATAGTAGGAAAATACCTCAACATTGTAAAGGCTATCTACAGTAAGCCCATGGCCAACATCATTCTATTTGGAGAAAAACTGAAAGCATTCCCTCTAAAAACTGGAACAAGGCAGGGATGTTCTCTTTCACTGCTTCTATTCAACATCATCCTTGAAATTCTAGCCAGAGCAATTATACAGACTAAAGAAATAAAAGGGATATGAATAGGTAAAGAAGAACTTAAACTATCACTATTTGCAGATGATATGATTATATATTTAGTGGAGCCAAAAATTTCCACCAGAAAACTTCTAGAACTCATAAATGAATTCAGTAATGTAGCATGATATAAAGTCAACACTCATAAATCTAATGCATTCTTATTCAAAAGGGTGAATCCTCTGAAAGAGAAATTAGGAAAACTACCCCATTCACAATAGCCTTAAAAAAAAATAAAATACCTGGGAGTCAATTTAACAAAAGAGGTGAAAGACCTCTGCAATGAGAACTACAGAACACTAAAGAAAGAAATTAAAGAAAACATTAGAAGATGAAAAGATCTCCCATGTTCCTGGATAGGCAGAATTAATATTGTCAAAATGGCCATACTACCAAAAGCACTATACAAATTCAATGCAATTTCAATTAAAATCCCAATGACATTCCTCATAGAAATAGATAAAGCAATTAGGAAATTCATTTTGAAGAATAAGAGACCCAGAATACCTAAAGCAATCCTTAGCAGGAAGAGTGAAGCAGGTGCTTTCACAATACCAGACCTTCAACTATACTACAGAGCAATAGTAACAAAAATGGCCTGGTACTGTCACCAAAATAGGCAGGTAAACCAATGGTACAGAATAGAAGACAAAGAGACAAACCCACATAAATACAGTTATCTCATACTTGATAAAGGAGCCAAAAACATACAATAGAGAAAAGATAGCCTCTTCAACAAATGATGGTAGGAAAACTGGAAATCCATATGCAGCAAAATGAAAATAAACCCCTATCTCTCACCCTGCACAAAACTCAACTCAAAATGGATCAAGGACCTTGAAATTAGACCAGAAACCTTGCACCTAATAGAAGAAAAAGGAGGTCCAAATCTTCATCATGTCAGCTAAGGACCAGATTTCCTTAACATGACTCCCAAAGCACAAGAAATAAAAGCAGGAATCAATAATTGGGATAGATTCAAACTAAAAAGCTTTTTCTTAGCAAAGGAAACAATCAACAATGTGAAGAGAGAACCTACAGAGTGGGAGAAAATCTTTGCCACACACACTTCAGATAGAGCACTAATATCCAGAATTTATAAAGAACTCAAAAATCTTTACACCAAGAATACAAATAACCCAATCAATAAATGGGCTATGGAAATGAACAAATGCTTCACAGAAGAGGATCTACAAACAATCAACAGGTATATGAAAAAATGTTCAACATCTCTAGTAATAAGAGAAATGCAAATCAAAACTACCCTAAGATATCATCTAACCCCAATTAGAATGTCTATTATCAAGAATACAAGCAACAGTAGGTGTTGGCGAGGATGTGGGGAAAAAGGTACACTCATACATTGCTGGTGGGAGTGCAAGTTGATGCAGACACTCTGGAAAGCAGTATGGAGATTCCTTAGAAAACTCAGAATGGAAACACCATTTGACCCAGCTATCCCACTCCTTGGCCTATACCCAAAGGACTTAAAATCAGATTACTACAGTGATGCAGCCACATCAATGTTCATAGCTGCTCAATTCACAATAGCTAGATTGTGGAACCAACCTAGATGCCCTTCAATAGATGAATGGACAAAGAAACTGTGGTATATATACACAATGGAATATTACTCAGCCATAAAGAAGAATAACATTATGGCATTTGCAGGTAAATGGATGATGTTGGAGACTGTTATGCTATGTGAGATTAGCCAATCCCAAAAATCCAAAGGTCGAATGATTTCTCTGATAAGTGGTTGATGACACATAATGGGGGTGGAGGGGTAAGAGAAGAAGGAGAAAGGATGGATTGTATAGAGGAAAATGAGGGTGGGGAAGAGGTGGGGAAGGAAAGACAATAGAATGAGACAAACATCATTACCCTATGTATACGTATGAATACACAAATTGTATGATTCTACTTTGTATACAACCAGAAAAATGATAGTTGTACTCCATTTGTTTACAATGAACTAAAATAATAAAAAAGAATTATAAATACTCTCATTCTGTACTATTTACCAAATTGTACTTATATTATAAAACGCTATTTTTAAAGCTTTCAGCTACTGCTAATAGCAAGTTCTTAAAATCTACCTTCAAATGCATGCAAGTATTTTTTAAGTCAACCACTACTGACTTTTTCTTTCAGGATTAATGTGTTTTAATTTCTTAGGGCATTCAACAAGGATTTATTAAGCACTTACAGATGCCAAATTTTGATTTATGTGTGGTGCATCGATAGTCAAGAAACATAAGAAAAATTTCTATTTCAAGAAACTTGTAAGGATATGTGACGATTTGTTCTAGGGGTCCATCAGCTCTGTTCCCTGAGTCAAATCTAAACCACCATCGTTTTTTGTGAATGAAGTTGTATTGGCACACAGTCACATTCATTTGTATATGTATTGTCTTTGTTTTTACACTACAATGATAGAATGGAATAGCTGTTCCTGAGACCACATAATCCACAAAGCTGGAAATATTTACTACCCAGCCATTTACCAAAGATTTTTCTAATACCTGACATAATACCACCACTACATATTGCCTTGTGCATCATAGTACATGCAACAAATCATTGGAAAAAGTTCATGGGACAAGAAATGAAAGAGAAATTCATATTCATGTGCTAAGAAATTCACTTTATCTAATATAGGGATTTGGAAATGCACAGGCTAATCTCTGAAATGTGTGAATATGTTATTTTACATGGCAAAAGGTACTTAGTAAATGTGACGAAACCAAGAATTTCGAGATTGAAAGGCCCCAAGATCCAAAATAATCCAGTCCTCAAGATTTGGAGTTAGATGAACCTAATGTTATTATAATGATTCTCATAAAATGTAATGAAAGATGTAATGATGAAACAGAGGTCAGAAGAGAGCCAAAGATAGGCAACAACTGGGAGATGCTATACTTATGACTTTAAAAATGGATGGAGGAGCACAAACCAAGGGTTCAGGTGACATCTAGAAGCTAGAAGAGGAAGAAAAAGATTCTCTCCTGAGAGTCTCCAGAGCAATTAGTTCTCTCATTCATTTTGAACTTCTTGGGTCCAAAATTGCAAGATAACTAATTTCTATATGTTATGTCACTAAACTGTGATATTTTGTTATAGTGGCAATAGGAAACAAATATTGCTATTCGTGGTGAAGAAAGTCTCTATAGATATATACCTTGACTTTCATAATTGTTAGATATGTAATGTTGAACAGATCAATGTCTCTAGGTCAACTGCCTTACAGAAGTTGGATAAAATAATAATAAATATTTCATTGAGCAGTTTGGAGTGTTTAACAAGATACAGTACATGTGAAGCATTCAGTGCAGTGTCTGGGGTGCAGTAAGTACAGATACCATGACCATCAGTAACCTCCACTTGTCTCATCTAAAATCAAATCAGGGCCAATTTTAAGTATAAAATCTTAAAGGTTTAAAATATCCTTAGGATGCATTGATTTTACTCAGATGTTTTCAGAGAGACATCTGGTAATCATGATTCAATTTTTGTGGTTTATTTGTTGATGTGATCTATTTAATTCATTAATTTATTTAGTTTCTTTAATTTTCTCATCTTCAACTTTTATTATTTGGGTTACAAAGAACCTCAAAATTAGTCTGCCTGACTAATTCCCTTCTATTCGTAGTGCTAAGGGATATAGGTTCTTAGGAAACACTCCCTGCTCCTTATAATGGCACAGAGTAGATTGGTGTTTATGAATCAATAATTAAATGGTTACTAAACACTCCATTGGAACATGATATGTTTATTTTATCTCTCTATCTCTCTGTCTGAGTCTACTCATTTGGTTAAAGAACACCTCCAAGAAAGCATTGCTCTTCAAAATTATAAGGCTGAAGATGTAATCTCATTAGTACAATAAAATCTCCCCCCAGATGAAGCAATTAATTACCATACCTGCATTCTCCCAGTCTGGGAGACCCCTATTACTCTGTAACTCTGCTCCCATCAGCATTTCCTAAAAGCCATCTTCTTCCTAGCAGTTTATTTCTCCTGCTACCTTGTCATTTGGCAAGAAAACAGCATTGTTTGTTTACAAAGTGAAAGTTTAAAGAAGATGGCCATAAAAACTCTTTAAAGAGAAGGCCATCCTCAAAACCAGTGCTTCTATTTAAGTGCTAAAATTAAGTAAGAGATTCCTTAGCAAACAGGATATTAAAAAAAAAA